>JAUMJL010000748.1:345000-462500 GCA_033558185.1 Dromococcyx pavoninus
GAACTGACAGGAGTACAGAGCTTGTGCAATCTCCTTTTGCAGTGATTTCTCGTTGATTGATGTGCCATTAATACTTTAATTGGTAGCAGGTGCAGCTGATTGTTGGTTCCTAAGCTGAAAAATCTGAAATTGAACATAAGGCTCTGATAAATTAATAAACTCCTCTTCTCCAAACAGTTGTTGCTGTGAAGGAACTAACTTTGCATGAAGTGCTGCTCCATCAAGCACACTGAATGCTTCATGTTAAAAAGCAAAATGTTACTTAATGATAAATTAAAATTACACTAACAGGCAAAGATAGAAGGTAATAATGACACCACTTTAAGGAAAAGGAATCTCTGGGAAGCAGCAAGGACGGTATCTTGTGGAATGTGTTGTTTCTGTTGGCACATCAGGGTGGCTGTTTGGATTCCCTGTCACACTGTTAAAGACATGTCCATCCATGAAATAAAAATAGGCGAGGCGTATGGGGACAGAGAAGGAGGAGAAGAGGTTGTGTAACAGATATTGCATGAGAAGTTTGTCTTCTTTTGCTGTTAATGTCCCAAGATGTGAATTAGGCCTCAGCAGTAACTGAAAAAACAATGAACATGAATCTTTAAAGCGCAGCGGGTGAAATTTACCCTTGGAAGAGAAGCAGATGGCTTGTACACCTATGAAACACACCCGGGCTCTGTTTTGGAGGCACAGAAGTACGGTGTAATTTTCAGCAGCCCTTTCCCTTTCCCGTGAGGACACGTTCCTCCTCCTCCTCCCTCAGCCCTTCCAGCCCCATGGCCTCCACGCGCCAGGTTTTGATGTAGGGTGGGTGCTTCGCTCTTCCTGTCTGAGCGTTGCCTCTCGGAGGCCGAGGGCTGTTACTGTGGGTGGGATAACGGACAGTGCTCCTTTGTTAGTTGGATGCCAAACTCCTGGCCGTGCAGCTGTTCCGGGCAGACCTGTGAGTCACAGCCCTGCCACCACAAAGGGAATGGAATAAGTTGTTCCTTTGAGGAAAAATTCCTTCCTCGGTGCTAAAATAGCGGTCATCTCTCTCTGCTCAGGACCTGTAGTGTGAACTAGCATTTCTTTGTCTGGTTCCATATGTATTACACATTACTGGGTCATTAATTGGTTAATTTGTGGTAAAAATGGGTCAGTTTCTTAATATCTCTGAGATTCGGGCTGTGATGGGCAGCAGTGAAGTCACTGGTGATTTGGCAAGCGATCTCACCGAGAGCAAAACCAAATGGGTTTTGATGTCTTGTGCCGTACTCTGCTCTCTGGCTTTTATTGTGGATTCTGCAGACCACAGTAAAAATTGAACAAAGGTGCGTGTTTACAACTTACTGTGCATAATAGAAGAGAATGAAAGCAGAGAAGTGATCACCACTAATAAAAAACCTGAGCATAAATACATGGTGACACCTTTTTAAAGGGTTTTCACAGACCATGTTGCGAGTGTTTGCTTGCTAGCAGAGCAGAGTAATGGAGGTACACTCTACAGATGGAGCTTCTAATCAGATTAGCACTAGAGCAGTTTGAAAAGTGCTTTGGAATAAAAGGCATTATATAAATGCAAGCCATTATCACTATGGGGTATATTTTTCTCCTGATGTGTGTGCATAATTCCTTCTAAAGTTAATGGGAGATGCATGCATGCATTGAAGGGAGACTCTACCTGGCAGAGCGCTGCTTTTCCACTAAAATAACTGGGAAGATACAATTTGTTAGAGGGCTGACAATGGTAGATCAGGTGAATAAGGTGTTCACTGAATACCAGTCAAACTGGTCTACTGGAAACTTTGCCACTGCAGTTCAAATGCTGTGCATGGTATCATAAAGAGATAATGGGATTGTGGCCGTTAAAGTGAGTCAGCTGGTAGAAGAAGTGATCCCAAGTTGGCACATTTCATGCCCATTTGTAATTCAGAGCCCTATTAGCAATTGATTGACTTGCTGAAATTTTAGAATGCCCTCAATTAAATGTGTCAGTAATGTATGTTTTGCAGAAAACGTTCTTTTTAGGGATAAAGTAGACACTATCCATGTGAGAGGTGGGTATCCTATCCAATGCCTGAATCTTCCTTCTATTACTTATGGAAAATCCAAGGAAGAGGTGACAGAGATAGCTGTCGCCTTTCAGATTTTCAAAGTATTTTGGAGTCTTCTTGCATTTATTCAGTGGTGTCGCGTTGTTACTCAGCTGGTCAGTAAATTGGGTGATCTGAGCAAATCTAGAAAAACCCCAATCCAGCCCTTAGCAGAAAATACTTCCAGGGAAACTTATGGCATCTACTTAGCTACCAAATAGTCACTTAATTTATAACTGGGTTTGCATTACTGGAGGCAACTACACCCTCAGTCATCTCCCACTGCCATTCTCCGAGTGCAAGTTTGTCATCATACATTTGATTTTGAGTTGGGCTCGAGCTCTGAGAGTGGAGTTCCCAGCCCTGTCTGCACCTTCTCAGCACAGCAGCCATCTCCTCATCATAAGCCTTGTTAGAGTTATATTCTCGAGCAGGACTCTGCGACACAAAATCCTTCTCTGAGCCGTCACAAGGCCTGCGACAGCTGCGGTAATGCGGCCCTGAGCTGTTTGGAGCTTTCACCATACAAAGCATGCACCACGCTGACCCTGCGTAGAACACGTTATTTCTATAAACTCTATTAGTAAAATGACCAAATTAGACAGAACCCAAAAAGTATGTTGGGTAGATTAATGTCAGAGGGCAGGAGGGCTGAGAAAACTCAATAGCTAAAGGTAAAAATGCGGAGTCCAACGGCGTTTGAAGTAACACACTTTTATTTTTATTCATTGTTTTTCTGGCTAACTCATTAGAGACCCCACTTCATCTACTGCCCATTTAAAAAGAGTGATCTGTTCAGATCCCCCAACATGTGTTTATAATATACCACGCATGATTGCAACCACTCAAAACAAGGTAAATGAGGGAAGCTATTCCACTGGAGGCAGGGAAGTCACACTAGGCTAAATATGGGAGTTTAAAAAAGCCTTGAATCAGATCCATTGTTTACAGAATAACTTATTAGTATCTGTATGTTAAGGTTTTGTCAGGTGTTTCATTATAAATCCTCATTTTGGGAAGTTTAAAACTCCAGGGTAGCATTGTTTTAAATTACAGGAGCGTAGACTTTACAGAACTATAATGCTATTTTTTTTTTAATCCTATACCTAAAAAATATCTTTATTTGTTCAAATGAAGTTTGGCATGCGAGCAAGCCATAATGAAAAACAATTCCTTTTTTTAGGGGGGTGGGGAGTAGATATGTATTTTAATACAGAACAGTTATTTTTTAAACTGTTTACATATGCTTGGCAAACTGAACAGCCAGAGTACTGAAAAAAGCTGCCCTAGCTGGGAGCGTGCCCTTTACCTGAGTGTAGTCAAAAACAATAGTATGAATAGTCACAAGCAAGGTGGTTCCCTCCTTCTGAGTTTTAGCCTGTGAAAACACAGCCTGCTCCTACCAGAAGCCATGGGGAAGGGTTTCCAGTTGAGACTGACTTTACAGGAGTCATCTTGGCTCAGCCACGTAGAGGTTCCACGTTGAGTCCTGCAGTTTGGGGGTTTATATTTAGGTGCCAAGTAATTATATTTAAACTTTCAGGGCTCCTTTTCCCCAGCCATTGGACTTCAGAGGTGTACCTGTACCTTTTTGGGGGTTTTGTCTGGTTTTGCTGTTCTCAACCATTTGCTGTTCCTTTAACATTCACTGGGTGAGTGCTTTACTCAAATGCCTGCGATAGATGTTCCTCAAGAAGTTTTGTCTGATCTCCTGAAATTCAAATTCTGGTCTAAAAAGATCATGAACTGGACACAAGTAACTGCAATACTTTTTACTGGGTTTGTGGGTAAAAGCATAGGTTGTATGTTTGTAGTATCCTTCCTTGGGCCTGGGGAGGTTCAGATTGGATATTAGGAAAGAATTCTTTGACAGAAGAGTAGTGAAGCCCTGGCAGAGGCTGCCCAGGGCAGTGATGGAGTCTCCATCCCTGGAGGGGTTCAAAGAACACGCAGATGTAGCTCTTCAGGACATGGTTTAGTAGACGTGTTGGTATGTGTTGATGGTTGGACTTGATGTTCTTAATGTTTCTATGATCCCTTCCAAGCCTCCGGATCCCAGACGCGGCCGCTGTGTCCGTGCATCCCGTGCATTTCCAGATACCAAAACCGAGAGAAACACTGGCACACGAACTGTCCAGGGGACTGTGCCCGTTGTGCAGCTTTCCCTGTTTGGATAATCCCAACCAAGTTGTTCCTCACCCTGGCAGTTCTGGCTTTGTGTTGGTTCAGACCGTGAAGGCGTGTTTGTTGCCCTCAGTGGCCACTGGTCGGTTTGCTTTGCTGTGTTATTGCGTGATTAAATTAGTTTAAGCACAAAACACTCAGATATGGAGTTCAGGGAACTGACAGATCCAAGTGCACTTTTTTGTGTTGCTATTTGTTATACAGTAATGGTTTAACTTCAGAAATAAAACTTCCAGACCCAAACTGAGCCCTGTTAGCAGCACCGGTTTTGTCTAACATACATAATGAAACCAGCAAATTAGGTCCCATGGCCATAGAAAGCAAACAGAGCATGAATCAAAAAGCTTTAGAAGACAGTAAACTATTGGTAACTTATAAATTAAGGCCAAAAAAATCAAAGTATCAAACAAGTTTGGCAGTTAAAATCTGCGTGCATTTAGAAGAAAAACAAAATATGGAAGTGTGAGACTCCTAATTTAGAATATAAGTCAGTATAAGCAGTAACAAACACAGTCATCAAAAGTTAGACCAAATATTGCTTAAACTCTTTTCCACTTTATCCTTCACTTGGTGCAGTTCTCCAGGACAGTGCAGCCCACGCAGCATTGACGCCTCCCGTGCTGTGTTTGGCTCTCTGCAATTTCCAAGCATAATGTCAGCCTTCACTTCTCATTTCTAGGCTCTGTCTGGTTTATACCTGAGCTTTTCCTTTATGCAACTGCAAGGTTTTTTTTTTTGCCTTTTGTTAAAGAAAAAAAAAAGTAAAATCCTTAAAAATCTGTGTTTTAAAATCCCCCAAATAGCAGTTATTGACCTGATCGTGTAAGTGTAAGCTTTAAACACACATATTGACCTAATTAAGTTAAACCCTATTTAGGGAGCTTTAAAAAATATTTTACTGCATCACGCTCTATAAGAACCTCATCATATCCATTCGCGTTCAGTTTGTTAAATACATGTTTATGCATTTTTAAGCAGCCGTTCTATGACTCCTCTGCCATAAATGTGGCTGTGCCAGTGACAAATTTGGCTTGTGGAGGTTCTGATCTGACACATCACCAGAGCTGGGTGTTCTGAATGCTTAATAACCTTTGTTCCATGGGTTTAAATCTCTGTGAAACTTAACGCGGTAAAAAATAACGAGATAAAGTAAAATAATTAAAGATGTATGGATGTCATTAAGCTTCTATTTCAGCTTTGAGTTATTGAATGCTTTCAGAAAGCAACTCCCAAAAGTATCCAAGTCCACTTAATAGACTGAGGTCATGCAAATGCTTTTTGTTTCTAGAGGTGCAAACCGATTGCACACCCAGTTCGTTACGGTTAGGGTGGGGAAGAGAGAAGAGCAATGCCTTTTCAGCTTAATGACAACCAAAAGGATTTTGGTTGTGACAATTTGTAAAAAATCTCTGCTCTTAGGCTGAAAGCTCACACGCCAAGTTTCAGCTTGGAACTGAGTTTTATGACTGAATTTATAAAGGCCCTAAAAACAAGGGTTTCAAGCGAGAATGCTGACACGGCCTTAAATACAGTGGTGAGAAAGGAGAGAAAGGAGCACTGTAACGCAGAGAACTTGTTTTTTTTCTCATTATTGCTTGAAAAGAAGCAGCTTGTTGCCTACCCTCAGGCATCAGACCACGTTTAAAGCATGTTTCATCATACAGTCTTACTGCCAGGTGTGTGGATAAGGCCTCATACAGCCCCTCTCCGCAAAGACACCGGCAGCTCGCTCAGGTAGAGGACACTGAATGGTTTCTGATTTGTAAGGGGAGTTTTTAATCTGAGACGTAAAGGCTCACGTGGCTTGGAGGAAACAGCGAGGCACATAGCTTATGTCTTAGCCCTTCTTTAAATCTTATTTTAGGCTACGGTCTGCCAGTAAAAACTGGGGGAAAAAAAAGAGTGATGATGAGCTGCTTGTGCAGATTTAAAGCACAATGCAAATTACTCGGAGATGATGATGTGTAAGGGTCTGTATTGCTTTGGCTGTATTTATATCCGGAGTTTTTAAGGTGGCTTATTAAGTGGTTTGCAGTGAAAACAGCTCGCAGCACATGTTGCTGTAAGTGCAAGACCTTCTGCATTCTTTCATTAAGAAAAATATCTGATAAGGGCTATTTCTTCAGAGAGCTGAGCTGAATAAAGCACAAACAAGTCAAACATGAAAACGCTTAAAAACTTATTTCAAACTTTGCCAAAAGTTAAACAGGGAGAAAACAGATTCAATGAACAGAGAGGCCATAGGATGGCCACCTTCTTGTTGAACAAATCAATTTAATATTCGCTGTTCTGAGTCTTTACAATGCATACTGTTGTTTTTTGTGTTGAAGCAGTGTTACCTGGCTGCAGAAACCCCTGGGGGGTGCAGAGGCCAATTTAAGTTATGAGTTTTTTATAGCATCGGCAGCTACGCTAAATAACAATCCAGAAAATGTGAGATGTTAAAGGGGAGGGAGGGACAGGGCTCCACTGTTTTCAGTGCCGCGCAGGCTTGGGCTTTATTTCCACCTTAAAATCTTTACCTGGCCATGATCTGTTGTTCCATTACTGGAGGGCAAAAATGGGAGGAATTGTCTGGGCTAAATTGCAATTAGGCAGCCCTGAGAGAGGCTGGCACCAGTTAACTTGGGATATTGGAGTGAAAAGGCCCGTAATCAGCCTTCGGTCATGTAGAACAATGCATAAAATTAAATTGACATTAATGAATAATTGTGTAATGAAAATGGAAGAGGAGAGTTAATTGCATGTTACAGTGAGTGTAATGCCTAGATAACCTTGCATTTAATGCTATTCTTAGCCCTGCTGCCAAGACTTCTACAGAGCCTCTCTCTGCAGGAAGTCATTAAAGCTGTGAGTAGATAATGCAGGCTCAGTGAAACCTAAGTGGCAACAATATAACAAGAGTTTCTTTCAGACCTTAGTGTTTTCAGAAAAAAAAGGGCATGTTGAGGTAATTTGTACACATCGGAATGAGAACAGGAAACTTGGAGCAATCTATTTGTAGTTTGTCCAGTACCACAGAATTTTCAACCATTGTTGAGACCAAAGTCAATTCACATAATCAAAGACAAGAAGAACCATCAGGGCTTGCAGCACAGTGAGCATCCAAGCTGTCTGCAGCTCAGACTTGGTTTTGTTAATCACCCAGTACAGCAAAGGATGCAGAACACTTGACCTTAGACATAAGGCGGCAGTGGGAGACATCTTCAACCCTATCCTATCGCCACAGCTGGTTTGTGCTGATAAATAAGACTCCAGAAAAGTAGATTTAAAAAACTTGGTCCATTTTCTGTATCTTTGAAGATTACAAAGAGTGACTGTATGTGCAATTCCCCAAATATTTAAACCAGTATTCTCCATAAAACAAGCTTCTTTCCTCATGGTTTTCTTTTTAAACTCAGATTTCAGAATAGGTAGGTTGCTTGCTTGCTTGCTTGCTTGTTTTTAACCTTTTGAACGTCCCAGGAGTGTTGACTCCAACAGAGATACTTATTTTTGCCTTAGGGCCATTGGTTGCCATCATGATGTTGTATTGATTACAGTGGGATTGTCCTTCAACAAGATGACCCTGCTTAAAATGTAGACTTGACAGTTAGGAAGTTAAAAGGACTGGAAGAAAGCTTTTGTCATGAAAACCAACCAGCTCCAAAACAAACAACCAGAAATCCACAGAAGTAAACATTTTCAATGTCTATGGTTTTGTAGTTGCTTATACAACATATTTACATTTCCATTATTAAAAACTAAATCATTTTCATAAAGTCAGTGGTTGATCATTGCTGACATTACCTTGGGATTATTTTTCTTTTTGTACTTGGTTCAGCAAAAGATGGGTTTTTTTGTTGGGGAAAATTATTGTAATAAGAAGGTTGTGTTTGTGAACACTGCATAAACTCAACTCCTTCGGCTCTGTGTGCTCTGTAGATGGTTTATATGTTGCAGAGTGGTATAAAGAGAAGCACCCTGTTACATTTTGAGTCTTGACTGAGACTTGGATGACTCATCATTGAGAGGAAATGTATGAAGATTTGGGTTCAGTCTCCAAAGATGGGCTGTTGACTGCAGTTATCCACTAAAACTGCCTCCAAGGAAAACCAGGAGCAGAATGCTGCTTCCTTGGATAATCTTGCCTTTTGGGGAAGCAAAAAATCTGCTGTCTTTGTTTCTGCAGTTCTGTCCTTGTATCCTTTGGGAATGGTGTGAGGAGTTCATGTCTCTGGCAGGGGCGGGACAGACCCGTCGCGGGCGGGGACCCCGACTGCTGACATGAACATGAGACTTGACAGAAGCTGCAGTAAGGAATTCCATGGGCTGTGGCTACATCCAAACCAGGGCTGTAGACAGCCTGTTAAAACAAAGAGGAACCCACCAGTGGTGCCATAGACTTTACCTTTTCCAACCAATTAGTTAATGATATTTCTCAGAAGCCCGAGGCTAAGAGGTAGGATGAACCGCAAAGGCTTTTGTGACCTGCAAGCTGTTAATAAATATTAGGTGGCAGTGACAGTTGTCTGTGAGACTGAAAGGCAGTGATGTATTTGCAAATGAGATGGTTTTCCCGTGCACAATTGATCTGTGGTCCTCACTGCAACAAGGCAACACGGAGGAAGACTGTAACAGGTTTCATAAAGGATTTGGGCACAATTAAACTCAGTAACCTTACTAGAAGTTAAGAGAAACCTCCCGTTTCAGAAGGCCTTTCTGCTACCGCCTGCTCTTGAGCTCTCTGCAGCTTCTCCTGGGATGGCTGGTCCCCACCAGCACCAGTGAGGGCTCCTGGGCTGGCTGGAGCACTGCTCTAGCTGAGAGTCCCATCCCTTTGTTCCTGTTTCATGGATGGGCTCTTTCCCATAAAACACCTCAACTACAGAGCTATCTCTGCATAGTGTGGTTGTCACTATGTGAAAATGTCCATCACTGATGCAGACCACACAATTTCAACTGAGACATGATCATTCAGGCATTTTTATTTTAACAGGTGAGTTTTCACCTTACTCATAAACCCCTTCAGGATCTTCTTCCTGTCCCACCTTGCCAGTGTGTTTGGCAGATTCTCTTCTCTCTGTGGTTACAAGTCCTCCTTGGTCACACCTGAGTGGAACCTCTCCTTTTTGTGCAGCTGCAGTTGCGTTTCCAGCAGACCCAGGCAGGGTGAGAGTTTATTTTCTGCTAAGCTGTTGTAGATGAGAGGAAAGGTGTTTTGCCCTGCCTACTTAACAGTTTTTATATTTATGTTCTGTACATTTCTTTGTAGTCACTGTGCTGTGTTCTGAACGCTGTGGAAGTTGGCTTGTTGTGAAATGCAGCCAAAGTTTTTGAACTGAAGTGTCTAAATGTGGACATGGATGTAAGAAATGTTTATAACAAGAACAACTTTGAACACAATCCAGCCAACGTTTCCTGATTTCAGTGGACTGCTCAGATTTTCTGGCTGTGCTCAGTCACGCGATGCCCTGTCGAGTGCGTTTGCTGGACTGGGATGCTTGTGGCTGACAATATCAGTGTAGTATGGTGATGTGGTTGATGTTATCCACATCCTACACAGGGGCCCCTGAGTAACAAGGAAATGGCAGTGGTAAATCAAAGCTTGTGTGAGTAGTTATAATTGGAAAAGAATGAGTTGAAAATGTTGCCTTGGTGTGATGTTAATGCTTTCTCAAGAGTGTGAACAGGGATAGATGCAGATGGATCTAAACGGGCAGCCCTGGGGCTGCAGTTGTGTTGGGTGATATGGGCCCATGTTCCAACACTCATGGAGAACACAAAGGTCTTCTCACCTTTCCTTGCTCCCACAGGTGATAGAACATCAGTGCCCTGAGAGCGAAGCAATTAGGAATCCGGTTCAGCTGAATCCCGTTTTAAACTTCAGTTGGGAATCAGCTCCCAACTGTCCCTGGTGCTGGGAGTGGCGCTTCAGTTGTGAACTCACAGATCTCCTTTCACTTTCTCCTTCACCTGCTGCTTAGTGTGAGGCTTTATATAAATGGCTGTTTTGTTAATTCCTCCGAGACATTTTTCCAACATGTGTCCCAGGTTCTATTCTCCATTTGGCTTTCCCATGGAATGAACAAGCTACTGGAACTGTATTAATTTCCTTCCTTAAGCTGCTGAGCATGTGTTTTAAGCTTTTCAAACAACTGAGCACAGAATTGTCACGTCAGATTCTTTGACATTGAAAGAGAGTGGAGAAGCAGCGAAACTTCAGCCTTCTGCTGCTCTTCCCCTCCATGGTAACTGCTGCAAGGAAAATGGAACAATGAAGTCACTTTTAAGTCATTACCCTTTTTATCTCCTTAGGGGAGCATTATATTTTTATTTCCATTCTCTGCGTTATTCTCTCCTAGGTCCAAGGATCTTGTGTAGTTCAGGAAAGCAGAGCTCTTTGCCTTAACACATGTGGGTGTGAGTCCATTTTTACTGCTTGCTTTGTGCTGGTGTCAGTACATCAGCCTCCATGGATTTTGTTAATCCAGATTTACTTGTCTGACTCTGACCCAGAACGTGCCTCGTGCAGTGCATTTGAAGAAATGGGAATGTGTTTTCATGAGTTCTAGCTGAAGCTGAAATAGATGTTGAAGCTATAAAGACAATATGTGAATCCTCTAAAAAAGAACTTGGTGAAATAACTCAACAATATTCAGCAGGAATCTAACATTTGGCAACTTCTGGGTGGCATAAATCAGTATATTTAGCAGATGTTTTCAGCACATTATCTTACTTTGTATTTTGTATTTGTATTGTGGAACTGATCTGACGACTCACAGACACAGGATTTTGCTGAATTGCTCAGAATGATGAGTTGTAATGGTCTTTCCCCTAATTCATACGTCATTCTGACCAGATCACTTCCCTGTTTCCTCTTGTATTCAAGGCCTGTGGACTTTGCTGAAGGTCAAAACAAAGGGAAGGAGCAGACAAATGCAGTTTATAGGGTTATATTAGAATAGGTTATGAAATAGGGGGTGGATGGGGCAAAGGTAATGAAATAGGGGATGGATAGTGCTCAAAAGCATTGGAGAGGAGTTAAGAGCATGGCAGGGGTTTTCTGTTGACTCATTGCTATCAGAAGACTGACTTGGTCATTCCTGGGCTCATTAAAGTGAAGAAAATGAGGAGAAATCCACTTCCTTATATAGCTGCTGGCAAGCTTGTAAAGAGGGTAAGGATCATTTGATCATAGTCTGTAACCATCTACCACTGGGAAAGGAGTTCTGAGGAGAAGTTCTAAAAGACAAGCAAGACAAAACATGAGCTACAAGTCACAGAATTTCAAAGTTTGGATCTTTAATAGTCAAGGTAGTCGACCATCGTATCAGGTGGGTTCTGCTCCCCAGAGAGCAGGTTCCTCACAGGAGGAATCTTATATATCCTTGCAAGGAGTATTTGGTTCTTTACCAAGTCATGCTGTGCCCAGACACTGGCAGTAATTTTTATTATGTGTTCTCTACTCTGATTGGATAATTCTTTCTATTTTGCATGGACATACATTTGGTGAAAAACAAAATTCAGAATGTAACTTTTGTCTGAAACCCAAAGAAAACTGAAGGAAAAGTATTTTTATGGTGCTGTTTTATTACAGTGTTTATCTAACATCACAGAAGTGCAAGCAAATACAGCTTCAGTTCCAGTTTTTCATAGCTTTTACACGAATATGTTGATTTCCCAGAACTGACTAATCAATTAAATTAAGTTTTCTGATCTTACTCATTTTTAATAGCTCTATTATTCACTGTATCAAAAAATCAAGAGGATGATAAGATAATAATTTTCTCTTGAAACTATGCGAGTTTCTGAATTAATTTAAAAGATAGTGAATCAAGACACACGTTGGTGTGTGATTGAGGGGCTAACGCTGAGTCTTTATTATCCGAGCTTGCTGAACCCAGCTTGGTGGGACAAATGAATTAACTGGAACCATAAGTGATTGACTTCTCTGAACCTAAACACTGCAGTACCTTCCTACACTGACATCAAGATTCTGGCTAAATTAATAAACGACAGAAGTAATTAAAGAGATCCTATAGCTGAACAATTGATTAGGTTAAGGGAATGCAAACCTTTTCATTAGGATAATTTTTTGTAGCTGTGTGAAAGTTAATAAAATACTGTTTAAGCGATGCTGACAATGGTTTCTGTAGAAATCTGTATATGCTTTAATCAAGTTTTAAATACTTTGCCTGTCTTTTACATGATATTTGAATCACTTTACTATAAAAAAGTTTAATATGTCATAACAATAATGTCCTTTGAGACCAGTTATTTTTTCATTTTACCTTGATAAAGCAAAACTTTGATGTTTTCTTATAGCTTATCAGAATAAGGAACATGTTGCACATTGAACAAGGAAGGTTATCTTTTAGACTCGATGTGCACTGTGATAGAATCTTTATTTAATAATGAGAAAGGTTGGCTTTTTTGCAGTTGTGCAGTTCCTCCAAACTTAAATGCCACTGATTACTAGAGATTTTAATAGCATTGTTACAGGCAGCTGCAGATTGTTGTTATCTCCTGAATCTGTAGCTATTATGTGGGATGCCACAGTGGTGGTAATTTGAGAAGAATTTTAGTCATTTTCTACCTGGCTTGGTCAAAAATAAGTGATGACAGTGGAGGTAGTTCATACTGAGAAAATGCCTGGGACTGGGTGGAGTGGATGTACAGGTTTAACCCCTGTAGTCTGCTGATGCTCTTCTTGCCTTGTCTTTGGTACCTGGTGAGATTGCTTCCAGATTGGAATAGACCCTAAACCTGGCCAGATTGTGTGTCTGGGATCACAAGGTTCTTCTCGTGTCTCACTTTCCTGTGATGAAATCATAGAATGGTTTGGGTCGGAAGGAACCTCAAAGCCCATCCAATTCTAACCCCCTGCCGTGGGCAGGGACACCTCCCACAGGATCAGGGGGCTCCAAGCCCCTTCCAGCCTGGCCTTGAACACTTGCTGGTGAGGTCAGAATCAGCACCACTGCTCCTCGCTGCCGTGGGTAAGCTGGTACCGATCCCGGGAGGTCTGGAAGATGTGTCATCTTGGTTAGATGGACTGAAGAGAACACATCTCTGTTGATTGGAAAATGTGGTCTAGTTTGTAAAAATTTGTACACATCTGTAAAAATTTGCAACAAAATGTGTAAGGTGTTAACACCAACAGAGGGAGAAAATTTTTTGTTCAACACTTCACTCGATTTACTATTTGTACCTTGATTGGTTGTTACTAATTGGTAGTTATTTTTGCCTGGACAGTGATTCAGGACACCAAAGGCAGCTGCTGCAGAGAGGGAGTCTCCAAGTCTTGTTCATATGTGGCTGTGCAGTTGCTTTCTGCTTTCCCACCACCTCTTAACGTCCTAAACCATACCTGAAAAAAAGCCCAGCGCCTGTTTTAATGCCACCTTTTATTGCGTTGTCACCTTCTTTTATTTCTGTTTCTGTAACACACACTTCTTAAATCACAGGTCAAAAGGTTCTCTGAAATTTTTAGCAGGTTAAAAAGACAAATGCTTGGTGGGATTTCCAAAATCACCAAAGTTAAGTGCTTAAATCCCGTTGAAATAGAAACCAGGATTGCATCTTCCTTAGGTACAGAGAAGTGTCCTGTCCAGCCCAAGTTGACACATTTGAAGGTCTGGCCTTCAGGTTTTGTGTTTCTAGAAACCCAGAAACAAAAAATTATTCTTCAGTTTGCAACACTTTGCCTCTAAACAAGCATAATGAGACCTACTTTTATATGATCTTAATACTAATATTCCACAGGTTATCAGCCTCACTTCATTTCTTCCCTGCACACTGCCTGCCAAGTAGGTTATTTCAGCTCATGCCCAAGGAGCAACAGGTCTGAGATCTTTCAGGGAGAAGTGCATTTGAGAGTTAAGGTGTTGCAGAGAAACAAAAGCCCCCGTGGTACCTCCCCATCTAAACCCATTTTGTCCCTAATATGAGTCAATGTGTGAACTTGGAATAAGAAGCTCTTAAACATTTTAGGCCGATATTTGTCTTTTTAGAGCAGTAGTTTAAGTTGAATTGCATAGTTTCTTCTATCCTTCCTACCTATGAAAGTGAGGAAATGGGGTAAATCAAAGATAACTTCATTCAATCCACACATGCTACGATTACCATTTTCTGTCTCAAATGAACCAAAAATAAGCTCAAGTGGCCATGCCCTGATTTTTCAGTTTGTTTGGATTGCTTTTATAAAATTTTGTTGCTCCAAAGGGAATTAAACAATTACCAGTTTACAATATCATTACTTTCAGTATTTCATTTCTTATTCACCATCTCTTGCAAGCAAATTAAGCAGATCTTTAGCTGGCAGTTGGCAGGATGACATAAGGATAGCGAGGGTATAATGAGAAAGGAGCTGCTGAGTCGACTAGGTGAGGAGAGCCAGGATTGCACCATAAAGCACGTGACACCACATAGCACTATCTCATTTAGAGAGCAGTGGATCAGTTATAACATTCTAGTGTACTACTATAAAACAAAACAAAACTCACACTTCAAAATACATCTTCCAGAATTCTGGGAAAACTCTTAACAGTGTGAACTGTTGGGATCCAAACTGCAGAGAGAGAAATTCCTCTGCTGATTAAAACTGTTGTTTACAAATGTTGTGATCTGTAGGCTTAAAAAAAGGGGATATAAAGTAGAACATGGAGCAGTGCTCTAGGGAATCACCAGCTGTGAACTGGAAGGATATCTCTTGCTGAGAGAGTTGGGGTTGTTCAGCCTGGAGAAGAGAAGGCTCTGGGGAGACCTCAGAGCAGCCTCCCAGGACTGAAAGGGGCTCCAGGAAACCTGGGGAGGGGCTTTTGATGAGGGCTGGTGGTGATAGGATGAGGGGGAATGGCTCTAAATTGGAAGGGGGAAGATTTAGATTAGACGTTAGAAAGAAATTCTTCACCATGAGAGTGGGGAGGCCCTGGCCCAGGTTGCCCAGAGCAGTGGTGGCTGCCCCATCCCTGGAGGTGTTCAAGGCCAGGTTGGATGTGGCTTTGAGCCCCCTGATCCAGTGGGAGGTGTCCCTGCCCACAGCAGGGGGTGGAACTGGCTGGGCTGTGAGGTCCCTTCCAAGCCAACCCATTCTGTGATCAGCAGAGCGCTCATGAGGAGCGCTGACACTCGTGCATTGCCCACACTGGGTCCGTCTCCTATCGTATCTGTTGCTCATAAATACTTTCACTCCTTTGATGGACCCTGCAGCACGTGGCTAAGGATTCATACAAGAGCTATTCCGTGGTGGAATCTCTTAACAACTTGATGTTAAGGAATGTGTATTCCTCGTTGTCTTCATATAAATGACAAATGCTTCCTGCTTTTTTTCCCCCCTCACCTCTACTGTGCTTTAGCTGTGTCAATATTGAAATGTTTGCTCTGCATAGAGATGATTATTCCAGTTTGGAATTTTTATGAGACCTGGGCCCAGATCTGACCTTTTTTACATGAATTCTGGCACTGCCTTGCCGGAATTAGGCTTCCTAATTGCTGATTACAGCTTATCATTACAAGAAGACATTTAGAACCAGGGAACTGAACCAGTGTGTTTGAATCTGTTCTGGGTGAGATCCAGCTGTGACTGAAGCTGGTTTAGTTGGTCTCTGATTCCAAGCCAGTAACAGTTTGTTCAGTTCGCAGACTTTCAGCACTGGGAAGTGTTAATCTCCATCTCCTCCCCCTCCATCAGCATCATTTTTAGTCCAGGTTTTGTCTTAGATTTTTTTTAATACCTTAAATTTAGTGTTGGGGACTGTGCTGCTGGTGAGAAAAACAGATGCCAGGAGTACAGGTGGGGCCAGACCAACCAGAGGAGAGGGAATGATAGAAGCTTGTTGGCCGGTAAAGTCTCCTTTCTCTCCCTTCTAGAAAACCAAACCCATTGCCTGGGTGTGTCCCTGCCACTCGACATGGTTGTGAATTACTGGAGGAGATGAAGGCCTGTGAGCAGCAGTGTTGTCCTCCACGAGAAATAGGAGACATAAGAAGCATTTTACCTGGATCTCATCTTAGCAGGTAGTCCTAGAGGGCGGGTGCTTCTAGGGAAGAGAGCTTGTGGCCATCTGCTGGTGCTTGGAGAGGCAAGGGAAGGGGGAAGGACAGACAGAGGGCAGGGTGGTGGTTTTCAAAGGCCTCCTAAGGGCAAACCTCTTGGTGTGCAGAACCTGCCAGGGGATTTCGCTTGTCAGCTGAACTGGTGTTCTGAACTGGAAAGGTCTTTGTTTTGCTTCCTTTACAATTTGGCATCTGGGGTCAGCAAAATTTCCAAAACAACAGTTTAAGTTTAGTTCCAGCTTTGGGAAACATTTTGAACCAGTTCGTGATGCAGGCTTAGTTTGACTTTTTCTCATAACAGAAGGATGAGAAATCAGATTGTTTTTCTTCAGTCACTGGCATCGATTTTAAACAAGACACTATAAAAATATTTCAGATGTGCTTTATTCTTTAATAAGTTTTTATTTATAGTTAATAAAGCCAACATCACAGATGATTTCCTGATAGAGGAAGTCCCTGACCGTGGCCTCAATGCTCTGAGAGGGCGTTCACGTAGTTCTTGGTAAAAAAGCAAAGCCTTTGTGCCTTTTAGTTTCTGTCTTGCCTCAGCCAAATTTCAGTGTTGCTGTGAGGCATTCAGTTACACACAAGAGCCTGGGTGAGTTGTGCTGCTGGCCCTGAGTGCAGATCCTGTTTCAAAGTCAGGTGCCTCTGTGGGGTGTGCAGGGCCTGGCCTGTGCTTACGGTGTCTTTTCAGCTTATCTTATTGGTGAGTTTCATTCTGACTGGGAACGGTGCTGAGATGATGTGAGCATTGACTGGACTACGGAACTGATACAGTCAGTTTATGGTTCTGTGTTGGGTTTGATGTCTGAACCAATGGATGTAGAATGAACCCTGGGAAATGAGTGCCACTGGTTTCAGTCCTTGGTAAGATGGACTTCTTGCAGAGAACACATGATGTCAAACAAGATGTTCTGGGAGTCACCATGGCTTCTGCAGAGGGAGATGGTGCCAAACTGACCTCTGCCAGCACGTGGATAAAGAAGAACCAGTGGAGAGACTAAACTGACCTTTCAAAAAGCCTTTGGCAATTTTCCTCACCAAAAATATCTGCACTGATTGCAGATAAAAATTCTTTTACAGGTTGAAATCTGGTAAAAGCGCAGTAATCACAGCATGAGGTATAACCAGGGCTTTTCAGGATAGGGGAGAGTTGGTAGTGTCATCTTCCAGGGACCAGTGCTGGGATACCTTCTGTTCAGCATTGTCAGTTGTGACCTAGAAAAGGGAGTGAATAGTTAAATCTCCAAGTCTGCCATTACTCTGCTCTCTTAGGTTGCCAAAGTTTGTGCCAATGGTGAGAAAGTTGAGTGACATCAGAAAATCAAATAAATGGTTGAAATGCTGGCAAAAGAGCTTCCAGGCAGATAAAGGTAAAAGTAGAAAAATCATCTCAACTGCCTATGCAAAGCTGAGCTCCAAACTGACAGGTAAAAAGCACAGGAGAGAGATTTTAGAGTCATCATTGACAGTTCTGTGAACTCGTCAGCTGCATGAACTGTGACAGTCAAAAAAGTCAGCAAAATGTTGGGCATCAGCAGGAATGTTGGTAAGGACAGAGGGGGTATCATTTTATCACTGTATAAAACTTCAGTGTGCCCATGTCTCGGTGTAGAATTCTGATCTCCACATCTCAAAAAGGACATTGTCAACTTAGAGAACTGTCTTACAAGGAGAGACTAATGAGTCTTCAGTGTGGAGAGCAGTGGGGGCAGGAGATGATCAAGGTGGGAGGGAAATGATCAAAATGTGCAAACCCACGAAGGCAGCAGATGAGCTGAACTGCTGTTCCCCAAATCTCGCCCCGCTGGAGCCAGAGGCACGGATCAAGAGACAGGAGGATCATTTTACAACAGGTTAAAGGAAGTTCTTCCTTGCAAGACAAGTAGTGACCTTCTGGAACTTGCTGTCATATGTGAATGGGGATGATTAATTAGGCTGCTGCTATCTTACTACAGTCAGAGATGAGATGCTAGTTCTGTTGGAGAGCAGTATTCGTGGCATGAGAGCAGACAGACTGGCAGAAATAAGATTTTTTTAATTATTATTTTCTGTGAGGGTATGATGTTGGGCTGTTAAACACAGTTTATAGGGAAATATACAGATATAGATCCATATTGGCTCGTCTGCAAGGGAAACACCTTGCCCTGCCACATAAATGCACAACTGCGTAACTGCCTCCTTTTCACAGCCTCCACAAACCAAACACAGGCCATCCTCTGGCTCAGGAGATGTTGGGATTTGTGGCTGCCAGCAGCAGAAAGTTTATTGACATCTCACCAGTTTTTGTTATATGTGACACCAGGGTTTTAAGCTGTGAGTTTACTCCCTCGTGGGCTGCTTCTGGAGGCCTGTTCATGGGATGGTTTGGTAGCACCAGCAGCCTGGCCAATCCACACCTTCTCCACTTGGACATAGATCTGATCATTGCTCCCAGGAAGGGTATTCCCAAGTACTTGGTGGGGAAAAAATGATTTTGGTTGCTTCCACGTAAGAAAGGAAGGAAAGATGCACATCATCTTCCCTGATAGACTGTTAGACTATATCTTGAGGCCTGGAATGGGCAGGGGAGAGTGAGCTGTGAGCTGTCACTGTGAGCAGGACAAGTGTCCTTCATGGCTGATCGGCCATGGGCTGGAAGGTTTGGAATCCCTTATTATCAATTGTTAGTAGTAAATGCAGCTTCCAAGGAAGCCAGGATGCTTGCCACCTGTGCTCCCCGTGGCATCACTAACTGGGTCACAGGTAACCGTGTCTCACGTGTGCTTCTCTTGTTCTCCTTTTGCCACAGAGCTTTGTGCTGTGGACATGCTCTTCAGCCCCAGTGGCTTCTGGTCACAGTAGTAACTCCTTCCACTTCTTGTCCCTTCTGTGCTGAGCCAAAAGATGTGTTGGTGGTGCTCACTGGCCCAAAATAGTCCCACGTGCTGGCCCTTCCGCGCCGGGGCCCTGCACTGTGCTCTGTACGAAGGCGCGGGGGCTGCCAGCGCGGTTTGAACGCCTTCCACTCGCACAGCTCTGGCTTCCTGTCTGCGTCTGGATGGGATTCAGGATGGTGGATTTAATTAGAAAGCTGTGTCTATTTTGGGGCCTGCTTAATCGACTTAGCAACAGCCCTTGTACCCAAACCCTGTCCTGCCATCGGCATAGGTGTCCCTGATAAATCTCAAAGTGCGTTTTTGTCACTGGAGAGCAGTTAAAATTAATATTTGATAAGTTTCGTTATGCCGTGCCACTTGCTGCTGCGGTAGGTGCAGTAAGAAGAGAGTAAATAAAACAAGATGTAGCAAGTCCCCTAGCCTTAGCTGGGACTTCATGCTGTGTAGAGAGGAGTTCTACTACAGAAACTTCTGTCAAATACATCTTTTCAAGAGCAGTTCATCCAGTTGTAGAATATGTAAGGTATGGTCACTGCAATCATTTCATTTAGTATAGATCTCTCTGAAAGCAGAAAGGGACAGTTGGGGTAAGATTTTACAAGTGATACAGTTGGCTGAGAACCAGGAGACAGCACTGTTCTTGCTGCTCGACCACCCTGTGGTGTCAGCAGGACCGTGTGGCTTCACTTCTCCAAGTATCATTTCTCCATCTGTAAAATGAGAGACTGCAGAGCAATTAAAATCTGTGGGGACTCAGTGGGAGTTGTGTGTTTTGTGCTACAGTTAAGGTAACACTGGGAGTTGTACTGTGAGACAACCTGTGCCTCTAGAAAGGATCTCTGTCACTCACACCTACTTCACCACTCAAAAAGGTATCAAACACTCTGTTAACATCATATTTAATGATCATCTACACAGGCAAAGATCCGTGTCATGTAATTCTTCCCTTGTCAGAATATAGGTCACCTTGCCAATGGAATTGCTAAGAGTATGGAAAAGAGCAGTTTTATCCTCTCAGGGCTGTGTTTTTCTCTTGAGAACAAGCTGGGCTGTAATCATATTTAGGAAGATCTCGATGTCTGTAATTCTGTCCAATCACCAGAAGCTGGCCTGCAGAAGGGTATTGCTTTTTGCATACCTCTTGGGCTTAGCACCACACAATCTGTCTTAATCATCTCCAGCTGCAAGATTTAGAGTCTCCTGCCTTGAGAAATGAGATGTGCCAGAATGGCCCAACTTTCTTGTCTGCATGGGTGGTGGCTTGGGAAGTCCAAGTTCTAACAGAGGCTGCAGACACCTGTGTGTTGCTGGTTTACCTCACAAAAAGGAAAAGAATTGTGGCTTTTGATACCTGTTGTCCTTGATACAAGTGCTGGGCACAGGAGGATGTCACGAACAACTGAAAAGAGAGATTTTATATTTATTTTCATCAACATTTTATTTGTGGGGGTAGGTTTCTTAAACATTAAAGAATATTAGATCATGGCTCAAGATTGATGGGTGGAGAATTGTTTGGGAGTAGCCCTGAAGCTTCTCTTGGGGTTGCTGGTGGATGAGAAGCTGAAAGAGGGGAGATTGAGATGAGAGCTTGGGAAGAAATGTTTTGCTGTGAGGGTGGGGAGGCCCTGGCCCGGGTTGCCCAGAGCAGTGGTGGCTGCCCCATCCCTGGAGGTGTTCAAGGCCAGGTTGGATGGGGCTTGGAACCCCCTGATGCAGTGGGAGGTGTCCCTGCCCATGGCAGGGGGGTTGGATGGTCTTTAAGGTCCCTTCCAACCTAAACTATTCTATGATTCTATAAGATCTCTCTTTTGATGTTTATTTTTACCTTAGCACCCGTGGGACACAGCGCCCGGTACTTGCAGAGCAGAAATCACAATTCCCAGCCAGCTCTCCAACACTTTGTGTCAAACCTTCATTTTTGTCAACGATGGTGAGAAGTTTAGTGTTGAATCTTGTTACAGTAGTTTGTGAAAGTGGCTGTCCTCGAGGAAACTTATGTCCTGCATTTTTCAAGTTTTCCACCTTTACTCTGACAAGTATAAGCTTTTTATTTACAGCACCCTCCTAATTTATAGCATAATAGTTGCTTTAAGAGTTTTGGGTCTTCTACGTTAGTCTGCTTAATACAAAGTCCTAGAGACAGGTTGTAATAAGTTAAATTGTGATGTTTTAGCAGTTATGGGCCATACTGACTCTCTTTTTTGTAGTTGGGTGTAAAGGCCAGGGAAAATCTCCATTCCTGTAGCCAAAGTAACACAAAATTTGTTCTCAGTAATTCTGCTACCAGAATGAAAAGGGCGTTTTATGATTTTGTTTCATGTTAAATTATTTCAAAAACATGTTAAGTTCATTTACATAACAAGAAAAGTGGTTCCTACTCATTTCAGTGTGACTCTTGCTGGTCTGTACGAGAGAGGCTGCCTAGACTGGTTTCTGCAAGGCTTTCTGCAGGTTCCTCGTCCTGCAGGTGTTAAATCTCCTGACAGTTCCTGTGTGGTGGGAGTTTCTGAGGACCTTGCAAAGCCCTGCTTTGATTTTCAGAGAAAAAAAAAACAACATAAAAATCAGATCAGATTTCACCTTTCTTGGGTGAATATGTAGTACCAGATAGCTTCAAAATTTATGCTTGCTGTTTTTCACATCCCTTTTGTGTCCAAATACCTTGATTTAACCACACCACATCTAAATCAGGACTGACAAAAAAGGGGTAATGGAGGGGAAACGACAGATGTGCTTTCCCTGAGAGCCCAATATTAATCTGCACTGGTCAGGTTGCTCCACACCACATAAAGCAGAGGAAAGGGCCCTTGTCTGCACCAGGAGCCCACAGACTTCAGGAGTACTTTATCCATGCAGAGATAGCCCTGGGGGCAAAGCTGTCTGCCCTCAGTGAAGTCTCTTATATGGAAGTACAGGGGAGAAAAGATGATGAAAGTGATGCTACAAGTCCACTGTGCACAAAAGGTGACAAAAAGAGAAGAGCAGGAGGAATCCATCCTCTGATATGCACAGGGAAATAACATTGTTTAAAAAATGTCTGTAATATCCACTGTCAAGGATTCCATCCCGGAAAGGATAAGGAAATTGTGAAATAGAATTGGTTTAGGAAGTGAAAGCCCAGAGGATATATCTTGGAATAGAACCTTTAAAGGAAAGGGGTCTGTGCCAGCTGGAGGTGCTGCCCCACATTGAGACCATCTCTAAGCAGAGGTGCATTCTCATGGACTACCAGGGAAAGCCATTTCCAGTCCTGTGCCATCTCTTTTTGAACTAGTGGAGGGTTTGTGGAAAGAACAGTGGATGCAACCAAATAGTGCGTGGACAATAAAGCAGTGATTGCAGGAACCAAGGAAAATGAAGCTCTCTATAACTCACGTCACTCTTTGCAAGAGCAGGTAATTCCAACTGTTGTCCTTGACCAAATCTGTGCCGCTGAGCATTTGTCCAGCTGGCTGCTGCCTTAAACCCCAGGGCTGGCTCCATTCCAGCAGGGAAGCGATTTCCATAAGCATATCATTTATAAAGTACTTTGGAATCCTTCAGGATGAAAGATGCTCTGTAAACGTCATGCACTGTATTACATTCAACATATTCATATCATTTTTCCATTTTCACGTATCAGATAAAGTGAGGACAGAGAGCATCTTGTGATTTGGGGGCAAAGGCAGTGTTAAAAATAAAAGTGTAGGTATTGTTGACAGAGCTTTCCACGCTGCTGGTCAGGTGCTAAAGCAGCGAGTGCTTCCCCTCCCATTCACACGTCAGATCCAGGTTTTCACTTGCTGTGGTGTACAGGGCGAGGCAGCAGCTAAATCCCTCTCCCTGGAATCTGTAGTTTCGTTTAGGGGGAGGTTTAGTCCCCCCAGCTGCTCCTCTGGCCGGTGCGAACGCTGCCATCAGCTGTGAGGCTTTGCGGGAGGCCCAGGCCTGTGTTGAGGGAGCAGCCGTGCCCTGTGGCCCCTGCAGCCAGCGCTGCCTCGTAGGACTCGGCAAGTTTGCAGATGATACCAGGCTGGGAGGAAAGGTTGATCTGTTAGAGGGTAGGATGGCCCTGCAGAGGGACCTGGGCAGACTGGAGACATGGGCCGATTCCAATGGGATGATGTTTAATAAGTCCAAATGTCGGGTACTTCATTTTGGACACAACAATCCCATGCAGAGCTACAGATTGGGGACAGAGTGGCTGGAGAGGAGTCAGGCAGACAGGGACCTGGGAGTGCTGGTTGACAGGAAGCACAACATGAGCCAGCAGTGTGCCCAGGTGGCCATGGCGAGCAGGACCAGAGAAGTTATCATCCCCCTGTACACGGCACTGGTCAGGCCTCATCTTGAATACTGTGTGCAGTTCTGGGCCCCCCAGTTTGGGAAAGATGTCAGGATGCTGGAATGTGTTCAGAGGAGGGCAACGAAGATGGTGAAGGGGCTGGAGTACAAGCCCTACGAGGAGCGACTGAGGGAGTTGGGGCTGTTTAGTCTGAAGAAGAGGAGGCTCAGGGGAGACATCATTGCTCTCTACAACTACCTAAAAGGAGGTTGTTATCGGTCAGGGGTTGGTCTCTTCTCTCAGGTGACCAGTGACAGAACTAGAGGGCATGGACTCAAGCTTCGTCAGGGGAGGTTTAGGCTTGATGTTAGGAAAAAGTTCTTCACTGAAAGGGTGATTGGCCATTGGAATGCGCTGCCCAGGGAGGTGGTGGAGTCGCCGACCCTGGAGGTGTTTAAGGGGAGACTGGATGAGTGACTGAGTGCCGTGGTTTAGATGATGGTGTTAGTGTTGGTGTTAGTGTTGGGTTATAGGTTGGATTTGATGATCTCAGAGGTCATTTCCAACCTTATGATACTGTGATACTGTGACTCCTGAGACCCCTGGGCAGGAGCTCCTTGGCACCACAGAGCTTGTCCTTCAGGAAACTCAGCCCTTGAGCTGCAGATAATCTTACTGTAAACCTCCTCAAAGTGAAGGAAGAAGGATTCTAGGTGGAGAAAATCTTTCCAGGTGTACAACCTTATTTATACTTACCCAGACCCCAGTGGGTTTCTTAGAAGATCTTACAGCATTTTTTAGTGTTTTAGGGCAACTCTGAGAACCTCTTTTCCGGGCTTTGTTTTGTCTCCAAAGGAGAAGAGCATAGACACACCAGACGAATAAAACCATAGTATTGGAGTCATCAAAAGAGGAGAAGTGGTTTCTCTGCTTTTTGTTGTTTGGGGTTTATTTTAACCTCAGAAAAAGTTTGTCTGGGATGTTAAGTTTGGGGTGGCAGTGTTGGTCAGCTTTAACTCTCAGCAGTTGCCTCCCTTGTCCCTGGCTGCTGCATCGCCCGTCAGAGAGCAAGGAGGACCTGTGTTGTTTTCATCTCAGACTAAACGGTCCTTTTGTTTTGTTTTAAAAATGAGCCCTTAACTTCTGTAAGCTCCGTTCTTCTCCAGAGCTACACAGGAATAAAATACATCAGGAAGGAGGAAGGCATAATATGACGAAAGTAGTGGTTTTATTGAAAGAGAGCTTTGTGGTGTTTTGCTTTTGAAATGTGTTTAACACAGAGTTTAAGGATTGGCAATTTGTTTAAAGAAATGGGTAAAATATTTAAACCCGCCACTTTATTTAAACTATTGTGCCTCCTTCAGTAAACATTCAGTACATGACTGAACCCTGTATGAACTTGTGCTTGTTGCTGCTTAAAGAGATTCAGAGCTGAAATGAAAAGGGGCTGCTATTGAGAACAGGACAAAAAAGTTGCATGTGCTTTTTTTTTTTTATTTGCCCACACACAAGCTCTTACCCCCCAAAACACAGCGTTCACAGGAGCTTTTATTAAAACACCAGGTTTTTTTTTTTCCTAGGCCTCAAAGTACTAAACTGAAAGCAAGCTGTTAACAGAAATGAGTAATTATTGAAGCTCTAACAGGCAGCTTTCATTGAAGTTGATTACAGCAGCCATATAATCACTTTTACGGATGCTGTAATCACAGTAGCAGGGAATGCTTGACTTGGTTCTTATTGTTTTCACTCAGGGTGGAGGCAGGGGGCCTGCAAGAAACCCGTTTTACCACCTCGGTCCAATTTCTGCTGTAAAGGAAATCTACACAGCACTGAATGAAGCAGAGAATCATTTATTCTTTCTTTATTAGCATTTTCTCCTCCCTCACATGAGAGCCTGTTGGAGTCAGGAAATTGCTGTTATTCAATATGCAAGCCAGAGGTTGTAATGACCATTTGGGAGGGTACGACCAACAATTACAGCCCTTAATGAATAGTGGTAATCTGGTTGAGACTAAACACTAGTAGCAACTCTGGTGGTGTCTCTGGTTAAATTAAAAGAATAGCAATGCAAAGGAAGTTAACAAGAATTAATTAGTTAGATCGAACCGAAAACCTACTCATTAGTGATGTTATAGGCAAAGTAAAAGCCTATCTTCAGTGCAATTAGGTAGACAAATGAATTGTACAACTGACTGATTCACACCTGCTAACAGCTAAGGGCTATAGCTGATATGTATGGGATCCACTTTTTACAGTTCATGCATACTTGCATAGTTTAATGGATCTTGCATTCCAGAATTAGCCTTCATTCCTACACATTGCATTCGTGTCTTAGGTCCAAACATTGAAGTGTTGCTTATGGATTGTCTACAAACCAGCTCTTAGAAGGGCCCCTAGAATTGTAACCCCTGCTTCAACTGCACTGCCCTGCACCAGGGGTCTCTGTTTGCAGGTCTGGTTTGTGAATTTATTTTGTTTAAGGATTCCTGTGCTGGACAAGCTCTTGATTGTGTTGAAAGTGGACAGATCTGCAGGGAAAGAGCATGCTATCTGTTAAAAACAATAATCCCAGGAGACAGAATTTTGACACTTAGGTGAAGAAAAGAATTGGGAAGGAAAGGAAAATGGCAAAATCCTCAGAGTGTGGGTTAGCCATTAGGCACCTGCAGGTCTCCCCCTCAGCAGACGAGGCTGTGTTTGAAGAGCAGTCTGGGGGATTCAGGAAATACAACCACGATCGTAGTGATCAGAAAAGCACAAGGGGCCGTTTTTCCTCTCCTCACCCTGAATTTCCTTGTCCAGCTCGGGACATGGGTCCTAGGCTCAGGCAATGCCAAGGAGGGAACTGGGGAGCAGAACCAGCTCGCAGTATCCTCATCCCTGACCTGTTCCTGCTGCCACGTGGGCTGGGATTCAGAGGGCACGGTGGTTAATTCGTACACTGTGTCTTTCGGGGGCAAACGGAGAAGCCACCCTGTGTACTCTGATCCCTCTTTGTGCTGGTATAGTCTTCATTCCATGGTCTTATCTTGGAACTTTCTACTTTGTTAATATTTCACAAGGACCTGCAGGTCTCTGAAGCTCTGTGAGGTCACCACGATTTCCAGTCCAACTCTCTGTTAGGCACAAACTCATTTACTTCCTTGCCGTGCAGTCATGTTGTGGGCTTAACTCTTTTGGCCCTGTTTTAACACAGAGTTTTGGTTTAAAGTGCTTTTATTTTTGAGCAAGATTGCTCAAAACCAAAGCAGACGTGGGCAGAAGTGCATCTGAACCTCATTTTTTTGAACAGAGCCTCTTCTTTTTGATACGTCACAGTTCCTTTTATTTATTTACTTTTTAACTATCTATCTTAAGGAGAGAATTCCCATAAAGTGAGAGAGTTTGCACTGTAGAATAAATAGCCTCTCCGGCTTGGCCAGTTTCAGACTCTTGTTTTCATTTTAGAGGGGGAGGTTTGAATATAAAGTACTTGATTTAAAGATTTTTTTATTAGATCTTAACAAATGACATCTCTTATTTACACACAAGAGACTGACTCCCTAAAAAGCTGCCTGGATATGTAAATCTACCAGTCAGATATACACATAAAATGGATTTTTTTGGTCTGAAAACCCAAGTAAATGTACCTATTACAACAGAAAGACCCCTTTGAGTCCTCTAAAAGCTTTTTTGGTGTATGGCTTCAATGTATGTTTATTGGGTTTTTTTTAAACAAATAGAGTCAAATCCAGGTTTAGTGAAATTCTTCAGATGTACATATATTTGTAACCATAGCTTTCAGCCCAGATTAGGGATAGGTGCAGTGCCTAGTGGGAGCTGGATTGATAGAGGTCACTGTTGCTTTCCCATAGCTGTTTCCACAGCAGAAGCAAAGGTCACCTCCACTAGGAGGAGGCATCTGAAGATGTCTGAGGTGAAGTGAAACATCTCCCCTGTCTTTCGACTCCAGCTCGTGGGGGACCAAGACTTGAAGTAGGGCTGGGAAAATCTCACCTTGCAGCAGCCATTCCAGGCTCCAGCCTGGAAGAGCCCAGGGCATTAAAGTCATGGGGAGCTGCAGGAAGCCAGAGGCTTCCTTTAGTGCCTTCCCTCCCTCAGTCTCGTGGGTGCAGCCAAGCCAAGCGAGGGGGTTGAGCAGAACTGAATCATAGAATCACAGAATGCCAGGTTGGAAGGGACCTCAGGGATCATCTGGTCCATCATTTTAGGTGATCTGTACTTTAAATGAGATGGCCCAGAGCCCTGTCAGGCTGAGCCTTAAAGGTGTCCAGTGTAGAGGAACTGTTCTACAGTTGCATGAGAGACTTTGAACCCAGCGTGTTTCTTACGTTGGGACAAGGCTGTAGTCATTTGGAAGTGGCCAAATGGATTTTTTTATCAAGGTTTGTTTTTAATAAAGTCATTTCCTTGCTGACAGGCAGGTTTTAACCTTCTGGAAAGAGGGGTTTGTAATAGAAATGTTGACACAACCTCCCTCTAGGGGTGCAGTTGCATTGCTGCAATAATAGTGTGTGGGCAATACAGTAATAGGGCACTGACCCATAACTGACAAGAAACAAGGCTCCAACTGCATTAGAAAGGTCATTCTCTTATTTGTGAAATGAAGTGTATTTTTTTTTTGCTCTACTCCCAGAGTTTTCTCTTTTCTACTCCCTTCTCCCATTCCCACCCCAAATCCAAACACTTTATATTTTTAATTCACTGAAGCACAGGGATTAACCCTGGCTCTTACACCACTAAGCTGCGTTCAGCACAGGGCACACAAAAACCTGAGAAGGAAAGCCATTTTTTCAGTTTCCAGGCAGCCACCAAGGTTAGAGAGGGGAGTCTCAAGGCTGCTCTAAACCCCACTCATGGCAGCGGTGCTGCGAGCCAGATGCAGAGAGAAACTGGCTCTGAATTCTTCCGCTTCCACCCCATCTCTGTTTTCTTTAACAGCACAGAGCAGGCCTGAAGCTATTGGAAGCTGTGAGCGTAGGAACTCAAACCAATTTGAACTCTGCACACACAGCCTCTCCCAAGAAGAGTGGCCTTCAGTGATGCTCTTGCTTCATAACCCTTTTCTTCTGAAGGTTTAGGAAGGAGCAGCGCACGCAGCAGTTTGAATGGATGGTTGATACCATTTAAATGAGCAGTAGCTGGGTTAAAAAAAAGGGTCTGTTTAGTTCTTAATGTAATTTTAGACCTAGTTTACAGTGATACTGGTTGAGGTGCAGTTGTGGTGTGTGGAGTGGTTGTCACTTGGTTACACAAGATGGCCACCTTGATTTGTGCAAAGCATCGGTACTAAAACCTGTTACTTGCTCTGTAAACAAATTCTTATCAAGTGAGCTAAGGAAAAATAATTTTTACTTAGTCGTGATATAGGCATTTAGAGTCAAAGATAAGCATTTCTGACTTAACCCAGTAGAGAGCAGTGGTGTGTGTACACACCAGACACGTTATGATAACAGTCATTTAATACCTAGGGCCTTGGTTACCTCGTTTGGGGGACTTGAGGTTTTCTGTCCTTCCTTGTTTCACATTTGTAGATTGCAGGCACAAATGCATACACACTGGTGCACGGAAGTTTAGTAAAATGCTTTATTTATTGGAAGTCATAGCCTGATTCTTCTCTGTTTTCATCTCCCGGTGATAACCACAGGATTGCTGCTGAGTAAAATGTAAAATACCCAATAAACTTTGTCATCATCAGATTCCAAGGATAAAAACACAAATATTTGACTTAAATATTTATTTACTTCCTAATTCTGTGCTAATTTTTTATGTAGATCTCTGTAACCGTATCTGCCTACACAATGAGTAAAGTGTTCATCCATTGTTATCGTTGTTAAGATCAGCACACAGTTAATCAATCACAGAAAACTGGTTTATATCATATGCAAAAGATTATTAATGTCTTATTGTGTAAAAGCTTACCTAAGCTGATGTTCTCAAAAATGAAACATTTAATCACATTTGTCATATTTTGGGGGTTTTTTTGCTGAATATACAAGACTGTGTAACACTAATTAAAACAGTGTGCAACAAAGGGCACACTGGGAATAGATTGATGAAGAAGACAGATGCACAGAGAGTGACTTCAGTGGAAATGAGCTAAACAGTGATTCTTTGGTAAGGGAAGAAAGATCAGTCCAAAGCAGAACCCCTGTATCTAAGGTCCTCAAAATGTCTTAGTGGTTTGAGGTCTATGTTGGACCCAAAACTGAACAGGAACTACTAATATACATCCAAAATCTCCTGAGATTTTGGCCCATAGCAACGGGTTTCAGCTGAAACAGCTGGTCTAGGTGCTCAGATACCACAGTGATGAGTCATGTGTGAGCATGTGGGAAATTCAATGAGTCTCATGGAATTTCTATTATAGAGGAAATCTTGAAATGGCAACCTATGAGCGCTGTTAAATCTGTCACTGAGCTCTACTGCTCACCCTCAACCCCAGCCTTAGGAGAGGGTTGTGCTCTCTCAGCCCTGTTGCTCAGCCTCAGGAGGAAATGACCTCAAGTTGCACCAGGGGAGGTTTAGATTGAATATTAGGAAAAATGTCTTTGGTGAAAGAGTGGTGAAGCCCTGGCAGAGGCTGCCCAGGGCAGTGGTGCAGTCTCCATCCCTGGAGGGGTTCAAATAGTGTGTGGCTGTGGCACTTGGGGACAGGGTTTAGCAGGCACAGGGGTGTTGAGCTGACGGTTGGACTGGAAGAGCTTAGAGGTCTTTTCCAACCTCAATGATTCTATGGGTTTGCCCACTTGGTAGCTAATTAGCAGGCCAAGGCTCTCAGGCAAAAGAAAGTGAATCATTGACTTTTCATTTCCACAACCTTTTGAGGCCATTCCAGCAGGACTCATGCCCAGCTCTGCTCTCTCCTCCACCGTGCAGGTGTTGTGTGCTGGTCAGGGCAATGGTGCCACCTAAAACTCTCCCAGGAAGAGGCAGTGCTTATTTTTCATGTAGCGTGGTGGCTGCACAGGGGACGGTGCAGGAATGGGAACCAGTTGCCAGCAGGCCAGTGGTGGATGAAGAGGTTGTGGAGCAGTGGCATTGGTAGGTTACTCTGTTCAAATAGAATGTGCTCTAGGGGCACTAAATGCCAGGTTACCTCAGAATGAGGAATCCCATGTGTGTATGGAAAGGGAAATGGTGCACAGGAAAACATCAATCCAGGAAAAGTCAAGGCACTGATCCTGACTTCCAGGTGTCCAAAGTGGCTGCTGCAGTCCTTGTTGTATGGACAGGGGAGCAGGGAGCAAGCCAGGGGAGATTTCACCTCTGTGCTCCTTATTACAAGGCTGTGCTGGGAATCTGTGTTCTGCTTTGGTGTTCTTATTTCAATAAGGAGGTTAAGTGCAAAAATTAACACTGCAAGTTAATTCAGAACTGGACAGTGAGTGGGGCTTCACAAAATCAGTGTATCAGAAAGGTGATGGAGAAATAACAGTGTAAGTATGTTCCAGGAGAAAACATTTCCAGGTATTATGCTGTATAACCTAGTGAAGAGGGGCATAAGAGGGGCCAGTGGTTTCCTAGACAAAGCAAGGCAGTCTAATTACGAATAAAAGCCAGACTTTCAGCAATGAAAGCCATTAAGCACCAGGAGTGGCTGGAGCAGAAAGGATTAGACTGTAACCCTTGATTCCTTCTGCAGAGGACATGCAGCCCCTGGCAGGTAGAGCCATTCCAATGCAGTTAGCCTTCCCCCATGCCCAGCTCGCTCAGAGGAGCTGCCATCTGCCTCTCTTCTTTACCTGCTCAGAGTGTCCCAGGCTGCTGATGGAAAGCAGTGGGATGTGGTGGAAGAGCACTAAAATGCATTACCAAGAGTTCTTTCAGTGTTACCAGTCTTAACTCCATGCAGTTCCAGCAGTGAGGAGCTCTGAAGGACTTAAAGAATGGTTGCCTGCAAGGTTTCTGGTTAAAGGAGCTTTTAATTTCCACGATGACATTTTGTTTCTTTGCAACTGGGACTTGCAATTTTATCCACATGGAAATAGGAAAATCTTAGAGATGTTATGGGTAATTGTCTGTGGAAACAAACCCTGCTGTGGAGTTGCCACCCTGCAAGAGGGAGTTTCTGTTCTTCCTTTTATCAGTAGTTAGTGTGATTATTGAAATGTTACATCCCAACTCGAATAAACACTGCCTGGGAAAAGTCACGTAACTGCAGTGTGAAAGCGCTCCTCTTTCGGGTTGTGTTATGAGCATTTGACTTTGCAAATAGCTGCCTAATATTTGTTACCCCTAGGAACTGGCTGTGGGAGGTTCAGTTTGTTTTTTTTCCCTGATCCTCTGTTCCAAGTTGATATTTTTGCAACTCTACTCTGGCGCAGTAAATGGGCTCCACTTCTCACTGCTCCAATGTATTTTGCTTGGGATAGACATGCATATTTAATAACTAGGAGAGGAATTCTTTCTAGATGCTATGGAATTGGATTATCATCCCATTAGGCACGAGGCCTCATGTAACCAGGGACACTTAACTTTTGACCTTTGTGAGAAAGATCATTTAATTTAGCCGCTCTTTGTATACAGCTGAACCAGGTGAATCTGGGAAACTCTCAGCTCAGTTTTATGTTAGTTTAACAAATCAGGAAGGGCTTTTAGCTGGAACAGCTGTGATTTTCATCTCTTTTGATACTATCCTAATACATCCACAAATCCCTGCCTAAGATTTATGTCCCGTATATGGGAAGAATCTCAAGGAGATAGACAGATAGATTAGATAGATTAGATCAACCCTATGATACGCCTCAATGTTTATCAAAGCTCGGTAATGACCATATAAACCTAGAAGATAACATAGATTTGGCTCTGGCTCAGTCCTTAAATTTGAAATGAAAATGTCATTTGAAACTCAAATGAAAGAACAAATTTAGCTACACTTTACCAGAGCACAGCAGGTTTGGGGCGTGCGTGGGTGGTACGTGAGAGTTCCAGACCTCTCTGTCTGCACGGCAAGCGCTCAGTGGGCACTCCCAGCCCGCTCAGCCTGCGTGAGGACAAACAGCGTGGACAGAGCTCATCCCGGCCTGTGAACGGCCTTTGTGCTCCTGAAATACGACAGGGAGTGCCCAGCAAAGCCCATGGGTTAGCTGACAGATTGCAAAGTTTTGTTAAGCACAGCAATGATGGACATCCCACAACGGGATGAGGTTCAACAAGACCAAGTGCAGGGTCCTGCTCTTGGGACACGACAACCCTGAGCAGCGTTACAGGCTGGGGGAAGAGTGGCTGGAGAGCTCTCTGGAGGAGAAGGAGAGCTACCTGGGGTGTTGGTTTGCAGCAGCTGAACATGAGCCAGCAGTGGCCAAGTGGCCTGTGTCAGACACAGCGTGGGCAGCAGGACCAGGGCAGTGATGGTGCCCCTGTGCTCAGCACTGGTGAGGCTGCACCTCAAGTGCTGGGGTCAGTTCTGGGCCCCTCAGAACAAGAAGGACATTGAGGGGCTGGAGAGCGTCCAGAGAAGGGAGCGGAGCTGGGGAAGGGACTGGAGAACAAGTCCTGAGAGGAACAGCTGAGGGACCTGGGGTTGTTCAGCCTGGAGAAGAGGAGGCTGAGGGGAGGCCTCATCACTGTCTACAGCTGCCTGAAAGTTGGTGAGGTGGAGGCTGGTCTTTTCTCCCAAGTGACAGGGGATGGGACAAGAGGAAATGGCCTCAAGTTGCACCAGGGGAGATTCAGAATAGAGATTAGGAAATATTTCTTCACTGAAAGGGTTCTCAGGCCCTGGAAGGGCTGCCCAGGGAGGTGGTTGAGCCCCCATCCCTGGAGGTGTTTAAAAGGCAGGTGGATGAGTTTCTTGACACCATGGTTTAGTAAGGGGGCAGGTATGGTTGGACTTGATGATTTCAGAGGTCTTTTCCAACCAGATGAGTCTATGATTCTGTGATTTAAATCATTGCTCAAAAGTAGCTAAGGATGTGGCAGGGTTCATTTGCAGGATGGAGATTTCCTGTGGGGGCATGGGGAAGAAACAGGAAGAGACAAAGCAACAAAAAAATTCATTTATACCATCTTGTAGGAGATTTTTGCTGGTTAACTGGAAGTGCAAAGGGTTTTCACAATGTTTTCTCAGTGTCCTTGTCTTTAATGACCAAAGTATCCCAATGTGGACAGCAGTGTGCTCCAAAATCCCTTGTGTTAGTACAAAACTCTGTCTAGATTTTTGTGGAAGTGGGTACATTTCTTTGGAGTTCCCTTCGACTATTTAAAATGCATTCAATGCATCGTGTATCTCAATGGAAAACATCACGTCCCTGAATTATTTACATCTATTTCCTAATGAGGAAATTGGGCTTTCTTTTCTGACTACCGGCAGTAGCTCGCTGGTAGCTTGCTGCTTCCTCCAATAAAGGATCTAGGAACGTTTTCTTGGGGATACCTAGTGTAGGTCATAGCTTCACTTTTACACTCGCATTGGAACATTTAGTAAATGACAAATGCAGTGTATATGGTCTATTAAATTCTTTTTTCTCTTATGAAATGAGCAAAAGACAGATAATTATTTGTCTGTTCCGCTTCGACCTTAGAAACTACTAAAAAAGTCCTGCAAGATTTTCCTAGGAAGAGCTTCCTTATTCATGGATATGCTCTTCTTCAATAATGAACCTCTCTGTGAAGTCCAGATACTTATACCTTAAAGTACTTGTATTCAAAGCTGGATCAAGCAGCAGAAGGCATTTTATAACTGGCTAAAAAAGGAAGTCTATCCATCTTTTTAAAGTGCCTTTAGAAAACATTTACTTGCCATATTTCAAATTTTTTCTGTGTGAATAATCACAATGTGAATTATTTTATCTCTGTTCATCTCCATAGATGCTTCACTTCATGGTTACTTCCATTGTTACACATTCTCATTCTGGCTTTTGAAAACCCAACGATAAATGGGTAAATATTTCACCATTCATCCATCCAGGCTTGAGCCTCCAGTCTGAGGCTTCATTAAACGTTGTGCAAATGTTTTCAGGTACAGTGAATTCGACTGAAATTAATCCCTGGAGTATAATTCATCTAATGGACTAAAAGCTAGTGGCAAAGCATTATTTTGTTTCCCTGATATGTGAATTTTGTTTGATTGATTTCCTAAATATTAGAAACTCAAATCCAAAGATTTTGGAAATCATTTGACTTATTCATAACAAATGAAACTGAGTTTCAGTCTTCTAACAGAAACTGAACTTTCTGGCCTTGATTCTACGTTGAGCTAAGTTTTGGGTAATGTATGTCTTTGCAGGATTGTGGCATGTGGTGGTGGAGGGGTGTCTGGTGGGTTGTATGTAATCACATCAGTGAACACAGTGCTCCAGGTGCGCTCTCGTGAGACCCCACCTGGAGACTTGTGTCCAGTTCTGGAATCTCCAACATAAGAGGGATATGGATCTGTTGGAACGGGTCCAGAGGAGGCCATGAAAGATGATCCGAGGGCCAGAGCCCCTCTGCTGTGAGGACAGGCTGAGAGAGTTGGGGTTGTTCAGCCTGGAGAAGAGAAGGCTCTGGGGAGACCTTAGAGCAGCCTCCCAGGACTGAAAGGGGCTCCAGGAAAGCTGGGGAGGGATGTGTTACAAGGGCCTGGAGTGATGGGATGAGGGGGAATGGCTTTAAATTGGAAGGGAGGAAGACGTAGTTTGGACATTAAGAAGAAATTCTTCACACTGAGGGTGGGGAGGCCCTGGCCCAGGTTGCCCAGAGAAGCTGTGGCTGCCCCATCCCTGGAGGTGTTCAAGGCCAGGTTGGACGGGGCTTTGAGACCCCTGATCCAGTGGGAGGTGTCCCTGCCCATGGCAGGGGGATGGAACTGGCTGGGCTTTGAGGTCCCTTCCAACCCAAACCATTCTAAGATCCTACGATTTTACATCATCCATCTTCTGTTCCACCAGGAGCACCACAGCCTTAACCAGAAAGCAGCCTAGAAATCCCAGTGCAGTGTCAAGGTTCTAAACAAATGGAACAAACCACCTCCTTTTAGCAGTCGATGCATGAACAAATTTAGCTGTGGTTGATTGTCCAGTTCCACTCTCTCTAAGTTAGCATGTGTTGAGTTCTGGAATGCAGCACAAACACCAGGTGCTAGGAGCTGCCAGCAGTATTTATTCAGCACTTCTGGCCATCCAGCTTCGGATGACCCAGCATTTTCCCACTCAGAAATTAGGAGTATTGGCTTTGTACTTTGCCTGTGCTGGATCTGAGTTTTCACAACATGTAGTTTACGCAATAACAGTGCTTATAGATCTTTTATTTTTCTGCAGAAATTAATTGCCTGTACCACAATGATTTATAGTCAGAAGGAACATGATTATTAATTTTCCTGATGATTGTACCAGTGGGCGGCAACAAATCTACTCCTGATAGGACCAGCTTTGAAATGCTGTGAAAACTAAAATGTCCATAAGGTAATAACAACTAATTTTTACCTTAATCAACTTACACTTTAAAAGAATTTAATGTAGGGCACTTGTGCCTTGTGGTGAAACTTGTTTGAAACCTACTGTAAGGTGCTGAGTTATTGATGAGGATAATTATACATTTGTACTGGGAAATCAGGCTCTGAAATGAAACCAAAATACTGTTAAAAATGAAGTAGGTGTTGCGTATGTTAAAAACTCCAGTGCTGAAGTAAATAGTGTTTAACAGAGAAAAGAGCAGCACTTGCCAGGAACTCTTCAACAGAGGAAAGAACGGTGTTCCTATTTAATATTCCTATTAAGGAATATTAAAGATTGATAAACTCAGCTTATACTTTCAGGTTTGTTTCTGCTTAGTGATGCCTTTGAGTTTGCCCAGTGTTTCTCTGATGATGGGGAGAAGGATTGTGCCCACAGATTTTGCCCTGGGCTGACAGCTTTCCGCGTGGCGTGAGCTGCCTTCCCTTCCCAAGCTGGTTCTTAGCTTTGAGCCATCGCCTTGGACCGGCCTTGAGCCTGTCCCCATGACCCACCACCCCACTCCAAAGAAAATTGCTGGGTGGTGGGAAAGGATCCAGCTGAGTGGAGAAGTGAAGTTGGGCAGCTCTGCAGAGAGCAGCCCAGGCCTGTGGAGCAGTCACGCACCAAGCACAAATTGTAATTGTCAGGTGTAATTACTTATTGCCTGGTGAGATGCAGCCTGGTGTGGAGGGCAGCAGGGGAACCAGGCAATCAATGCCCCTTCTGGCCTGGATTCGCTCTCTGACTTTGGGAAGGTCACTGCGTGTTTCTGAGGTGGAGTGTTCTTACCTGCAGAGCGGTGCTGCTTGTGAAGCTCTTTGAGGTAAGGGTGAAAACTGCGGTGACCCGAGGGAATGGCAGGAAGATGCCAGGGGAGGGTTGGGTTGGACATCAGAAGAAGGCTCTTCACCCAGTGGGTGGAGCAGCACTGGAACAGCTCCCCAGGGAAGCAGTCACAGCCTGACAATATTCCAGAAGCATTTGGCCAACGCCCCCAGCCCCACGGTGTGAGTGTTGGGGGTGTCCTGTGCAGGGACAGGAGATGGGCTTGATGGTCCTTGTGGGTCCCTTCCAACTCAGGACATTCTGTGACTCTGTGACAGTATTACTGAGGGTGAGCAACAGAGGTGTGAATGTTGGTTGTAGAAACTTACGCACATGGTGCACGTGGTCTGTTTTTCTCTTCCAATTTTGGGCAAAAAAATCCGTGCCAAACACCGCCCGGCCTGTAAGGGTTTGCAAGGCCTCACAATTGGGCTGCTGTTTACACAGGATTTGCAAAGTGCTTGACAATGTACCTGTTGTTCCTCTTATGGAGTACAGGAGTGCAGAGCTTAGTTGTGCTTTGGCTTCTCCCTGGGAGAGCCTGAAGAAGAATCCCAGTGCATATATGACACAGTCTGATCAAATGCCAGAAATATTTTGTTCTTTTTTCCTTTCCCGTGATTAGCAGCATTATGCAGTTATGCAAATAATCTGTTATTTATATCTAGACACATTATGCAGTTATGCAAATATTCCATAAATAATTAATATTTCCCACAGTTATTTGGGGGGAAATATTCCCCCAAAGCATGTAACATCAGCTGTTTAATATGCTGGGTGTATTGTGCACACTTCTAGTTGTGCCGTACCTCAGGTACCTGGCTCGGTGAGGCTCCCAAACTCCATGGACCAGGAACAGCCTTCAGACTCCAGCAGGGCTGTGGCTGATCACAGAGTAGGCTGTTGTCATTTATGAGTTTAGCTCCTCTTCTGCCTTCTTTCCATCTGCTTTGTTTTGATGTAAGCAGTGGCAGAAGGCACTGCAAACCTGGTGTTTGCTGCAGAGCACCAGGTAGGTGGTGAGCTCAGAGAGGGTTATTCACGCTAAGTACTTCTAAACAACGCACTGAACTGCGGTTCAGAGAGCAGCACTGGAATTTAGGAGCTAAACTGCCCACAAAGAGGAAAGACTTGGGTATTTCAGAGCACCCAGGTTACAAGCCGAGACCGTGGGGGGGAGAGGGAGAGGGAGAGGGAGAGGGAGAGGGAGAGGGAGAGGGAGAGGGAGAGGGAGAGGGAGAGGGAGAGGGAGAGGGAGAGGGAGAGGGAGAGGGAGAGGGAGAGGGAGAGGAGAGGCAGCAAAGGATGGAAAAGACATGGTTGGTGAAATCAACGAACAGGACACAGTGTTTGGAAACAAGGCAGTAATTGTGACTGAAAAGCAATGCCAAAATAGCTGGGGAGAAAGAAACTGAACAAAAAAGGTAGTAGAAAATGAAATGGTATGTTTCATAATGTATAAGACTGAGTTAAGATGTAGCATGGTTTGGGGTGTTCGTAAATGTGCCACTTTCTCATGTAGATTAGCACAGTCCTGTGTTGCCCATATCACTCTTGGACTGCATTGCCTTTAAAACCAGGACTGATTTCTTGGCTCAGCTACAATTACAGTTTTACCATTTATGGCAAATTTATGCATCTCTCCATCAGCCTCTTGTCCCTCCTCCTTCGTCCACTCCTTCATACTTGAGTAGTGGATGAACAGGGACCATAATGAGTGGGATTCATACAGCTCTCACATAAAACCCAGCTTCCCAGTGCTCTCCAAAGGTTATCTGCCCAGGCTCTGCCTATCTCCCGCTATCTAATGCAGAACGAACACTCTGTTTACATTTCTCATATATTTTCCAATCTGCATAAGTCACAGCACAGATTAATAGCCCTACAAAAGTTTGACCTTCCATTCATTTTGCGTTAAAGCCTTCTGTCTGAGGGGACGCTTTGTATTTAATGGAGCAAACATTCTTTTCTCATCGTTTCCCAGTGAGAGAAGTGTAATCTCTGCATGCAACCCACTTTGGCAGCTGGCTTCCTCTGTATCTTATATATAGAATTAAGAGCAAAGATGGCAGGAACCCCTGAGCTTGGCCCAGACCCCTCCTAAAGTTCATTGGGATGGATGTGTTTGAGCAAATCTTGCTTCGGTTACGTTTCTGAGAGAACTCACAGGATTTTTCAATTGGAAAAGACCTTTAAGATCATTGAGTCCCAGCATCGATCCAGCCCTGCTGAGTCCACCACCAGACTGTGTCCCCAAGTATGACATCTACTCATCTTTTAAACCCCTCTGGGGATGGTGACCCAACCACCTCCCTGGGCAGCCTCTGCCAATGCTTGACAACCCTGTGAGTAACAAAATTTCTCCTAATACATAACCTAAATCTCCCCTGGTGCATCTTGAGGACTTTTCCCCTTGTCCTGTCACGAGCTACCAGAGAGAAGAGACCAACCCCCACCTCACTACAGCCTCCTTTTGGATCATCCGGATGAAATTCACTGGTTATGATAAATACAAATTAAAACAGACAAATTGCCTGGCTTAGCTTTGAGTGTTGGGCCTGATTCAAACCCCAAAACAGACGTATGAGTTGTGTGAACAATAGAAGACAGTATTTATTGTATTGTAACTGTACCCCATCCAAACCACAGCTCTGTCACCAGCCATGGAGGAGGAGAAGGTAGAGCATGGGCTTCATGCTCTGCTCTGATTTGCGGTTTCAAGGCAGTGTCGTGTGGGCAGGGCAACACTGTGTGGGTGCCCTGTGCAGGCAGGACCCAGCGGGCGCGGGGCACACCACTTGTGTCTTCAGGTCTGTTGGGGAAGGTGCCACTGGAGTGGTGGGTGCAGCGCCCTGGCTTTACACCCTTGCATAAGAGGTGCCGGCGGACAACCAGTTCAACAACTTCTACCACCACCTCGGTGCCAGGACTGCTGCGAGGGTTTGGAGGGCACCAGGCACATGGTTCCTGCAGTGTGGGATGTTGACAGCCCAGCCTGGAGGCATCCAGTTGCTTTTTAATTTTAGCTCTAGCATTTCTTGCCATGTAAACAATAGCCAGTGTCTTGAGGAGAAGCGAGTGTGAGAAGCAGCGAATCATTGGGGGGGATGGAAAGTTGGAGAACGTTGAGTTTAGCAGGGACTGCTACGCACAGCTGCAGGCACTGAAAACAACATGTTCTCTCCTAGTCAGGCTTGTAAAATAAAAGGGAGTGGTGTGTGTGCACCACTGTGGCAAAAGTCCTAATTTCTCTGTAGCCAAACGTGTCTCTAACGTGCATCAGAGTCCCTGGGGCATCTAAAGCAGAATCGTGTCCTGCTCTGAAAAGCAGGGAGGGACAGAAAGACCTTCCAGATGTTCTGGCAGGATGGTGTCTGCCTTTTCCAGGGAACAGGGAAGGAGAGCTCAGTCCTCAAGGTCTGCCTGTGGCCAAGAGGAAAGGTCCCCCTTAATGAGGATCAGCTTTTGGCTGCCGGCTGGGCCGGGGCAGTTGCCGTGCTTGGGACTAGACTCCTCTGGACTAAAGAGGAAGGATTTCTCTGAAGCCCATGGACGCTATTCTGGATCTTCTACCAAGTGAACCAGGGGTATTTTTCTGAGCTGTGCTTGTTGATTTGTACTTTTTTATCACTGGGGATTAATTTTTCAACCGCTGAAGTTTGTCAGTTTGGTTTTGGTCATTTGTGGTTTGGATTTTGTTTGGTTTGGCTTTGTGTGCTTTGGTGGGAAGAATTAACGGTAATGCTGTTGAATTTTGTAATTACTTAAAACGTAAAGGTCATACAGAATATTTACTGATTTAGCGTCATAGGAGAAAGAAAAATCGTGCCAGGGAAAAGTGGAATTTATCTGGAAGCTCTCTACTATGTTTGGTGCTCATTTTCCTTTTTCTTGTCCTCTTTGTTAGAGATCTGATGTCTAGAACAGCAGAGGCTTCCTTGAAATGAAAATGTTTAAAGGAATCCACTAACCGTTGTCCTTGTTAGTTGGAAATGAATGCTTATTGATCAGAAATATTGATCTGGCACTTTAGATTAAAACAATACTTTTGGTAGTGCAGTCAAAAGAGTTTAAAGACTAAAGTAAAAATGTAACTTCCACTGGCTACCAAGTGATCGATCGTAACTGATATGGCTGCCTTGGAACATAAGTTTACTGTGACATCTCTTATCTGCTCTGAAGAGTTTGCCCTCGTTGCTTTGTGCATTATGTATAAATGATTGATGTCAGCTTTAACATTTTTTAGGAACAACTTTTGTTGTCTCTTGTGCATTTGCAGTGCTGGAAATTACATAGATTAAAGAATTTCTCAGCCAGAATGTAGTAATTAAGAATAAGAGCAGTAGCTCTTCAGTAGCTCCAGCCTCCTTCCTTATAGCCGTAAAGCTTAGCCCAGGAATAAAAGCCCATGGTAACTCTTAAGTGGATGTAATAGGCTGGATTTTCTCCTCAGTTCTACCTTTACCACCTCATTTGCTTCAGCAAAGGTTGGTAGGTGTGACCACTCACTGAACTTGTCTCATAGCCCTCCTACCAGTGCCAGTACTTGCTAGTGGGAGAAAAAAGGTCGAAAACATCATAAACAAGCTTTGAAATGTGATGAAAATTGGACGCAACACTTCTACTATTACTGTTACAGGAAAAGGAGAAAAAAACCCATTATCTGGAAAGCATAAGGAGCCTGGGAGCCTGTTGGCCATCAGAATTTATTGGGGACTTGATGCAAAAGTAGACAAATGAGGTTGTTAAGCGACCCCTTAACTGGAGGCCATAAGAGCTTGTGCAGCCGTGTGTCACGCCTGCCTCTAAAAAGCAATGTGAAACGCTCCGAACTAAAATCTCCTTGTGCCTGGCTTTCAGAGCAGCAGTCCTGCTGCTGTTAGGAAAAAATATGTGCCTGCTGGGACTGATAATAGCTGATCATCATCACCTATCCCACTGCAGTACTTCTCAGTACACTTTATTTTTTCAGCAAACAGAGAATGTATATTTTGCTTTTGCATGAGGCTGGATTACAAGAAATACTGCGCTTACATAATAATGGAGCAATTCTTTTACTGCGACCATCCCTGTCTGCAGATGCATGAGCAATGACAAATACCTGTATCTCTACACAAAAAACCACAAATATTGAATGAATTCATTCACTTGCCTTTCCTTGTAAGCTAAATGTGTCTTTCAATACCAGTACGTCTCGCTAAGACCCGTAGTGGGGGCAGAGACACTCGACTACAAGAAAAATTAGGAGGGAAGTGTATTCAGCACGTGATGAGAACCTGAATATCTCTGCAATGACAGTGGATTTCTGCATCAGCCTTTAGGCCCAAGGAAGCCCAGAGCAAAGTTAACTTAAAAATGGAACCTCATGTTCACCTTCAGAGTCCTAAACCAGTGTATCCCTTCCCTGCCTCTGCTCCTAAGCAGAAGTCATTCTCATACACCACTCTATTATTCCATGGAGTTTGCAGTGGCCAAGAGGAGGTTGCAGGGGGTAGAGAGGTCGTTGCCAAACCTCTGTACAAATGCAGGCTGGACTTAAAGCACTCCCACATTTCACGGCAGTGGGGGCGACTCTGGGTTTCCAAGTTGTGAAGAGAAGAAAAAATTCAACCACCTGGGTCTGATTCTTCACCCTGGGCATTTCCCAGTGAAGTTGTTGCATCAGAACTTCAGTATAAAAGCATGGAGAAGCAAATTGTCCTGGTTTTGCAGTGTTTGCAAAGAAGTCATGACTTACCAGTAAATATCTGTGGCTTTCGTTCTTATTCAGAGTGATTTTTCCAGCTGTTCAGGCAGGACTGGTGATTCATATATTTCCCCATGTTTTGATTTTCCTTTTAAGCCCCTGTTCCAGACATTAATGTGTTAATCGTCAGGGTTGTATAAATTTTAGTAAAGCCGTATTATTTTTGCATGGCAACTATTAAAAATATTTTTCCTCTTAATTTCACAAGGGATGCTGAGACTTTGAGAGTTTTTCCCTCTTGCAGAAGGGAATAATTTAGATTTTCTTCCATCCCTGTCAGAAGTTGAACAGACGAACAAAACAGATTCTTCAGAGACAATTTTACACAGAGTTACATCCATCCAATTCAATTATAAATTAAATTGACTAACGAACCATAGCTCATTATGGGAATCAATTACTCAGAACTGTCTTTGGACCAAAAATGTGGAAAATAAAAAATAATGGTCATACTTCAATATACCAGATTGTCAGTGTTTGAAAGCTCTGTTTTTCTCTAGCTTGGCATAGACCATCGCCAAAAAGAAATGATAATCATTTGTTTTACTGCTTGTAGAGATGTTCCTGTTTTATGAAGACTAGTTAATTCTTGAGTTTGATCTCTTTGGGACCAGCACCTCAGGCTTTTTTTGAGATGACAGGCCAACCCTGGAGTAATGTCATCGCATGGGGATCTTTCAGATCAACTTATGCAAATGTGTTATTAAAAGAAGCCGCATTTTAGCCTCTGGTGCAACCCAAACAATAGTGGTGGAAAATGCTATGAGGTAACATTGGAGGCATTTTCTTAATGAAATCATTCTTGTGACATAGTCAGTTGGCACACCCCTCTGCAGTGATTTTACTGTGGTGAAAGTTCGTGTAATAAACACAGAGAAACAGAGCCTGTTATTGAAGAGTGGTGTGAAAAGGTGATGAAGGATCGTTTGAAGCCCCTAAATAAAGCCCTCACTACAGAGGAGCAGGGGCATACGGAGGAGCTGCTTAGTAGAGCTGGTAGTATTGTTAAAAGTGTTGGCCTGGGCAGTGTTGAGGGCAGCAGCACATGCAGAAGTGTGCTGTGAGTCCCTGCACCAGCACACCAGGACAGCTCCAGCCTCCTCCCAAGCATCAGGAGGAGGAGAGCTGGGAGTGGAGGAGAGCAGAGCTCCTCGAAGCCTTCACCAGTTCTCCTTCTGCTATAGCTTCCCATCGGCCAGTACTTGGAGAAAAGCAAGTCTAGGAAAACACTTATTACAGCTCATGTGCTGAAGTCTCTGCCAGCAAGACAGTGTCCCAGTATAACTGGATGTATGTAACTTAGCAGGATTAAAGCAAAGTTTTTCACTGGAGTTTAGCTGTTACAGGTCTTTGCAAATGAGAGAATCCTAATCTGTGTGAAGTTATTTAAAAAGCATCTCTAACTGGCGTGTTGGATGAGATCTTATTGCATCTTCTCCCTTCCCTTCCTTCCAGCAGGCAGGGCGGGAGGGCTGCCTCTCTCCTAAGGCTGGCTGTGCCCTCCCAGAAGAGATTTTCCTATACAGGAGCAGGCTGGAAATGGTGCAGCCAGTCTCACCCAGCGTTGACTTTAGACCAAACAACTCAAAATGAGCCTTAGCTGGGAAGGCTCGTGCTTGGGTTAATGCCCTGTGCCTCCACACCACCATTACTTCTTACAATCAATCAGAATTTTAAAGGCATATTTCTGAGATGCATCAAATGTTGAATATTAACGAGTTGCAGAAATATTTTGCATTAGGGACGTGCTCAGTAGAATACCAGCGTTATCAAGCCTTTTCCCCCCGGTAATTCCTCTCCCCGCCGCACTGTTTTCACCCTGATCGGCGAAGAGTTTTAGGCTGCGAGTTTGAAATGAGATCGGCTTTGCAGCCCGGCGGGTCTTGGCAAACCCCTCCGCCGTTTTAATTTGAACCAATTAGAAGAGCCAGCCTTCCTTAGTTGGGAACTGCATTAGAAGGGATCGCATTCATCGCCCCTAATGAGGGGTGCCCGGCGCAGGGGCGGCCGCGGCGCCCCGTCCCACCTGTTGTGGGCAGAGGGGCTCGGCGGCGGCTCCTGCGCGAGGCCTCTCGCCGGCCCGCGGGGAATTTGCACTAATTAGAATTAGTTGTCCCTCCGCAGTCCGGCTCCTGACACAAATTGCATTCTGCAGCTTTTTGTTCCACTTGAGTTCACAGACAAAATAGCCTGTGCCATGTTTGAAATGAAGCAAGGCAATATGAAAGGGGTTTATGTAATTGGTTAATATACCTTAACATTTTAACTAATATCTTTGGTGTTGGTTTCTTGAAAAGAAACGTGTTTGCTTTCTTCTTCTTTTGCTTAATAATTATTTATGATCGCAGTGTGGGTAATTTTCATACGAGCTTGTTCAGGTGTCAGTAAATCATTGTCGGGCTTGACTGCACGTGTAAGGGAACAAGTGACCTTTAAAGATGATAGTTTGGAGCAGGAGCTGTGGTAATGGGGTGCTGCAGAAGTACACACTGCAGGGGCAAGAAGAAAGAGACCTTTCACACTTATCAAGAGAATAACTTTATTGAATCATACGACCAATAAAAAGAAATCGTTTTTTAAAAAGTGGAAAGGGCAAGCGAAGGAGGTAGAGGGAAAAGTCTGTTGATGAAAATACAGAGAAAGATATATCGACAGGCAAACTTTGGGAGGTCTCACTCATAGGCCACTGGTGGGAAGGAGGGGTCCTGCGCGTGGCAGAGGCCAGTGCATTAGAGCAGCTCCCTGGTGGCACATCTGCTGCTCCAGAGCTGGTGTGACACCTCGAGGACCTGCCTGGGGGAGTGACACGATGGGTGACAAGCCTCTCGCCAAGCACTGGGGCTGTCTGAGGCTGGAATTGGGACTGAAGTGGAAAAGATGATTAATCACCGTTGTGAGCGTTGAAAGAAAGTCACGAGAACTGCACCAGAGAGGCAGTGAATCCTGAGCAGCCCTAAAACACTCCTGGTGTTGATGGATCGGGCATCCAACACCGCTACCCCCAGGGTGGCAGAACACGCAGGTCGGGCTGTCAGGGAGTCTTTGTCTTGGTATTGGTCATGTTTAGGTTTCAGAAGTGTAATCACAGCCTAGAATATACTCTTCGGTGTCCAGGAAAGCAGGAGAGAGTAGAACAGAAATGCCAGTGAGTTTGCAGAGCTGATGGAATTAGGGCAGGTGAAATCCCGGCATGATCCGGGTTGGATTCCGTGTCCCTTGTCCGTAGGTGGGTATTTTGTGGCTCTTGCGTTGGTAGCAATAGATCTCTTGGATAATATTGTGGAAATGCATAGAAATGCTGTTCAGCTGTTGGGCAGTTAATGGGCACAAGGGTTACTGTCAGCCCAGTGATGATCCCAAATAGTTCACTTAATGGATTTTCATCCTTCATACACTTTTCCTCGTGTATTTTCCCTTGCAAAAGAGTATCCCAAGTGTCAGTGATGTTTTTAACTCAAGTAAATTATCCATAGCCATTATTACATAAATATATTGAAGGTATAATAAATTGACAATTGCTGGCTTGATCCTGATCTAATTAACATCAGTGGTGAATTTCTGCTGTGTACAAAGGAAGTACAGTAACCAAGCAATAGGCTCTTCCTTCTGTCTCTGTTCATGTTATATCTCTGAAATTATAATTTTCTTCAAGTTTATTCATTATTTGAATTCCATTTCCGATCCAGTATTTGTTGACATTACACTCCACATCCTGTCAATGCATCTCGATTCATTTAGTAAGCTGTTGCTTAGTTTTGATGATGGTATTTTGCCAAACCCAGGCATTCAAATACCATGATTCAGAAACCCTAAAATTGTGAAACGAGGCTAAATCAAGAGTTTTGTATTAAGTGCATTTTGGCTTCTTTTCTGTCTTTAGTGTTTGTATACACACAGAATACGTGGGGTGTGTGTATTTGGTCATTTTTTCAAACTTTTCTCTGTAACAAGGGCTAGAAAGATCTTTTTTCTTAATGGCAGCTGAACTTGTTATCTTGCCACATGACTCCAGAAGCTCACCAAGTATCAGAAGCCCCATCAGCATTTCTGTAAAATCAAGCTTCCTGGTCCCTTTGTGATTAGTTGGATGTTTCACTCTTTGGCCTTTTTGTTTCTTGTTCTCAAATCAAACAAGTACAGAATCATGGAATGATTTGAGTGGGAAGGGGCCTCAAAGCCCATCCAGTTCCAATCCCCCTGCCAAGGGCAGGGACACCTCCCACTGGATCAGGGGGCTCCAAGCCCCATCCAACCTGACCTTGAACACCTCCAGGGATGGAGCAGCCAACGCTTCCCTGGGCAACCTGGGCCAGGGCCCCCCCACCCTCACAGCAAAACATTTCTCCCTAAGATCTGATTTCAATCTCCCCTCTTCCAGCTGAAAACCATTCCCCCTCCTCCTATCCCTCCACTCTCTGATCCAGAGCCCCTCCCCAGCTTTCCTGGAGTCCCTTTCAGTACTGGGAGGCTGCTCCAAGGTTTCCCCAGGTCCTTTTCTTCTCCAGGCTGAACCCCAACTCTCTCAGCTTGTCCTCACGTGGGAGGTCCTTCAGCCCTCAGATCACGACGTACACCTGTTATAAATAGCCCTACATATCAAGACCACCTTCATTTCCATGTGGCTTTGTGTCATTTTGAAATCTACATCCTGTAGTTCCTCACTGCAGAAATGCATCTCTGGGATGGCTCAGTGGTAAACTTCTTATTTCATTTTTGAAGATCTGTTTCACTGTAATCTTAAACTAGGGAGGAAAGCTGGCTTTTAAGAAAGAATGTCTGTCTGTGTTTACTAATCCCTGTCCCACAGATATTACTCTATTGTCAATGAGTAAAAATAGATATGGTATTTGGAATTTTATGCCACTTCAGCCCAGCACCCCTTTGTAATCCCTCATCAAGGAGATTAGACTGGGGTAGATGTCTGTGTACTGAGTAAATTACTTGTGCTACAAGCAAACTAGGAGGTTTACCAAATGCTCAGTGTTGGCACCAACTGCTGACCACGTTAGTCATTGCCACTGAGGAAACACAACACGTGTTGTGCTGTCAGCAGAGGTGCCAGCTCCATTAACTCTGTCACTGCCGTTGCCCAGAGGGGATGTGTCAGCTGAAACAGGTCTGAGGTCCAGCTTTACTCACTTCCTTTCCTACTGAGAGATGCAACTCATGGAAAAAACAGACCCATCTTAATGCAAGCAGTTCTCCTCTCAGGCCCATGTCTTGTTAGCTGTTTGGTACACCCAAACAGCCAGAGAACTTCAGTTATCCCAGCCAAAAAACCTCAGTTTTCCTTGGACAATGCCCTGTATTAAAAGTTCTGTCGGTCCTCCCCAGAGGTTGAGCTCTGCTGGGTAGAAAGGAGGAATTGCAGTGCTGAAGCAGCTGGCTCAAAAAGTATTTTAGTTAAGAATAGAAGTTGCTAAATGAAGCCCAGAGTAGATGGTCTGATTCCAGCTTTAAAAGCATATGAAGAGCTCCCTCTTTAATTCTCGCGTTTTCAAAAGTTTCTGGCCACAACTCATCTCATTTTTAAGTCACCTATTCGGGGTAAAGGAAAATTAAAAGCAGTGCTGAGTCCCAGAGCAGCACCAAGGTGTCCTGCTGCCTCTGTGCAATCTCCTTCTCCTCAGCACACTGTAGGGAGAGAAAGGGGATAATTGTCAATGGGCAAAACACATTGTAGGATTTCACGGGTCACATTCAGTCCATTTGCCGCCCGTTGACCACCTCTGGGTTTGTGGCCACTATAAAGCATTCTGGTTGTCTCTTTTTCCTTCTCCACCTCCTCTTTTCCTTCCTCTTCTTCCTTCCCCACTCCCTATCTCATAACGTCATCCAAGTGTCCAAAGAACACAGGAGAAGAATGAAAGAGGTTTGTGTTTGGTCAGATATGATGCTCGTTATCTCCAGTGCAGCTAAATCTTCTGTGTGCGACCTTTCTAGCTTGGTTTTCAAGTAAATGGCTATTTTTTTTTCTGAAAAGCTGTCTGTTGCAAAACTTGCTGCTAAAAGGAGACTAAAATCATTTGTCAAAACCGTAAGAATTTGTAATTCATAATAAGCAACAGCAATTTAAGGAAATAAGTTTCTGCTACTGACACTGCTGTCAAAATAAATGTGGGGAGTGTAATTATAGTAATTAACAAAATAGTTAATTACACTTTGTCATAAGGTAAGGTTTAGTTTGATTTCTGATTAGGAGTAGATCGATACCAAATATCTTGCTGCACATATCGGATTGTTACGGCAGGTCTAGACCAAAAGTCATGTTGTCAGTTTTCCAAATCATGCAAAGCGATGGGAAAACATTTCCTGCCCAGGCAGCTGCTCTGCAGTTGCCATCCTTGAACGTGCATCTTCACCCACGTAGCTCTGACGTCTTACATCGTATTCTGCTCTGCAGGACTTGGAATCCCGCTGCATCTGGGATACTGTTGGTGAGGACAAGGGATGCTAAGAAGCATGAATATCCCTGCCGGAAAGTAATGCTCCTGGGGAGGTTGTATGGAAAATTGTAGCAAACTGGGGCAGTTCAAGCCTGTGTAATATCAGAGGAAAAAGGTCCCTGTATGACTGACTAAAGATGAGGTGCAGATAAACAGGAGGTCATAGGGTATCTACCACACTTTTATAAGTGATCGTTAGAGTCCTCTATCCCATGTGGATACCTATCCCAGAGGCACGTGTATACGTGTTTTTCTTCTTCACCCTCTGCCTGAAAGGAAGTTTTCAACACTGTGAAAGCATCCCAGGAAAAATCTGCTTACACAAAGAATTTTCTTTTTCCAATTTCTATACCATCACTCAGAAACACAGCTCTAAATTCAGACAATTGGTCTGCTTTCTTATCATTTGCAGGCCACAAAGGCTAAAAGTAAAGATGAAAGGAAAAGCTTGTGATTGTGTTAGGTGACAAGAAGTTGATCTAATCTATCGCTTTGTGAACCACCTCCACCCTCTTGTATCAGCCCGTCCTCTGCATTCCACAGTCCCTGAGAGAAGAGGCAGTTAGTCTTTCTCCTTGATATTATCAATGATCATAAAGAACAGGACCTAGCAAATCATGTAATCTTTTGTATGAGAATCAACTCACATAGCCGAGTAATTCTGTCTGTTCCATGTCTCCATAGAAAATAAATTGGGGAAATACGATTTCTCAAGGGCAAAATAGAGACTTCTGAAAGCACCTCAGTGCCTCCGGGGTCTGGATTCCATTGAAAACCAAAGATATTTATTCTCCTAATACTCTTACATTTGGAACTTTAAGTTTCTAAGTCGTATGAGTGCTTTTGAATTGGATGCTGCCATAAGCCCAATTCTACTGATGCAGCCCATACAGACTCTTTGCCTGATTAGAAATTGGTTCCAGTAAATTGAATTTGAAATGTGTCATTTTTACATTTGCTGACATTCCTGGGTCCACTAATGGCTGTGTGTCATTGGCATTCCAGGCAGCTGCTGGGGAATAGCCTGTAAATTGCTCTGGACAGCTGGAGAAGAGTGTTGACCCTCACCATTGCTCTCTCCACCCAACTGAGAGTGGCTGATGTGTGTCTCGTGCAGTGCTGGGTGTGTGAGCGTAGTCAGCAGCCACAGTGTGTCATGGTGGACCTCAGGAGGGCAAAAAGAATGTTCATGTAGCCTGAGCATAGCATCCGAGCTCAGGTATGTGATACAGTACAGTGGTGGATATAGTTTGGGTGAAAAAAAGAGGCAAGATTTTCCTTTACTTATTCCTCTTAGAATCAGAGAATCATCTGGTTGGAAAAGGCCTCTGAAATCATCAAGTCCCACCGTACCTGTCCCCTTCCTAAACCATATCCCTAAGAAACTCATCCACCCACTTTTTAAACAACCCCAGGGATGGTGACTCCACCCTCGCCCTGGGCAGCCTCTGCCAGGGCCTGAGAACCCTTTCAGTGAACACCAGCAGGATGTTCACTCTCACCCACAGCTGCAGGAAACCAACCCAATCCAAAGGAAAGCTTTCTTTCCCCCAGGTCAGTTCCCTGATCAGACCAGAGCGTGGTACGGTGGGGGCTTGTGTCAGCATCACTGAGGGAGGGAGAAGGGGACGTTTAGTCGGGGGGGAGGACAGACAGGACTGCTGTGCCAACACTGACAGATGGGCTCTCACCAGCCAAGCTGTATTCTCCCACCTGGAGTCCTGTGTCCAGTTCTGGAATCCCCAGCATAAGAAGGACGTGTTGGAACCTGTCCAGAGGAGGCTACAAAGATGATCCAAAGGGCTAGAGCCCCTCTGCTATGAGGACAGGCGGAGAGAGTTGGGGTTGTTCAGCCTGGAGAAGAGAAGGCTCTGGGGAGACCTTAGAGCAGCCTCCCAGTACTGAAAGGGGCTCCAGGAAAGCTGGGGAGGGGCTTTTCACAAGGGTCTGAAGCGATAGGGTGAGGAGGAATGGCTTTAAATTGGAAGAGGGAAGATTTAGATTAGACCTTGGGAAGAAATTCTTCACGATGAGGGTGGGGAGGCCTTGGCCTAGGTTGCCCAGAGAAGCTGTGGCTGCCCCATCCCTGGAGGTGTTCCAGGCCAGGTTGGATGGGGCTTGGAGCACTTGATCCAGTGGGAGGGGTCCCTGCCCGTGGAACTGGATAGGCTTTGAGGTCCCTTCTCACCCAAACCAGTCCATGAATCTATGATTCTCTTTCAGCACCCAAGGGGCTGGTGATACAGTTCCGTATTTTCCCAATCTTGAAACTTGAACTTTTGGGTAAACCCACTGGCATTACACCAAAAGTTTTGGGTAATTTAATGCAGACTGAGCATACAGGTAAAGCGGTGTTGTAAGTGGAAATAGTGGGGATAACAGGAACAAAAATTGTGTGTACATAGGCAAGATGTCTGTGCCAAGATAGTTCTGGGACAATTAAAATCCTTTCTTTTGAAATCAGTAACAGGAGCATTGAATTCAGTGTGAGGTTTGACATTGAGTTCAGCGGGAGATGGATCTGAGCAATTGATCCTGTGGAACAATAGGCAGCAGTCAAAGTTGGGAGGTTTTTAACGTAGTTCTGCAGCCATAGAATTTACCACATAATCCACCAATTCCTATAAAATAGCAGGGAAAACAGGCTTTTATTTTCATGAAGTAAAATTTGGTTTGAGATCTGTTTTTCACAGACAGAATTCCAAACCAAAAACTCTATCTGTATAAATAAACAATGTGCAAGAACAATGCACCCTTGTGGAGCATTAATCCTGAAGCCTAATAATGGCAGGGCAGAGCTGCTCGGTGGGGTCTATAGCTCGTCAGCATGCTTAGCCTTCATTATCAGAGATTTCCAGCTGCAGATGCCAGGGTGGGGAGCTCAGGGTGGCAGATGCTTGCTGTCAGAATTTGCTGGTCAACGGCCCCCCCTCCATTGTTCCTGGCACCGGGGAAGGAAGTTATGTCCATCGTCCGTTCCAAAATTCACAACTGCTCCCCGTGCCAGACTGGGTTTCTGAACTCCCAGCGTGTTGCCAGCAAGATCTCCAAACTCCATGGCTTGTCCAGTGTAGGTGTGAGAAGTTAAAGCAATAAAAGAAGAGTAATGAGTTTCTAACAAGGGATATGATGTGCTTGTCCCAAATCAACGAACCCCACGGAGCAGGAACTCTGCCCTTGGGCCCAGCTGGCTGTGGAGCACAGGAGGCCTCTTGCAGCATGCAGCAGGGCTTAAATGGTAAACAGAGAACATGGAGAACTTCCCTTCCCCTTCTGTCCTCTCCCCAGATGTACGGTGTTAGGTTACTTAATTAATTTTAACAAGGGAATGACATTCCCCTTCCATTTGTGCCTTGTCTTGAAAGGATGCAATGTACAAATATCAGTTTCAGCACATGGTCCCCCGCCAAAAAGAATGCTGGGCCAGATCCTGCCAAAACCAGGAGCAAAATCTCTCCTCAGGAAGAGTTGTTCTTTAGGTAGAAATAGCCCAGTTCTGGAGAGATCTAATTAGTCTGTGAGGTGTTCAGTGTCTGTAAAGTTGTTCTTAGAACCTTTGCTTGGGGGTGCTGTTTATATCTTTGTGTGCCTCTGCATGCAAAAAAGGCAAGCATAAAAACATATAATTAGAGCCACTTCTAATTGGAATGGCAGGAATTGGGAGAGGAGGACAACAGGAAAGTAAAAAACACACAGGGACAAAAGGCAGGTGCTCGGTAGGGCAGCCCAGAAAGGGTGCTGGTGTGGAGTAAACTCTCATGCTGAAGTGGCTGCTTAAAAGTGATGGCCTAACAAAGGCCAATCGCTGTGGGTAAATGAAAGGAGACCTTGCAAGCTGCAACACACCAAAATAAAAAATCCTCTGCAAACCCTACTGCCTTTTGGGGAGGGCGAGGGGGCTGATAAGTTTATTTACACTTTTAAAAAGCACTGCCAATCCCAATTTATCAGTTACTGTCTTGTGACAATTTATTCATTGTTCGCCGTTAGAAGCCAGAAGTTACATAGGAAGCATGATTGGTGATAGCTTCTCTATTTCAATATGGTATAATAGAGATAACACAGTGCCCAAAAGCTCTACAGCCGCCTTTTTGTCTGCTTTGTCTCTTTTCATTACTCTATCAGAATCTTCATTTAATATAATCCAAAAAAGCAAGGTAATTGCTTCACTTATCAGTTATCATCGCACTCGCATACTTATCATGTCAAAATTATTTATGTGGATGGCCAGGTTGATCTGGCTGCATTTAGAAGCTTAAAATTTGAATAACTGTTCTGCCAGTTAGGTTATCGAAATTGCAGCATAAGCAATGAGTTTCTTCTTTCTGGATCTTGGAGGGAGAATAGGGAGCATCTCATTGCAGGGCTGGGTTGCCCATGGCTGAGCGCGGCTCCAAGGAGACTTGGAGCAATTCTGTAGCCTGGCACTCGGAGTGCTGGGGACAAGCTTTATTTGCTGGGTGAACAGTAAATAAAAATGACATGATATAAATAGAGACAACAGAGACATAAAGGGGCAGCGTCAAGGTTGTCATAGGTCTCAAATTAAAATGATAATTTACAGGCCTGAGCAATTCTTCCTTGGTTTGTCCCTTCCTTTGAAACATGTTTCATAGCTGGTTTTCTATATCATTTTTATTTCTTTATGATTTTGGTAGATGGTAACTCACCTGTTTGAAAACCCTAGAGGCTGAAATAAAACAAAGCATGCAAGTTCAGAAAGTCATTTTAACAACTTTTTTTTTTTAATATAAAAGAAATTTCCTTCAGCCAAGCTCTTGGACACCTTCACAAAGGGTGACAAGGAAAAGCCTATCACAAGCAGATACAAATAATATAAAAAAGGAATGTGCAAACACTTTTTTTCCGACACAGGTGGTGAATTCATGGCATTACTATACTTTCCTTGCATTACTCAGCCAGCCAGGAGCCTCTTCGTGGTCGCCCCTCACAAGCCCAACACAGACCCCTGGACATTTTGATATGAAAATTTGTTATTGAAAGTGGAAAATTTGTTATTCATCATTTATCATTCTCCTAATAATGACGGTCCCAAAGGTTTGGGCTTTTCAGTAAGTGAGGAGGATGAATCCCAAGGGACTGAGGAGGTCAGTCACCCACCCTGGACTCTGCAAACTGGCCCATCACAGAACATTCAGGTGGAAAATATCCTCAGCAATCCCCACACCCAGAGTAGCATCCGTGTGAAAATTAGTTTACACCTCTATGGAAAAGAAGGGAGGGGGGATTTAACATTAGAGAAGTCGCTCTCTGTTTATAAATGCTTTGCATACAGAGGATGGCTCAGTTCAATGAGGGTTTAATGATCAGATGTTTTTTAACTTATGTGTTCCCAGACTGGTTTGCTGCCTTGCTCCTCACGCAGCAGCACTTGGGGCAGTGCCCAGGCCTGGCACTGCCAGCAGGAGAGGGGCAAACACTGCCTCAAGCCTTGCAGCACTTTCAGCATTGCCTGTTAACGTTGGGGCATTGATATTCTGGACTGCCTGCTCGTCGTATTCCTCTGTTTTTAAGAAACCGGTTGGATCTATCAAGAGACCGGAGGTGTCCCAGCTCGTGAAGGAGCTCCCAAGTCACAGACAGAAAAGGCAAATACAGCTCTGTGGTGGCTATTGCTGTGATGGTTTTGGCTGGGAGTTAAACAATTCTCTGTCACAACGCCCTTTGGCAATAATCACGACAGCCTCTGAGACTTAGTAAATCTTGGGGAAAAGTCACAGCAGAGAAAAGGGCAGGGTTTGGAATCCTAACTGTAATTTCTCAATAGGTTGCAATACCAAAATTATGTGGGCTAAACAGAGCTCCTGTGCCCAGCTCAGCACTGGGGCTGTGTTTATGGCGTGCGTTTCAGGGCTCCAGTGATGTTTTGACCCAGCAATTTTGTGGTTTTGGACTTCTGTGTGTTTTATTTGCTACACACCTTAAGAGCAGGCTTCGCATCCAACACTCATCTCATGGAAGGATTACTCATTCAATTAGTGGCAAACAGCAGAGAGAAATGTTTGTGAGGGTTTTTTCCTAATCTTTGTTCCCTGGGGGGTTCTAAAATCTATTTTATAAGTGTATCCAGGCAGTCATTATCCAGATCGTGTTATGGGTTTTGTAACTTCACAATGTATTTGATTGAAACATCATAACTCTTTCCAGGACAAAGGCTTGTACAGAGAGGTCAGCAGTTGGCAGCTGGTGGTTGGAGAGACACAATCACAATATTCTCCACGCTGCTGCAAAAATATTTAACTGAACGATGATGGAAGAAAGTAAAAAACCCAGTAAACATTAAAAGTAAACATAATTGTTGCAAATTTAATTAAATTCTCTGCTGTCTTTGATGTGAGAGCTGATCTGTCTTTCAATTTCTTTGCTTTAATATCAGCATTTCCTCAGTCTAAACCTTTTTGAGACAGCAGCGTTTTATCTCAATTATTGCTTTTTCTCCATCAGTCTTTAAATATAATCTCATTTGCCTTTATGGATACTGTAACCCTTCCGAACAGCTTTTAACCTTTTTAAAAATCGCCTTGACCCGAGGATGCCCAAAGTTTTTTCTTCTTCGTCCTCTGATTTTTTTAATGCAATAATAGAAATTGGACGGATGAGTGATTTCCTACCCAGAGACCTGCATGTATAGCTTAGGATTCTAGAACAGAATTTCTGTTTGAATCATAATAATACAAAAAAAATTAAAATACCTCTGCCTAGCTTTCTGCCAGCAAAGAACCTTCAGCTTTGACCTCCATTTCAGTGGCAGCATTGTAGCCTGTGCCACCACAATATTAGCTTTATCTTTTCAAAGGCAAAAAAAAAAAGCTTTCTTTGTACAGTAGCACATTAGCTTCAAAGAGCACTTACCTCAAGAGTCCAGCTCATCCTTCTGGTAAATTTAAGAAATACTCAGCTTAAGATTGTCTGCTTCAATCATGGATAATGTAGATAACTTTGTGTCTGGATGTTACAAAGTGAACTTTATGTCTCCTTTGTCTTTGCTGCCCACCCTTTCAGTTTTATTTCTCATTAGCAGGCTAATGGAAGGATGATGCAGGAGCACAACGAGCCCTCCTGGAATTTGATTGTGAATGTGGAAGTTGCTCTCCACCACAATCTGGGGGCTGTGTGTGTTTTAGATGGGTGGGTGGGGGGCAAATATCTCACCCACAGGGTCACTGGTGAGCTCTTTGCATCACCTGTCTGGCTGAGCAGGTTCTGCACTGGCTGTGACCGTGGTCCCCACCGCTGCCCGCCCTCTCTCAGCTGGCATTTCCTTTGCTTGTTCAAATGTAAGAAAGCTGCATAGACTTTCTGAACCAGCTCGTGATGGGCATGCCAAGCAGCTTCACCCTGGAAGGCCATTCCACGTGAAACCCGACATCTGCTTTTAACAAGGGCCCGGAGTGATAGCGCAAAGGGGAGTGGCTTTAAATTGGAAGGGGGAAGATGATGGTGGGGAGACACTGGAATGGGTTGTGCAGAGAAGTTGGGGATACCCCATCCCTGGAGGTGGTCAAGGCCAGGTTGCATGGGGCTTGGAGCCCCCTGATCCAGTGGGAGGTGTCCCTGCCCACGGCAGGGGGGTGGGACTGGATGGGCTTTGAGGTGCCTTCCCTCCCAAACCATTCCATGAGTCTGTACTCTCAGTCTGGGATACGTGTGCCAACTCAGTAGCGTGAGGGTTTCCTGGTACCCTCCTGTGAGCTCTCATGGCAACAAGCATCCTCTCCTTCTCTTCCCTTGCTATATACACACGCAGTTTGAGCATCAACATCCAGAAACTTGCTTTCCACTGTGATTACAATTACCGATTCCAAGCAGCGATGCTTAAAATTGAACCATGGTTCATGAGAGCAGGAGGCTATACCTGCGAGCACCCTAATGTGTTAAACAACCATGCCAGGCAGCATTACATGTTTCTAGCAGCAGCTCCCTGAGAAGGCCATCTGCCAAAAGAGGTTGGATTCCTATTTTGAGGTCTCATTCTTGTAATTTTAAGGGAAAGCGGTGAGTTTAAGAAGTCGACGATGAGGTTGAACTACATCTCCCTAGACCCAGGTGGTCGTGTTGGTGCTCAGGACAGAGCGTGTTTAACAGAAAGCAGGGAAAGCCTGGCTGCAGGGATTGTGCCCGGGATGAACACCCACAGACACGTGCACAGCTGAGGATTTACGTGGAAATGTCTTTATGCTCTTTGTGAATTATTTCACTTGAATTACGATTCCCTTGAACGATATATCTTTTGAGAGTGTAACATTGCAAAAGTAAACTTTAACAAAAAGGGATATTTATTCTTCAGATTTAAAATTAATTTCCTGTATTTTTCTGGGTTTTTATCCTATCTAAGCTGTAACCTTATGAGAAGAAAAATGAGAAACTATTTCTTTACACTGAGACCGGTATCAGATGAAATATAAATGTAATGGTTTCTATAAATGTTAACCCACTGCAACACTCTACCCCAGAACTGAAGATCTGCAGCCTGTTTTAGGTTAAGTTACTGCTCCTCTCCATGTTAGGTAATCCGATGTCATTTAAGTAAAATAAATTGGAACTACTCAAGGAATAAAAAGAGGTGAAAGTGCAGAATCTGGTTTGGATAAAAGTTTAATTCTTCAGTTCCAAGTGACATAGCCCTTACAGGAAGCAGAGCAAACTCCGACAGGAGTGGCCAAGTAATGAAGATGGATGCATCTTGTTATCAGCAAGCCATTTACTAGGGCTTGATGTAACCTTAAACATTGCAGATAGCTCAATGGCACTTGCCACTAAGCCTCTAATTAATGAATAGCAGGCCCTAAATTAACAATGTGCATTTACAGATGAATTCTGGGCACTCATTAAACGATGTTCAAATATCAAGCAGTAACTGTTCGGTTTATTCCTTCTGGATTACTGTACACAGGGTTTGTTTGCGGGGAGTTTTCACAGGAGGTTTTGTGTGCTCAGAGCCCAGGTGCGCTCCAGGAGGAGGTACAGTTCACTGGAGGAGGGCGAGACCGCGCCGCTGTGAGGCAGGCAGGGTAACACCTGGGCAGCAATTTCAGGAGGATTAGAATGATCTTCTGTTCAGCCTTAACTGCAGTGGGGAAAAGGGCTCGATTGCTTGGAGCTGTTCTCAAACCTCTATTTTATATTACACTCCTTTGCAATATCCACACTGGTGCCCTCCAAGGCGACCTGAAACAGCACCCGGGAGGGATGGGTGGTGGGATATTGCTTAGTGGGATATTGTTTAGTAGATGCCTCTTTCCTCCACAGCTGATGTGAGAGTATTGGTGGGGAAGTGCTCTTGAACCCAATGTCCCAGCTCCTTGGCCAAGGAGACATAGAGATAAGGAACTCAGGATGAAATCTGCACCCTACCACGTGCCAGTTAATAGTGTCTTAAAAAAATAATAGTGCTGATTATTTGGATGATCCTATTGTACTTGTTGTGCTTTAGGAGAAACAATAATGCAGCTCTAAGAAATGTAGCAGAGCATGTTGGCACATCTGCTAAGCCATCTCTATATCAAACCAGAAGTTGTTTAAATCACTGACTGTGCTGAACTACAATGCAAGCAGGAGAGAATGGGCCTTCCAGGAATATTGGTGTAAACTAGGATTGAGGTCAAACAGGCAAAGCTGATTTAAGAGAAGTCAGAATTGAATCCAAGGTCTCTGGAAAAATTAGACAGAGTGTTCTCTGTAAATGAAAAGATAACAATGATTTTCTGGGAGCTTTCAGGCTAGTAACCGGTACTCAGCAGTGTGAGGTTTTCTGCATTATGAATCATAGAATCGTAGAACGACCTGAGTTGGAAGGGACCCAAAAAGGGTCATCGAGCCCAACTCCTGTCCCTACACAGGACACTCCCAACACTCACACCGTGTGATGAGGGCGTTGGCCAAATGGTTATTGTTCCATCCAGCTCCTACAGCATGGTTGGTTCAATGGTGGTATCTGTACAACAGATAGAAGGGGCTGGACAATAAATGGTGCTTTTCTGAAAGGCATCCTGCCCATCATCTTCTCCCAGGACTGTTGTGCGTGTCAGAAGAGTTTTAATGCAGTACCAGTCTGCTGTGATGTACAATTGCTGCTACAACTGGCATTCCTGTAGCATGACGTGCAGAGGGGAAACATCCGCTCCGAGCAACGCTCGCTTCCAGCGGCGCCTGCAAGCACTTGGGGTTTGTGCACTGGCTGTGTGAGCAGGATCCCATGCACATTCCACATAATCCAGTGCCATGCATCCAGTTCCATTTATGGGCAAAATGAAACACAGGCACTGCTTTCTGTGGATCGTTCCCACATCAGCCTTTTCAAAGTTCCATGAGGACAAATTTAGGAGAGGGGCACTCCCGTCTCTTCACACAAGCTGCTCAAAACCAACGTTTGCAGTTTAATATTTTTAAAAGAACAGGCACAAACTTTTACTCAATAAAACTATTCTGTAGAAAAGATAACTGGGCTGGGATCCTATCACCTGGGTTTTCCTTTGTGATTCGTTGATACAAGACAGGAAAAGCAACTGTCTCATGCAGTTTCCAGCTTCTTTTCGCTGTAGAGGACTAAATGCATGCTGTCCTGTACACGTGTAAGTGATGCTGTTATAGTATCTGAGAGTTGCTTCCTTTTATCTTTGAACAAAAAACTTTATTTGAATGAGAAAACTATTATCTCTCATGACGAGAAAGCTCTTCCTCCCTCTCTTTCTGTCACCAGCTTCTAGAATTCTCTCTGAAGCTTTCCCCGAGCATTCACGCTCTTTCTCTCTGCAACTGTTTTGAAAAAAAGGAATCCATAAATAGGCAACAAGTCTTCTTAGATACCAGTAGGTAAGGTGACAGCAACTATAGGAGCTTTCCTGTGCTGTGAAATGCCAGGAAAATGCAGTGGAATTTAATTAGTGGGATGGCTCTTTTTTGGATCATTAGTGCTTGTTAATAACAGTACGAGCATCTTGTGGCCTGAACCTAGTTTAAAAGAGTTCTGACTCTTCTTCCTTCTTGTTTCTCCCATACGTGCACCACAGTGTCAGTTGGCAGCACTCAAACTATATTTTTGTGTTTCTAGAACTGTCCTTACCCCCCTTTTCCAGTCACAGGAGCCAAGAACTGCAGCAGGGTTTGCAGAGGCACACATTAATTTCAGTTTAGTCCTGCAAGCTACATTCCTTTCTGAACATGTTTTAACCTGACATCATGTTCTTCCTCAAACTTCTCGCAAATAAAGATGTGATTCATATAAACTTCCACTCTCCCCAAGCTCTGCCAACTCTTCATTTGCTTTTGGCACGCTTGGTGGGCACTTCTGATCCCAGACAGGAATGAAAATCTCAGCACTACAGGCAGTGTCCGGGAGCTGCAGAGCACAGCACATCTCTTTCTGAGCAGAATGCGTGCCTCAGAGGTCAGGGCATAGGTGTTTCCATGAATGGCGATTCCTCTGTGCAGGGCAGGTGGGGCAGGGGGCTCCCAAAGCTGTCACAGTTCATCACAGACCAGGAAAAGGAATGGGGCTGGGGTTTTTTTCTGGCAAAGAGCCACCCCACTCTGCCTGCTGCCCCTGACACCTGTGGAAGGGGTGAGGGGCTCCATGTTGTCCACATGAGACCTCATCTAGCTTTGTTGGGCACCTGCATCTGTTGGAAAAGCAGACCTGTTGGTTGGTTTTGATAATGGATTTATATTCTTTAATGCAATGAGCTATGTGTTCTTCTTGAAATAACAGCCATTACTACCCCTGCTGCTCTGCTCAGTGAAGATGAAGGAGTTTAAAGTTATTATCAGGTTTAATCCTTGTTGTGCTTCCTAATGTGTGTCGTACGTTTTGGTTCAGAGACTGGTAAATGGGCTCTTCCCATGGGATTAGTGCCTGATTTTCTGTAGCTTTCCCTTTGAGTTCTCATGTGTCCCTAAGTGAGAAGCTGTCAGATCTCCTCAAAAAAGCATTTATGCCTTCTTCTGAACATATAAATGCCGCTAAAGAGCCAAAGCAGGGCTTGAAAATCAAGTGGAGATATTAACTGAAGAGGACCTAGTGGCCAGCAACATGAGGCCGTTTTGGTTGCAAAGTTATAGTGAAGTCCTAAAAGCTTCTTTTGCCTATTTATTGCAATAAACTGCAATAAATTATCTAGAAAACAAGAAAAATAAGTAATGGAATCCACAGAAATAAGAAATACCAAAGCTCTAGAAGGATAAGATCATAGAGTGAATCAAGACTGCCCAGGGCAGTGGTGGGGTGGGATTCCCTGGAGGGATTCAAAAAACATGTGGCTGTGGCACTCGGGCACATGGTTCAGCAGGCACGGTGGGGCTGGGCTGACAGTTGGACTGGATGAGCTTAGAGGTCTTTCCCAACCTTCATGATTCTGGGATTCTAAGAAAAAGAGAAAAGAAATCAAAATTAAACAGAAAAAGAATAAAAGTGAAAAGGGCTGAGTGGTAGGAGCACCTTGCGGAAGCTCTTCTGTCCTTGGGAGCAGTATATCATTTACTGTAGCACAATCATGCTATCCATTTATCATAAAACCAGGATGGGGTATCATGCAGACCATCTGTGAGTCTTTCCAAGGGTGAAACAGGCAGTATAAATTGTCTCCAAGTGTCAAGGCAGAGGGGCCACGACTCTTGTGATGCAGCAGAGCCGTCCCTGGGCCGCGGAACCACCCCCGCCAGCAATGTGCAGGGTGTGCTCAGTCCAGCTTAATTTGTTTGAAAATAGAATTCAAATCATAGGCTAGAATCGTAGAATATCCTGGGTCCAGGTTAGCCCCCTCAACAGAAATTCTGGGCTGGATTGTTTGAGTCTGTAGCAAACCCAAAAACGATGTGGGGGAGTGTGTCAATTAATGTGTTTAAAAGAACACTGGGCTGATATCAGAATTTTAAAGATGTGGACGGGGCTGTGTTACGATTGATGAGTTGGTGTGGTGCTGATGTTACGCCTGTTTAAATCAGCTGAGGAGATAACCTAAGCTGGTTTTTGTATGTTTTTCTTTATTGTGCTTTCCATTGAACCTTGGAAGCCCACAGGTGGAACCTGCTTCCTTATAGATGTTGTTTTTTCTCCATCAGACACACTCCCTGCTGTGTTACTGTAGAGCTGTTGCTGTATACTTGGCTCCAGGCACTGCACTTCTTTAAAGCACATATAAAACATTAAAAAGGGAGCCTGTTGTCCGAAGGGGTTGGTTGGTAACAGGACATGGAGGCCTCACCTCTCTGGTCTTCTCCTAAAGTGGGTCAGTTTCAGACTGCCGCGTGGGTCCAAATCCGACCGAGATCAGCAGTGAGATTACAACTGGGCCACGAGTAATTTATTTGTTTGTTTGTCTCGGAGAGCACGTCTGGGGGTTGATCGCATTGCCTCGCGCCCGTTCCCCGTTCGCATTTGTTTAGCCAAATCTCTTCTAAGAAATGTTAATCCATCCCATTATCCGATTGCTCAGCCAGGTAACTCAGGTACAAACAGTGCCATTGCCAGAGCGGATCAAACTCTACGCATGTGTCTCATTTGGAAATGTCCTCTGTAGGAATTGTGATTAGTACAGATGTTGCTTCTTAATGTCTTAGAGCACCATGTCAGCAAATTCACTTAAAATGTGAGATTGTCCGGTATTTACCCTGTATGGTTTATGTTTCACCCAATGGATGAGGCCAAAACCATCCCTGCTCTTGGTAAAAGACAACAATGATTTTATTCAAATTCTCTTTTTAATTGATAACCAAAGATCAAATAACAGCCCCAAAAGTTGAGGGGGGGGAAACAGGTGGAGATGCCATTAAGGATCTTCCAGTGCTCTCTGCCGTTCTGCCCCCCTGCAGTGTGCACTGGGGTCCATCCTGCTCTGGATGCAGCCTTTGCTCCATGCTGCCCCGCTTTCCGACAGGGAGTCGCCGCGGCCCACAGAGAGGGGAGCCAACGCGAGCACTGGGAGAGTCTTCCCATCCCCAGACCTCTTCACCCCATCCAATTAATCAGTCAGGCTCTATCGGATGCATATGTATCCAGTGCATTATGTCTTACTCATTTCGGCCCTGGTTGGATTTCTGGCACAGGGAAGAAAGCTCTAAATGTGAAGATGAAAATCCTCACCCATCTTTATTCTGGTCAGCACCTGGAATCCCACACCTCATAAACTTTGCACTAATTGTGGCTGCATACAGTGTACTCATCGGTTCAAGCCCTCTTTTCCAGACCCTTGTTCAGGACTTTGGGCTATGGAAATGGTTTTACTGGGAGTTGGCACCTGGAGCGCCTGGCCTGCGGCCTCTGGTGTTGGAGCCCCAGCAGAGACTGCTGGGAGCCCCCTCGGGGGCCGCGGCCGAGGCGGCAGAGCGGCACACGGTTTGGCCATTCAGCTGGGTACTTTAGGAGCTGGCAGGGCAGTGGAAGCATCACCAGCCCTCCCCCAGCACAGATCCTTTGATGTGGGGCACACAGTGAGTTTCTAGTGTTCGTGCCTTCAAACAGGGCCCAGGTTTGCCTGGCAGTAAGTGCTCCGCAGTCTGTTTGACGACTCAAATAGAGCTGAAAAGCTGGTTCTCAGCTTCATTTCTTTTGTTCAAACCAATAGTTCTAGGACTAAAAGCAGTTTTCGGATACAGTTGGCATTTGTGTGCTTAGTGCAGGAGGTGGCCATGCCACTGAAAAATTACGTGATGCCAACCATATGACAATTAACTCAGCAGAGGAGAGTGTGAGAATTCATTTCCAACCTGTTTTAATAATAGGGTAAAAACTCAAATGCTTTCTCCAGTGGTTAAACCAATATTAAATTTGCCTAGAAATTTGTTTATGGGCTTTTCCACTGGGTTTGTCTATTGCCAGTGCCGTGAAGGACATCAATTTTCAGTAAGACAACCGCCTCCGGCACTGGGATTGGAAACGCCAATTGTAATTAAAACTTTTTTTTTTTAAGCAAATGCTTTTTGCAGTTTAATTATGGCAAGAAACGCTTCTTGTTTTGTGAACTTGCAGGCTGTTGAGCTCAGCAAAACTCTGTTTGGCATTCAGTGGGTGAGCCCTGTCCTTGCTAATGTCAGCGGTGCACTTGCTACTCCAAACACAGCGATATTCAGCCTTAAATAAAACCCGAACAAACTGTACTGCACCCAGGTTAAATGTGCTGTAAACAATGGTTATTTGCAACCAACATTTAATCCTAACCATGGGTTATGTATATTTTCCCTCTTTGATATTTCTGCCGTAATCACAGTGTGAGTCAAAAAGTGCAGATATAAAGTACAGTCATTTCATATGTTTCTAAACAATGGAAACAGAAAGAGAAAAGTAATCTCGCAACAGCTAAATGTTTTCTGTTTTCCAAAGGCTCTTACTGGTGACATTTCTCCCTGTACTGCTGTTTCTACAATCACATAGCAACACAGCCCTTGAAATAACTTTTAGGTACTCAATATATAAGGTACAGCGTTTGGAGAAACTGATTCCACTGAAATGCCACCTGTTTAAATGCTAAATGGATCAAACCCAGAAAGAAAAAAAGATAGTCCAGTGGAGGAGGCCTCCCCTCCGTGGATGGCTGAGTTCCCCTATTCAGCTGTAGGTCCTTTCTTCTGGAGTTTCAAAGCAAATGACAAGCAAGTGGGTGTAGCAGAGTTAACTTGCTGCGGTGCCTGACGGTCTCAGGGCTTGCCCTCCCACAGTCCTTCAGAGGATTGAGGCTTGCTGAGCCCCTGCGCTGCTCTCTGTTCAGACACGCCTGCAGCCTCCCCAGGCTGTTTCTAAATATTGCCTTTTCAGCTTTTAAACTCTGCAGTTGAGAATCTGCTTCTGGCAGGGCCCAGCTGGGCGACTTTTCAGGAAGCATCGGTGTATGAGGTCCGACACACAAAAATGAGACTGACCCTGTAGCTCAGGAACCAAGAGTGGGAGGGCAGAGACAGAGAGATGGGTACAGAACGTGTTCCAACCTGACACGGTGAGACAAGGCTCAGCTCGATCGCTTCGCTCAGTACGAGTGGACGTGTGTTCAATTACAGATGTTTTCTTACTCTGGGTTGGAAAATGTAGATGTGCAAGAGTGAGCAGTGAGGGAACATCCAGTTCCTTGTGAAACTGAAGGAATCCACAATGAAAACTTTTCAGTTGTTGACTGAGGCTGATGGCGAAAAGATCCCAAAGATCCAATCGGTGCTCAGAGGAACCCGTTTTTTTGTTGGTAGATCTTAAAGGAAAAATGGTGGAGATCCTCAACAACCTTTCAGAAAATGACCTGTGGAATTGTTTTGAACGCTGGCAGCATCCTCTGCAGCTGTGGGTCAGCTCAGGAGGGAGCTGTTTTGAAGGTGATTGTAGTTGATTTTCTTAATTTGTTAAATAAATAGAGTTACAGGCACAGTCTTAGGAATTTTTGTGCTGGACCTTATTTTGAGTCAGAAAAGCAATGGAGATGAGACAAACATCTAACATCTAAACATCTCCTGAACTTGGAGAATTTCAGATCTTCACCTTAACTCTATGGTGTGGACTCCCCTTCCTTCAGGAAAGCACTTGCATTTTTCTGAACTGCCTTTTTTCCCGAAGTTTCAGGCTCTCCCTAAAAAAGTCTCTCTTCTCCCCAAAAGCCACCCTGCTGCTCTTGTCTTGTAACTGCACAATTACTGGACTGTGCTCCTCCTGCAGAAGCAGGAGCCTCTCCTCGGAGTCTTCACCTGTATCACTTCCATTTCTCCCAACCAGCAAATCCCAGTTCTCCCTGGTACCAGAGTAATGAGGTGGTTATCAGCTCACCTACCAAGTGCTGGCTAGGACTGAATTCCAGATTTGTATCTAAGGACTTTGCACCCCTGTCTAGAATTCATGCCCAAGCGTGTATGGGGTTTAACTGATGGACATGAAGAGGCCTGAGGAAAGCAGCATCGTTCAAGGCAGAGAAGGTTCTTGTCCGGTCAGGAAAAGCAGAGATAAAGGTTGACCTGACTGAGTGATGGAGTTGGCTGTCACGTTTGCAAGAGCAAAGCAGAAGTGGTCAATGCCACACATTTCCATGCAAATCCACGTTCATCAGGTTCAGGGTTATTCAGCTCTACAGCCCACCTTGGCCTCTAGGGAAAGGTTGAGGCACAGGGGATCATTAAGAAGGAGGAATCAGAGTTTCAAAAGAAGGTTTTGAGAGACATGGAGCTGCATATAGTGAGAAGCAAGAGAAGGCAGAAAAGGAAATGCAGAGGTTGTTATTATTTCTTTAATGAGCAGCAACAGAGATTTTCAGGATGGTTTACTTTTCTGAGACTTGGACGGTTTGCATTTGTGTTCAAGTGTGGAAAAGGGAGAGCTCCTCTTTTTCCTCTTTCCTGAGCACAACCTATCATTCTCTGTGGTTTCCAAGCTATAAAATTAGTGCTAGCAGCTATAATACCAAAGAGCCACAAAAGACTTTGCAGACCCAAGCCTTCTGAAGTCAGTCTGGCCTGTTATGGATGGTCCTTGTAACGCAGCCCCGAGGGGAAGAAATAAGCCTGACTGATGGAGTCAGCTTTCAGTGGAAATGTCTTCTGTGCCTCCACAGTGTGTACCACTGTATTGAGCAGCTGGTTGAGACCACCTAGAGATTCTCTCATCCCAGCAGTTACTTTTATTCTATGAAATTTCTTCCCGTTTCTCAGCACAACATCTGTGGCCTCCCTAAGTATTAATGGTCATAAAGTCAGCAGGATGGACCATGCGGTCGAATCTTCCTTCCACAGCTGCTTTGCCCACACCAAGACTGCAGGAGAATGTGGTCATTATGGGCAGATTTTGAACAGGTTTTCTATCTAGAAAGGCATAGAGAAGTAGAAAGTATTGTCAGTCAGTGGTCAGTGGCTTCAGTGACAAAACCAGAAGGTGGTGGAGCACTGGAACAGCTCCCCAGGGAAGCGGCCACGGCCCCAAGCCTGACAATATTTCAGAAGCATTTGAACAACACCCTCAGCCCCATGGTGTGAATGTTCAAGTTGTCCTGTGCAGGGACAGGAGTCAGACTCAATGACCCTTGTGGGTCCCTTCTAACTGAGGTCATTCTGTGATTCCATGATTCCATGAAAACCTACTTCTTCACTGCACAGGGGTGTTTGAAGGTACTGTTCAGCATTTTCCCCCAGAGAGAAGTTTTCTCCAGTGTCACTACTGTACATCTGAAATACTGAGGTGAATTATACTAAGTCATGTGATACATAGGTTTCATTTTCATACAAAATACATGCATGAGGTTATTATGATAATAATACCACTGTATTTTGAAATATCTGCATGCCACCTTCCATTCTCATCAGCTGTACAGGATGTCAAGTGTGTTGCACTCACAGTAATTTTAGGAATGTAATATTTTCAAGTTCAGGAAGTTAACAACTTGGGCTTTTTGCTTTGCACGTCATAACCTTTTATGTTATCATTTGGTGAGATGAGGTGAAGACACAGAGGCGCATAAATTGGAGACCTCAGGTCTGTGGTTGTGTTATTGCTGACCCTCACCACCGTCATCCAACATTACCCTGTGCAGCACTGCTCACGGGGAAAAAGCTGCCCAGAGAGAGGAGGCAAAGTGGAACTCGTTTCGAGGGGTGTAAATCAGAGTGGTTGTGCTGAAATCAGTGTATTGCACTGAGGGTTCGGTGGCTGCATCTTCCCAATCCGCTTCATAGATTGGAAACGTAGAGATCCAGGTTCATTTTTTGCTGGAACACCTTAAATAGCATCAATGGTGCAAAGAGGCCGTGAAGGAGGGAGCTCTTCTTAATGACTTCAGTCATTAAGACCCTCCTCATGCAACCACCAGAAGAGGCATGAAGGGGCTTCCCAGTTTCCAGGTGCCATAACAGCTCCCGAGCCAGAGCTGGGCACGTGACCCGCGCGCGTCCCACCGGCCGCTCTGCCTTGTGGCAGGACACTGCCAGCAGGCAGCCAGCCCAGGCTCGGGGAGCACGAGAGGTTGTGAGGATGGCATTGTCCACACACAGGCACCTTCTGGAGCCCGACCTGTGCTTCCATGGCAATCTTTTAACACATAGGATTATTGTGGCTGTGGTGCTGTCAGCTTGGGATATTTGGGGAAGGGGTTTGCTACCTGAATTCCATTTTCCCAACGCAGGACAGAGCTGTGTGTGCTGTGATGTATCTGAGGAGTTTGTGAGTGGGGCCGTGCACTCTACAGCACCAACTCTAGCACGGAATGGCTTTCCATACCCCAGTATAATTTAATTCATGAAGCACATTTCATTCATCTGCTTTTTAAAACCAGCCAGGGGATCTGAAAGCTGATGCAGGCACACGAGCTTCAGCAAAACCAGATCCTTTAAGGCTTTATCTTCAGACATGTGGTGTCCCAACTAACCTTCAAGAGAATGAAGATTCACAGTGCCAGTGCGTAATAACTGTATCTCACTCCATTACAGGTATTTCAAGGCCATTCTGAGTAAACAGCATGCATTGCTTTGTGTCTTAATCTGTAAAACAACCAAATATCTCGCTTGCAGATATATGTTAAGGTTTAATGCATCTCCTGCCATAAAAGTGTTGCTTAAGACTAATGAACAAACAAATGTTTGCTTAAACCCGTTTGTGAAAGTCAAACAAGCTTTCAACAACTACTCATGTATTTATTGTCAGATGTGAGTCATCACTTAGGGCCCTGGCCCTGGGCTGTTAGCAGCTAATGCCAATAGTTTAACAGCATTTCTTCCCTCAATTCTCCCTCTTTCAGCCCCCACTTCCAGCACAGTCTCCAGCAAGAACCGGTCTGGAGAGACTTTTGTCAGGGCCTCTCCTTGGGTGCGGTTTGGGCCATAGTGGCAGTGGATCTCCTTGCTTGGCTCTGAGGTGAGGGTGGCATTTTGAGGCCCACGGTCCTCTCAGCAGTTGGTTTTTTAGGCACTCCCTAACCTGTCTCGACCACAATGCATTGGTTTATCCTGAACAATTCAAATCCTGAGGCTTTGCTAAACCAGCCCCATCGCTGGGGCAGGAGCCCTTTCAGCAGATGTAGCTGCAGCTGGATGGGGGTGGACATGTCTACCCTATGGAAAGTTCCCGTAGGATTTGCCTTCCCAGTGGACTTAGAAGATGGAATAAGGACTTACTTCTTTTGTTCCTGGGTGGCATTAAAATTGTGTGTCAGCGCTTGTTTTATTTTTATTCTGCTACTAAACAAGCTGAAGGCTTTAAGGGTATTTTTTGTTCTGCTGTGTCAGAGGGGTCTACCCAGGGTGGAAAAGAAAATCAATGTTTCAGGTTGTGTAACTGTGGGGTTTTTTCTTGCATTGCTTGTTTCATTATGAGGAAGGAATTAAAAATCCCTCCTAGACAGTACTTAAAATATCAAAGTCATTGTTTAATGCCTTTGAGTCACTGTACAACTAATTCAATTGCACAGCGTAGTGCAGTTTCACGGTATGTGAAACACAGATAGTAGAGAGGAATGATTGGAAAGTTGAATAAACACAGCATTAGTTTGCAAAGTCTGAAACTTTCTGATGACTTCTTTTGCAATGATCCAGCACAACAGCTCATCAGCAGAAGTGAGAATGAGCCCCTCCACCTCCTCCACCCAAGCTAAGGTAGCTGGGTTGGTGCTGGCAGGAGGCTCTTCTCCCTCCTCTGAACCAGCCCCTGGAGATGGGTAGGGTCAGCACTGGCTCTCAGCAGCTTTCAGTGAGGGTAGACATGGGTCAAAGCTCTGGTAACGGCTGTAGCTTTGCAGGACCCTTCACCAGGGAAGGAACCTCGGGTGAGCAGGGGCCAAGGCAGCAGAAGGCTTGGACACAAGACTCTCAGGAGGGTCATACACAGCCAACCTGGCCCCCTGCACTTTGAAACCGGTGCTGTGTTGGGTAGCCAGGAGCATCTACAGGAACCAAGGGTGCTTGGTGACAGGACAGGCATCGTGGCAGCTCTTGTGGCTCTGCCTGTAAAGGGTGGTCTTGTAGTCAGCCTGGTGCCTCTGACTTCACACCCAGACATAAGAGGGGGTGATGCAGAAGGCCTTCCAAACGCACCAGGTGTTAGTAGGGAGTGGTACAGATTCACCTGCCTGATTTGTGTGAGTCCTGTTGCCATCACAAAGGAGCTCATACCAGACATTTACTGAATTTCCCTTGGTCCTTGTTTTGCGAGGTAAAGCAGCAGTGTTATCCCTGTTGCACAAATGGCACGGGGAGGCACGGGGAGGCTTCAACTCTGCCTCTCCTCCACTTTAAAGGAGGCAGTAGCAGTGTAGATCCACCTGGGCTGGCTTTCATTTAGCTAGGTGTGGTAATATTTTGCCCAAGGATTCAAAGTTTCTTCTGATGCAGGTTTTATGTGGGCAGAAACATCTAGACCTGGGGCTCTACCTGCTTTCTGACAACACCAGTCAGCTGCCTCATTGGCCTCACCAAGACCCATGGAGCTACTAAGCCTGAATTAGTCATTCCCTGCTCCAGCCTCCTTAACCACATACAGATCTCCCAGTGAAGGTGTCCAGCCCTGGGTCTAGGCTGGGTGTTCTCATACCTGTGAGTGCAGAGCCCCAAACCAAGCATCCCCCACCTTGTTCTTGAGGCCAAACCGACGCTGCGTGGTTTGGGCATTTCTGTGGCTGCTGAACCATTCTGTGGGAGTAAAACACGCTCCTGATCCTGAATTCCTGCTTTGGGTTCATTTATTCCCACATGAAAACAAATACAAAGAATTAAGTGTCTTGAAGCGGTCGCGGTCACCATTCAAATGTTGATGCTTAGTGTTTGAGACTGATTAATATTGCCACCGAATCGCCGATACTTCCTGTATTAAGTGGCCCTAAACAGTCAAAGTCAACATTTTAATGACAACGGTGTTATTGTAGGTAATGGCAGTTTGGCAAACAGAGAAGGTAGGAGTGGGATTAGTCTTTAATGAACATCCTGAACAGACAGAGATAGGAGAGGAAAAGGAGCTAAAAATGGGAAGGACAAAGAAACACACAGACGTTTGTAAAAGTTTCTGACAAGCTAAAAGCCTCAGAAACAAATTTGAGCTTAAAAGTGCATTTGAAAAGTTACATGCTCACTTTTGTACAGCACAACAGTGGTGGAATGCTAATAACATTTAATTTCCCTTGACTTCTAACCTTCTTAACCTGCTGTGCTGCTAGAACAGCGCTGTAAATCAAAATATGCTGTATTGTATGGTGAACATGTGTATTGAGTCATTGCAGACTGCCTGGTGCTTTTTAAAAACAAAACTCACAATAGTGTTTGTACTGTTTTTCATTTTTCATGGACCTTTCCCCTCAATCATGCTGCAACTGGTTAGGTTGTGCATTAAAAATACAATATAAAAACGGGAGGGAAGATGTAGGGGTAGCCATAATAGCTCAGAAAGCACAGCACAGATGAACAGGCCAAAATATCATCGACACTGCTTTCCCCTTTGTTCTAAGTGTTCTTCCAATTTCAATAAAAACAAATTGGAATATTGCCTGGGGTCTACTAAATCATTAGTAAATTAAGAATCTGTTTTTAATAACATTTCACTTGTAAATAATGCATTAATTGACTAGCTTGAAAGTTAGCTCGAACGTTAGAAACTCTGGCTCTAAATGTGTAATGAAAGGAGTCTGCTGTTGGAGGAGGCTGGATGGTAAATGTAACAAATTAAAGATGACAGTTGATATTTGTGAAAATGGTGATATAATTAGAGGACACCTGCAGCTGTTTTCCAACCAAAACAACAGAAATTAAACATGTATAAAGTATGTGTGTCACAGTTCCTCTTGGCATATTTCTTTTGTTCTCCTTAGGGCTTTTTTTTTGTGGAGGTCTTTCTGGCTTTTCCTTGCCGTTTGTCACGTCGCACGTCTGACCACGCAACAAGCGTCTCTTTGTCCTGCGCTGCCATTTATTAGATCTATAAATGAACATTTTGTGGAGTAAAGGCAAAGAACATGAATCTGTTTACCAAGAGGTGGAAGTTACTAAAGCACACGACGCGTGCCTGAGCATATTTTAACCGTGGGTGCTGGGGAGTAGTCAAGAATTACACCAGGGCTCTTCCTATGTAGTTCTCACCTGCAGGTTGCTCACTTACCTGTTTCTCCGTGCTGATGTTGATTGTCTTGGTGAGGGTCTCTGTAAACTAAAAGGTTTAGTTTTCCCCCTTGGCATACAACTCGTAGAACCCTTAAGGTTGGAAAAGATCTCTAAGGTCGTCAAATCCAACCATCAGCACAAGACCAACATGTCCTGAAGTGCCACATCTACACGTTTTTTGAACCCCTGCAGGGATGGAGACTCCACCATTGCCCTGGGCTTCACCACTCTTTCAGTAAAGAAGTTTTTCCTGATATCCTGTCCAGACCTCTCCTGACACAACTTGAGGCCATTTTCTCTTGTCCCATCGCTTGTTATCTGGGAGAAGACCCCAGCACCCACCACACCACAACCTCCTTTGAGGTAGCTGTAGAAAAGTGATGAGGTCTTCCCTCAGCCTCCTCTTCTCCAGGATAAGCAGCCCCAGTTCTCACAGCAGGTCCTCATAAGCCTTCTGCTCCAGACCCTTCACCAGCCTTGTTGCCCTCCTCTGGACTTGCTCCAGTAGCTCAATATCTTTCTTGTCCTGCATGTGTGCAGTTGAAAGACAGTATGGTGCCGCCATAGCCATCTCAACAGGGTTTTGATCTCCAAGTTTCTAATGGTAATTGAAAAATGTGAAGTTGTCGGACAACATAGATCCCCGTATCGTGCCACTGCTGGGAAATTGTGAGGCATATTGACCAAATATGGCCAAAAAAAAGATAAATTTTTGATCTGGAGCCAAAGATTCTGGGTCTTTCAGTTCAGGGACTCTGTTCCATCTGTCCTTGCTCCATTCCAGTTGGTGTGCAAGACAGCGCCCTGCCAAAGGAGATAGGCTTTAGACTTGAAAAAGCAGGAGTCTCTAGGCTGACTCTCTTCAGAGTTAGAGCAGCAACAGGGCAGTGGAATTACTCCAGAATAAATAAACAGAGCTTGTATGGAACAATAGTTTTTACTCCCAGTTCAAGCCGTGTGACCGTTTTGCCAGGTGGCCAAGTTAAAGGGTGTAGGAACTCTGCTGTGGGGCTGAGTGTGAAGCACAGTGAGCCAGTGCCATTCCTGTTCCCATGTTCTCCACCTGAGGAAGCACCTCAGGTGCTCCTGGGGTGGCTTTTGCTGGGCTTGGACTTAGAGCAAAGCGTCTACAGTGAAAGGAAAACCGACACCAGGGCAAGGCAGGAAGAGACTCAGCTCTCAGTGGGAATTTTTCTCCATGGCTGAGGCAGAGCAAAATTCAGTGGGGAAAGGCCACAGTGGGGAAAGGCCCTCACAGCCAGCTGTGGGGACTGTAAATCTTCAGCAAGCCCTCTGTCAGCTGTCAGAAACACAGGCAGTCATAAACAAAGGAGAGTGGGTGACTGAAATTCACTCTTAAATAAACAGCATGGACTTTGATTCGGAATGTGCTAACAGGATAAATATGAGCCATTTAAATAAACACACCAGCCCGTTGTGTCAACTTTGCTTGGGGGGCAGCAATACCTTTGTTCCTGGGGTTTGTATCTGTCTTGATTAGGGCCATGTCAGGCAGCCACTGAGCTTGCCTGGGATGACAGATAGGATGTACTGAACGTGGCACGGGAAGCAGAGCATCATGGAGACAAATTGCGCAACGGCTGAGGAAACCTCCACGGCTCTCAGAAATGGCAGAATTGCAGAATTCTTCCCTGCAGGTGCAAATATCTACATTTTATTTGTCTTACAGTTACTTAGGGATGGCTGTTCTGGCAGGTACCTGTTGGTACAGAACAGCTGAGCAAGGGAGGGGATTGTCCCACTCTGCTCTGCTCTGGGGAGGCCCCACCTCGAGCACTGGGGGCAGATTTAGGTGCCACAGGATAAAAAGGACATCAAACTACTGAAGAATGTCCAGAGGAGGCCACAAGGCTGGGGAAGGTCTGCAGGGGAAGTCATATGAGGAGAGGCTGAAGTCCCTTGGTCTGTTCAGCCTGGAGAAGAGGAGACTGAGAGGGGATCTCAGAGCTGTTCGCTGCCTTCTCACAAGGGAGGGAGGGGAAAGAGGGGCTGAGCTCTGCTCTCTGGTGACCTGGGACAGGACTGGAGGGAATGGCAGGAAGATGTGCCAGGGCAGGGTTAGATTGGACATTGGGAAGAGGTTCTTCCCCAGCAGGTGGTGGAGCACTGGAACAGCTCCCCAGGGCAGCAGTCAGGGCACCCACTCTGCCAGCATTCCAGAAGCATTTGGACAATGCCCTCAGTCACACGGGGGGAGTGTTGGGAGTGTCCTGGGTAGGGACAGGAGTTGGACTCAATGATCCTTTTGGGTCCCTTCCAGCTCAGCTCATTCTATGATCCTATGATTCTGCTCTCAATCCCCTCCACCCTGCAGGGTCAGGGGAGAACACTCTGCACGCTCTATTTATTCCCGCAGTGGTGTGTATGATAATTATGGCAGAAACATCATTTGCCACCTCCAAGAACAAGGCAGTAATAAAGTTTTACAGAAAGCGCCCTTTGTTTATCTTGTTAGAAGGTTTTCTTAGCTGTGGAGAGCAACAGATCAAAATACAAATCTATTCATAAAGAAAAATAAATTAAATTAATATATCCGAACATAAGGAAGATGTGCTGGCTTAGTTAAATAAGGCACAACTGGTATTATTTAATTAAAATCTAGAGTGCAGCTGTTAGGGGAAAATCCAGCCAGTTTCAGATAGAAAAATATGCCCCAATAATGTGTTTCGACATCATTTTGACGCTAAGCTCAAGAGTTAAGGCATTGGTGAATGTTTCTGTGGTGTGGGTCCGTGTGCAGGAACTTCTGTGTCTGTGAGAGTGAGGGAGAGGGGCGAGAGGCCAGTGGGTTCAAATGCCTTTTCTTTATTGAGGGAAACTATAAGTCATGGAATGGGTTGGGTTGGAAGGGACCTCAAAGCCCATCCAGTTCCACCTCCTGCTGTGGGCAGGGACACCTCCCACTGGATCAGGGGGCTCAAAGCCCCATCCAACCTGGCCTTGAACACCTCCAGGGATGGGGCAGACACAGCTTCTCTGGGCAACCTGGGCCAGGGCCTCCCCACCCTCAGTGTGGAGAATTTCTTCCTAATGTCTAATCTAAATCTCCCCCTTCCAATTAAAACCCTTCTCCCTCACCCTATTCCTGCACTCTCTGATCCAGAGCCCCTCCCCAGCTTTCCTGGAGCCCCTTTCAGTCCTGGGAGGCTGCTCTAAGGTCTCCCCAGAGCCTTCTCTTCTCCAGGCTGAACAACCCCAACTCTCTCAGCCTGTCCTCATACAGGAGGTGCTCCAGCCCTCGGATCATCTTTGTAGCCTCCTCTGGACCCTTTCCAACAGTTCCATATCCTTCTTATGTATAAACTTAATGAAATAAATAAATCTAACCGTGTGTGAGGCAGTGGCAAGGAGGCTCTGAGGACACAGAGTGTGTGCGTAGAGGCTGAGGACAAGAGGAGGGGGTGCTGTGAGCTGCTTTGCCCACACACCTGAGCCAGGTTTCTCTGTCTTTTCCCACCCAGCTGCACACAGTGGACATGTCACCAAGGGAAACGACTTTCTGCACTGTGTGAGAAATCATTTCAACTATGCAATTTTTCAGTTTTCTCCACCAATGATAAAGATGCATTTATTTGCCATAAAGAATAGTTATAGTTAATGGTGTTGCTGCTGTTTCTAAAACTTACTGGGCTAACACAGTGTTTTACTACCTAAAGAGGAGCATTGCAGTTTTTCAGAGAAATAATTGTATATTTTAGACCGGCAGAAAAAAAAATAACAACTTTTAGAGGATGTTTTTGAGGAACCAGGCAGTTATGGAAAGCAAGGGAACAGAAATACAGCTCTGTGGGAAGTTTGGGTGGGATTATTATTTTTGATTTTGGTAACTATTTAAACAGCACTGTAATTTTACATGGCTCTTGAGAGGAGCTGAGGATCAGGCCTCGTGGTAGCTGCCACGAGGAGCTTGCAACGTGTAACAAATGGATATGGGAAAGGAGGAGAACAGGGAAAAGGAGAAACAGAGAAAAGAGGTTAAAGGCTAACGTAACCTAAACTCATTTTATTCATTACATCTGTAGTTAGAAAAGTACCACCTATTTGTAATGAAAAAGGGGTTTGATCATATTTTAATAATGTCAGTCTTTTATTTCTGTTCATAAAATCATTTTCATCTGTGGGTTTTTAACCTCCTTGTAACATTTTTTCCAGAACAGGTAGATTTTCTTCTCTCTCTGTTACTTCATGGTCTCTGTGTAGCATTTGTTCGGTCATCTAAAGGAAATAGTTCACCTTGTGTCTACAAGGGAAATTCGTGTCACGTTGAAATAGATTTCATTTGCCAAGAGATGATGTTGAGTCCTTTTGCTTTCTCTGCACCCACAGTCCCCGTGTAGGAGCTTTGGGTAGCAGGCCCTGGGGGGAATCACTGCCCTTTCCCTCCCCAAGATGCTCTGAAAGAATCTGCAGGATCACTTGTGTAGCCAGTGTGCCAGAAGTAGTAAGGGAGGTAAAATGGACTTCCAGGGAGAATCTGAATGGGAGATGGGGGAATATTTGAAGCAGAGAAAGGTTGCTCTCACTCCAGGGATGGGAATCATGTTTGAAAGTCATGCAGAGCAGAGTGGGGAAAAGAAATTGAGTCACAAATTCTGGACTTTTTCAGTGGCTCCAGTTCATCTGAAATAGTGATGCTGGATGAGGGAACAAAATACAGGAGGAGAAAGGGGGAACCAGGGAAGGAGGCAGGTGAGGGAGGAGGGCCAGGTCTGTGCTGGTTTGGAGCAGGGTGGGGGACCCGCAGGAGGAGGGAGCGAGCCAGACAAACTCCCAAACTCTTCCACAATTCTGTTGGCTTTCCTGGAAAGACCTGGAAAAAGCAGCATTACAGCTCCTGTTCTGCCCTGCCTGACCATGTGCCCTCGGGGATCTCAAGCCACGAGGGCTCCACGGTTGCTGGGAGCCCTTGCACTGCACATGGGAGGCTCCTCAGGCTCTGAGCAATATCCCTCCCATGCCTCCTCCTCCCAGGCAGAGTGGGCTGAGCTGAACAGCCTGGACGCTGAATATATTTGCTCTGGGCGATTTCAATTAGAGCCTTGCATGTTATTTAAGGCATGTTTTTGTATCTTACCCACTGCTTGACTCTCAGATGCTGAAGTCTTTGCGCAGCTCCGCGTTCCTTGGGGAGCGAGCGTGGTTTTTCCCCAGTGGCACAGGGATGGCTTCTGCTCTGCCAGGCTCCTGCTGTCCACTGTCATCACAGCTCACAGTCACCGCGTGGCCCGAGGAATAGCTGGCACTCAAGGACCCCCCTCCAGTGCCCGTAACTCTGAAACTACATGACATCTTAACCTTTATGAAATTTCTTCAAGACAGCATTTAAAAACACCCAAATCTTTCCTGACCTTTACATTTTAGTGGAGAGATTTTTGTTTTGTTATTTTTTTTAAATTGATGTTCCTATATTTTTTTTCTTTAACTGTGGCATTTTTAAGCCAGTTCAAGAGGAACTTTGCTTTTCCTTTCCCATCCTGGTTGAGCCCAATCATTAATCATAAAAGGAAAGCACTCCAGACTGCAACCTAACTTTATAATGTTTTTATGTTTGTGACATTTTATCTCTCCCAGGCAGTGGGAAGTTCTCATCCTTTTAATTTAGAATCTGTTAGGTTTCAATTTGGCTCTGGATGCTGCCTTGCTTTGTAGCCTCTCAGCCCCATTCCCCTCCCTGTTTCTTCATGCTGTGGCTTGGTGATTGCGTGTTGGATGTACAGGTCACTCCGAGAATCTCCCAAGGGGATCACTGATTGCTGCCCCGGATCAGCAGGAGGCTGACCCCTCCTTGGATGTGGGAAAGCAAGGGATCTTCAACAGAAAAGCCAGTGGTGCAATTTGACAGTAACACACTGCCTAAACCTAGAATTAATCTGTTGGGTACTCCAGTGAAGCTGACTTAACGTAAAGCAAACACAAGAGAGGGACCAATCCTGGCATCTCTGCACAAAACTGTGAATATTTGCAAGGAAAAAGTCAGAAATGAAAAAGAAGCTTTCTGGTTGTTCCTAGGCACTTGCTCTTTTTAATGTAAATAGAAGTTGTACCCTGCAGTGTGCAGCATCCTGCTGTAAGACCTGGCTTTTTACAAAGGGAGAACTGTCCACATTCATATATCTTTTGTAATCTCATAAAATCTTCCGTGATATCAGGCAATTACGACATTCAAGGCTCAGAGTCTAAATGCTCTCTCGGGGTGCTGTGGGATTTGTTTATACAGCATTGTTCTGTTGCAAGCTGAGTACAACACTGGAGGCACAGAGCTGAGTTCTGCTAAGCCTGTGCAAGTCTCTGCTCTTTAGCCCAAAAAACTGAAGGTCAGTTCAAAGCTCCTTGTTGAGGGAAACTAATCCTGCAAACAGTACATTCGCTGGCCATTATTTCCAAACCCAAACTATCTTATAGTCATGAAATGGAAAGTTTATGGGGAAAACAAATGCTGCATTTATTACTGTGATGCAACATTCATAAAATATATTTCATTGGGGGGGAGTTTACACAGGGGGTAATGAGATTTTTCCTTTATACATTATTTATAACCGCTTAATCCAGGTGCTGTAGGTTATTTTTTTTATCCCTCACTTTCACAGCTACAAAACACTTCAGTATTTCTAATTTATTTCTGCTTACAATACAGATGTTCTCAATTGTGTCTCTAACTACATTTCAACTGTTATGATCACTTTTATTTGTTTGTGTCGCTGTACTCTTAGAGGTTGAATGTGCAGTACACAATAGTCAGGTTCCAAGCAGCCTGTAAAAAGCCTCTGGTGATTTAGTTACCAACAAATTAAACTATGCCTAACAGTAATATCTTTATCATTAGTGGGTTTAATCTTCAGATGATTTCCCTGCAGTTTACATCACTCTCTGCATGGGCTCTTATATTTTCACATAAAGGTTTCATCCTTTTAAACAGCATTTTTCAAGATGACCATTTGGAAACAACATTTGGAGGAACATTTGGGTTGCATCCTCTAACTAAATTTCCAAGCTGTTGGTAATGGACTAAAGAAAATGTGGTCTGCGCTGAATACTGAAGAGCTGCAAATGTAAGAGCCTTGAAGGTTATGTGTAAATATTGACATTTTTATTTTATTTAGCATACAAAAATGAGCTTGCAATGTTGCTTATCTGATCATACAGCAATGACCGCATCTGCATCATCTGAGATCTGTTCCTCACACTTCTGACTTTCATAGATGTTCCAGAGTTTTTCCCATTAAGGATGTTATTGATGTCTCTGATTAGGCAAGAGATATCTGGGGACTGAGTGTCCATATAGGAACATGTCAACCAAGAGGCAACAAATGGAAGCAGAGAGAAAAAAAATCCTTTCATCTTCAAAGGCCGTGTTCCATGTGCAGATATAGGTCCCAATAAAACCATTAAGGTCCTTTCCTGAGACGGGTAATGGGACTTCAGGGCATTCAGCATCCAACAAAACAAGGTCTTTGGTTCATCCTAGAGGAAGCATGGAAGAATAACTGTAACATTGCATATAGCCCAGCTGTTCTTTGCACTGAGCCATGCTGCCCTTTCCCCTTCAGTAAGAGTCTGCTGTCATTGCTTTTTTAACCAGAGGATTCTGCATTTTTACATGGTTTTTTCCTAAAACACTGACAAGGACTCCAAAGTGCAGAAAGTAACGCTTGCAGCTCTTCAGGGCTGTTGTTTTTACTAAATGCATTTACATGTTGACTCCTAAGGTGGTCACTGCACAGTCTGTCATTCCAAGGCATGAAACGTGAGGGCCCCATGGTGTCCCCCTTCAAAGGAATCAGAGAGCCAGGAGATCTTGGCTGCTCACACTGCAGATCTGGGGAGCTGCTCCATCAATGGCACTACAGTCACCAAAAATCACCAGTAATTATTCAAGAACGTGTTAGTTCTCAGCCTAACCTGAACACCAACACTATCAGGAATGTTTCTAAAGTTTCTGCTTCCCCTTTTTAATGCTCCTGGTTCCTTCACGAAGCCTTGGCACCCTGTTTCCCTCAGCTGGGCGCCTCTTGTGCTCCTCTGGGGGTGTCGCAAAGATTATTAGTGGGTTTTTTTCATTTCCATATGTGAAAGAAGGATTTAATAAATTGCAGAACCATAAATTTCATTGAGGGTGAGGGAGGAAGAACAGTAACTTCTTTGTGCTATATGGAGACTGTGCAATTTGCATAAATATTGCCTCTCTCTTTAGCAGAGAGAGTAATTAGGAAGTGACCAGCATGGCTCTTGTTTGGCCATCCTCCCTGTCCTTGTATAAACTTAATTTAATATAGTCGTTATTTGCCACAGAGTCTCTGACTCTCCCAGTCCCCTGTTTTTGCTGGGCACAGCGAAGAGCCTTGCCGAGAGGTGCAGTGCTCTGCCTGCAGAGCTGCTTTGCCCAAATTAGAGAATACATCCCTGATTCACTTTTCCTGAAGAAATCCAGGCATCAGTGTACTCAGGCCAGCTGGAGAACACATGTAATTTGTCCTTTTTAACTCATCCTTCCCTGCCCTGCGATGGAGCAGCAGCCTCATCCTGCATCAGTCAAAGCTTCTGAGAAAGCTTCCTCTGTGCTTCCAGGACAGTCCCGTAGCGACAGCGCGGCACTGTGGAAATAAAAGACAAGAGACATATGCAAATGATGAAGTTGGCTGCTGAAAGGGATGAAGCCATCTCCCTCGCCAGCACCGCACGGCTAGGGGCGATCTTGTGGTGGCTGGTGGATACTTGTGTCTGTATCCAGTTTGTGGCTTCAAGCTGGGCTTGTGGAAAGGCTGCGTTGCAGCGCTGACAGGGCCGTGTCCGTGCCAGCCAGCCCAGGGACAGCACTAGATTATTAACCTTGATGATCATCTAGTCAAATGGGCTGAGAAAATTAATTCCCCTTGCTTCTCTGGTTGGGGGTGGGGATGGAGAGTGGAAAATTCTGCAAGGACTAAGGCCAGGCTTTAAAAGGAGCAATAAAAACTCAAGCTTTTGGAAGAATCAGCAGCTTTGGACACGAGAAAGGATCAGGACAGAATGCTTTATGGCAGAAAGGTTCCACTTAATGGTGGGACTAAGGGCAAAGAAAGGTGAAGTGGTGGGAGAGAGGCTCAACAGCCTGAATTGCAGGCAAGAAAAGGATGGGCATCCTAGAGGAACCTGATGTTTCCCAAAATGTTGCTGTGAATTTGGAAAATGAGTGTAGATGTTATTGGGTTTGCATTGACCTGTGTGCCTCTGTGCTGTCCAAGTGTAGTTTTGTTTGGGGGGCTGAGTACAGCTCAGCTATCATATTGCAGAAGAGATAACAAGCAAAGATCCTCCACCCAGTAAACATGCCCAGAGGGCCTAGAGCAGCATCAGTGCCGCTGCCTACCTATATCTAACAGAAGCTGGAGAAGTCACTTGATTTACTGTGATCTTCTTTTGGGGCTTGCTTTTCAAGAAATAACAGCCCAGCTGGAGAAGAGAGCAAAAAGAATAATGAGAGGTCTAAAAAACAATTGATTGTGAGGAAAGATTGAATGATTTGAGGTTGTTTAAGCTAAACAAGAGGAGTCTTAGAGAAGATAATGGAGATTTTCAACTACATATGAAACACTGATCCAAAGAGGAGGAGAACAATCCTTTCGTATGTTCCTGGGGGGGAAAGTTAGCACCAGTAGGCTTCAACTGCAGTAAGAAAGATGGCAGTGAACCATTAAGAAATATTTGGTGTTCTCTTAGGGATCTGGTGTCAGGCTGCAGTAGATCAGGACAGGGTAGAGCCTTCGTCACTGGACATCTTTGTGAATAGGTTAGACAACACCTGAAAGTAAGGACAAAGATGTAGTAGGACGTGCATTGAGCTTGTGAGCCTGGTCAACAACAGACTGGTCAACTGAAACCGAGCACTTAGTGAGTGAAGTCTAGCATTGGGGTCATTTTTTAGCTGGGACTTCAAAATGAGGTAGGAGGTGACAAATCCCTGGTGCGTTTTCAAAATAGGAGTCTCCCTCAACTTTGAAAGCGGATTTTTGTCAACTCAAACCACTTCTCCCTTGCCAAACCCATACACTACCGTCATGTTATCTAGAGAAAGCCTCGGCCAACTGGCTTTCATCCATGTCTTATCTCTGCCAGACACAAGGAAGCTGTAACATATGGCTTCAATGAAAGGGAGACCTTGGTGTCATCAGGATATTGATGACACTGTAGCCTATGCCATTTCACAATATCCTCTAGTGGTTTCATATGGGTTTTGAATAAGACAGGTAATAGCAGTGAACCCTTTGGTATTTTAGGCTGTGAGGCCTGGGAGAGAAAAACACTTACCCATGCTTCTGGGATCTTCTTGACAGAGATTGTCAGAACACTTCAAAGAGTTCCTCCTCTCTTGTCAACCATTTTGCCATAGCAGCAGTGTGTAACAGCAAACAGGAAGCAGACGTCATGTCTGGACTTTGATCTGGCTCAGAAGCAGTGTCAAAGCACAGGGAGAATTAGCAATATTAAGTGAAAATAATGTATTCTAGAATGTATGTGGGTCTGTATGGAGTCACATAACCATATCAGGACAGGAGTTTCTCACCTTTCCTGTAAATTTGCTACCATCACTAATCAGAACGTATAATCTGATTGTTAACTGAAGAGTACATTTATACATAGTTTAGGAATTCTAGTCCTGAAAGCTGTAGAGTGAGAACATTCTGCACAGCTGATCAACTGCAGAGATCTCACAGTGAGACCTGGTCTAACAGATCAGGGGACAGACAGGTAATCGCTGAGTGAGAGCACCAGGTGGAGTGATGAGGTTAAAGAGGGAGGGTGGAACCCATTGATAAAGACACAGAATGGGGGGAGAAGATATAAAATCTCACTTCAGTATCAACAATTACTCTGTAGGCAGACGTCTTTCCCCCCAGGCTTATGTCCATCTGGAGCTCCAACCTGCACTGTGCCAAATAAGATTTAGTTTAAATTCCCAGCCATTTATTTGGAATATGTCATTGGAATACATCTTGGGTTGGGGCACAGATTTGCAAATAGCAATTTATATGGTTTCTAGTCTTAGAAAGTCTTTGTTTCTTATTAAAAGCACATCATTGTGTTGTTCAGGTTTCCCTTTCTTTTCTGCCATCAGTGACAAGAAAACTGCATTGAAATTACTGTATATGCCTGCCATGTGCCTCAGCTGGGGGCTTGGGGAAAGCTGGGAGGGGCTCTTGGTCAGGGAATGCAGGGATAGGATGAGGGGGAATGGTTTTCAGCTGAAAGAGGGGAGACTGAGATGAGATCTTGGGAAGAAATGTTTTCCTGTGAGGGTGGGGAGGCCCTGGTCCAGGTTGCCCAGAGAAGCTGTGGCTGCCCCATCCCTGGAGGTGTTCCAGGCCAGGTTGAATGGAGCTTTGAGCCCCCTGATCCAGTGGGAGGTGTCCCTGCCCATGGCAGGGGGGTTGGAATTGGATGGGCTTTGAGGGCCCTTCTGACCCAAACCATTCTGTCATTCATTCTATCTTTAAGCGTAAGTACTCCAGGATCTGGTGGCCCCCCCCCCCCTCCATCCTCAACTGTTTCAGGGTAACCACAGGGAGGGTGTCCTGGGGGCCCCAGATGCACCACTGGAAGTTTTTTGAAAATAAACCCCTATTAGTAAGGCCGTCTGACCCTTCTCCCTCCCCTGCTGTGATATTTGGTGGAGAAGACATAAACCATTCCGATGAAATATTCAGGCCTGAGCACTGATGCGTTCTGCACCAAAACGTGGGGGCTGACAGGTGCCAAAGCGGAGGAGGAGCGGGATGAGTGAGGTGTGGAAGCTGGCCCACCACTGCCATCCCACCAGTGTTACAGACAGAAAGGGATTTGGCCTTCAGGAGTTGATGTAAGGTAGGAGTGAAGCAAATTAGTGAAATCCATCTTGTTTTCTCATAACACAAATGCCAGCGGAGCTGGAGTGATGCTGTGCAGTAGATTGCAATGAAAACATGCGGCTTGTGATAAGCTGGCAGGAGCTGGACTGGGCATAAATAGCTTATAAACATCAGTGGGGAAAGGCAAAGTTGTTGCTTTTGTGTTTTAAAAAGACATATTTGCTATACTTTGCTTTTCAGAATATAACACATTGTGTTAATGCCAAGAACTATTTATAACACCTCACACTTCCCATGTGTCAATTTCTGTCTTTATGTATCTATGTTCTCTTTTTTTTTTTCTCTATGGACCCGCTCTAATCATGGTTAGAATGTTGTGACAGAGGAGATTTCACTTTCTCAGTGTGACTGACTGGTTTCTCAAGGTCTTCTGGCTGCAGTGGGGTCACTGCGCTGACATCCACACAGATGGGTGGATGGTGCCCAGGACACGTCTGGTTGCAGTGCAGACTTGGAGATCCTCAAGCCACTTTGTTTTGGCCTGGTGTATGAGAAAACTGCTTCTCAGAAAATGTAGGCTTTGTTATTCCTTCTTCTAGATGTAATGAAAAAAAAATGGTTAACCATAGGCAAACAAACATAAGTTTTGGCCAAAGGCCATAATGGTTTCTATCAGATATTCCATGTGTGGTTGTTACATGCTTACCTAAAGCCATTTAAACTCCTTGAGAAATATTGAAGTGAGCAAACATCTGCAAGTCTGATTGACTATGGGAAGTTAGAACCTACATTACAATTGATAAAGTATGCTTGAAAGCATACAGTATGACTACAAAAGTTGGAGGGGTGTAACTGGGAAATGCTGTTCTAGAGCTGGAATCTGAATTTTGATTTCTCTTTGGAGTAAACGTGGAAGAGTTCTCTCGCTCTCAAGAGAGAGATTTTGCATCAAGGCTGCCTGTGGGTGTCAGTAGGTGGTGTTGGGTGCTCTGAGGAAGGCAGTCCCTCAGACAGAAGGAAGGGGAGAGCGGGCATGACATGCTTTGGAGTGCTTGGGAGCACAGACTGATTCTGTGAAATCCGATTGTTTCGTAATTCCCATTCTGAGAATGGATAGCGTAATTTTCTGCAGATACCTGGCTGATGTCCACTGACTGCTGAGAAGAACTTCATGTCCTCCTTTGTGACTGACAGCTCACTAATTAGAGTGGGTTTCAGCTGGGGGAGTTGTTGTGGTCTGCTCCTTCGAGGTGCCAGCACCCTTGGCATGCTCTTTGCCGCTTTGTTACGGACTTCCCGCTGTGCATTTCATGTTTAACTTCCATTATTTCACTTTCACCTATTTGGGAAAAACTCATCGATGTAAAACTGTTCCAGAAGTGGCTTTTGCTGAAGGCAGCTAATGGGATTTATGGGAGTAAAATGCTTCTCCAGAAGTCCTCTGATAAGCCATAAAGACTAGAAAAGTGCTGAGTTAGGACTTAAGTGAGTAAGATGGCAAATTTCATCATGAGTTGAAACTGGTTTATGCCTATAACGCTTCTTTAGCCTCAGCCCAGATCGTTACAGAAGCCTTCAGCAAAGAAAGTTCTATGTGTTAAACACCAGCTTCATAAACATTTTGTTTATGAAACAAATTTTTTGTTGTTGTTTATGAAACAAATGTTTTTGGGGGGGGGGGTATTCTTGTTCTTCTCTGCACTCGAGGAGTCCTGGAAGACTTAAAGGATCAAGGCAATACTGCAATTATATAGAATTAGAATTATTCTCTAGGAGAAAGATCTGGTAATGTGGCAAAACCAATGGACCGAGGCCAGCTGTGGCATAAACAGTGATTTTACTTCTTGAGCCAGTAATTTTACTTCAGTAATTCTTTATTATTTCTAAAGACACAGGTGTACAGCATTCATAGGAGCAGGGTGGTGCTCCTAGCTCAGATTGACTCTTTATTGACCATTCAGTCACTGTGTGATTTTAGAAGGGCTGTGCTTTTAAATGTTTTTTTCCTAATTTTTGTTGTTCTCAAACACACCCTTTTTAATTGCCAAGAAATTAAACTGCAGGAAGAAGAGTCATGGTATCAGGTTTGCACATAGGCTGCCTCCATCACACAATAAAAGAAAAGAGAACTGCAGCTCTGTGAATTTGAGGCCCAATCCTGCAGCCTGGTCTGTTCATCCACTGCTCATGTGAACGGGTGAGTCCTTGGGTTTTGCTGTGCTAACAAGTACCATCCTGTAATAACAAAGAGGAGATCTGGGCTAGGATTTAGAGCAGCTGGCTTTATTAAATCTAATAGACCAACTGTCCCTTGGGTGTCAAGGTATTCTCCTGAAGTCATAGAATCGTAGAATCATCTGTTTGGAAAAGGCCTCTGAGATCATTGAGTCCAAGTGTACCAAATGACTGGAGCTGTACGAGTCTTACATTTCAGGGCTGAGATCAGAATGAGATTCAGGCTGCTGGAAACTGAAGCAGTTCTGTCACTGGCTGGTAGTGAGGAATCAGTTAACAAATCTTAAATCTCTCTCTGTCCGAGCTGAATTTGTACACTGTAAATACGTTACCTGGGCTCCATGGGGTGCCCTCCTAAATATACTCCACAGTGTTTACTAATCAGCCTCTTTTTTCTTCTTCGTGCAGCCTGTCCTCCAAGGATGGTCAATGTTTCTGCACTAACATATTGTTGCCTTCCTTTTAAAACCATTTTAAATTCCAGGAAGAGTTTTGATCATTTTTTCTTCCAGAATTATTATAAATATCCACGAGTTCAAGGTCATGGTGTCTGTAAACACATATCTTTAAATCCAGATATTTGAGGTGGGGTTTATGGGAGGGAGGGGTTAAGTTTACATTAGGGTTTCCCAGACAGGGGAAGGAAGGTATTGGGAGGAGCAGATGAAAAACTCAATGAATAATTCTACTTCAGACATGGGGACATTGTACCAGGGAGGAGGGAGGATGAGTGGAAGAGTTGACCAGGGAGAGAGGCACAGGGCAGGGTCATTTACAAAGGGCTGGTTTGAAAAATCACAGAATCATAGAACAGTTTGGGTTGGAAGGGACCTCAAAGCCCATCCAGTTCCACCCCCTGCCATGGGCAGGGACACCTCCCACTGAATCAGGGGGCTCCAAGCCCCATCCAGCCTGGCCTTGAGCACCTCCAGGAATGGGGCAGCCACAGCTTCTCTGGGCAGCCTGGGCCAGGGCCTCATTGTGAAGGATTTCTTCCTAATGCCTAATGTAAATCTTTCCCCTTCCAATTTAAAGCCATTCCCCCTCATCCTATCACTCTGTGCCCTTGTAAAAAGTCCCTCCCCGGCTTTCTTGTAGACCTCCTTTGGGTACTGAAAGACTGCAATGAGGTCTCCCCAAAGCCTTCTCCAGGCTCAGCAACCCCAGTCCTCCCAGTGTGTCCTCATAGTAGAGCTGCTCCTGCCCTTGGATCATCTCCTTTGCCCTCGCTCCAACAGCTCCAGGTCCTCCCTGCGCTGAGGGCTCCAGAACTGGACACAGGGCTCCAGGTGAGGTGTCACCAGAGCAGAGCAGAGCAGAGGAGAATCCCCTCCCTCCCCTCTGGTCCCCCTGCTCTGGATGCAGCCCAGGACAGGGTTTGGCCTTCTGGGCTGTGAGCGCCCATTGCCAGTGTTAACAGATTAATGCACTGGTTTGTAGGCAGGAGACTGAGTTGTGGTGTTTGGCCCGAGCTGGCTCCTGGTTATTCCTGACTTCAGAGGGCTCACAGCCTTCTCATTAAAGCTGCAGTTTAGCAGGGGAAGGCGAGGGAAGGACCGCATCTCATAATGCTGCCTCAGAAATCCCTGTGCCCCGTGTGACAAGGCTGTGCACCTCTTGCTTACCAAGCATCCTGAGTTAATAGAAGGGGACTCGATGTTCTCGTGGTAAATGCCAAGGGAGCAATACCTGAAAGGTCTGAGGCTGAAGCACTGGACTACACAATTTCCTATTTACTATAGGTGGTATATTTAGTAACTAATCATCCAACCTAATAATCTAAAATAGTATTTGACAAAAAGGTCAAGTGTTTAATATTAGGGCTAGGAGAGCCATAAAAATCTATAAGGAGAATGCTCGGTGGAGCCGCCAGCCAGATGCAGCTCCCGGCTCTGTCATTGTATCTCTCAGTTCCTCCTCTCATTCTATAAAAATGTCACAGTCTCTTAAGCTCAAGTGATTCCGTGTGTTTGCTGCTTCTGGAGGATGTAACTCCATGGAAAGCTCAGGCCCCGATTGCCAGACCAAACAACTCTTGTTTCTGGAAGTTTCCTTGCTTTAAGTCTTGTAGGGCTTTTCAAAAAGTGTCGTGGTTTCTGGAGTAAACAGAGGTTCCCGAGAGGCTGTGGAGGGCTCTGCAGTTTATGGAAATCTCATTAGAAGGCAATGAAAGAGACTTTTTAAATTAAATAATTGCTTTTTAAGACTCCGCAAACTTCATGTTCAAGGTTTGGTAGCCAAATGGATCTCAGCCAGAGGGGTGAGAGGAAGGGAACCCAACTGAAAGCTGAGGTAAATGGGCCCGACTTCCCCACTGATTTGGAACTTGAAGTAGTCACAGTGTGCTGCTGATCTGTAGAGCAGTCTGGGCAGCTTCACCCATCTTTTAGAGCATCATTTCCCCTGCAAAACTTAAAAACAAAACACAGAAACAGCTCAAGACTGAATGCTGTGCTGGGATTCAGACTGCAGGACACAAACTTCTGATACTGTTGTTAATTCTGTCCTCCACGAGCTCCTGTCTCTCTGATATTGTTCCCACACTCTTCTTCATGATTCCCTTCCTGGCTATTGGCAGTTTACTTTTTCTGTCATCATATTTGCCTGCAGGGCCCTCAGTTATCTCACCTGTGCCCATGCCATCCCATCCCATTGAATCTACAGCTTCCTCGCTGCATCTTCTGGCTGAGGGAACTGCAAGAAGTGCTGTCTCGGCCAGGAGAACAAAGAGATGATCCACCCCGTGCCTCATTGCTGTGGTGATTTTGTAAAGCCACGTGGTTCATAGCAGGTTTCTCGTCTTTATTTTGTTGGATCAGCTAATGAGCACTACAGGATTGGGGGCATTTGGAAGGAAAAAAGGGACACGCCTTTTAATTCTTCTGAAAGCTTTATCATGAGAAGTCTTCCTACAACAACAGAGTGAGAACCAGTTAAATATTTTGTTTCAAAGGGATTATCCCTACCCAGCAGGGAACAGCTGGCATGGAGCATTGATCCACCTCCCATTGAGGACATGAGCCAAACTCCCATTGATTTTGTTGGTACAGAATCAAGACCTTCTTAAGCCCATGACCAGCTTTGCACAACTTCTGTCCTCGTCTGCTGCCCTTACACAGAGGCCTGACCCTCTCTGACCCTGGAGAACCCACACCGAGGGGGGCTGAGAATGGGGGAAAGCCTTTGAGCAGGACCTGTAGTGATGGGACAAGAGGTAACGGTTTTAAACAAAAAAAAAAACGTTTAGACTAGATAGTAGGAAGAATTTTTTATGCTGAGGGTGGTAAAATATGGGTTGCCCAGAGCAGTGTTGGCTGCCCCATCCCTGGAGGTGTTCCAGGCCAGGTTGGATGGGGCTCTGAGCCCTCTGATCCAATGGGGGGTGTCCCTGCCCATAGCAGGGGAATGGGACTGGGTGACCTTCATGGTCCCTTCCAGTCCAAACCATTCTACGATCCTATGAATAAAATAGTGTAATGGCTTTTTCCAGCTAAGTTCAGTTGTGGAGTACATCTCAAACAGCCCTGGACTGCAGTCTACCCACCGCTCTGGACAGCCAAATGACAAGCAGTGAGATATACCCAGGCTCTTGACTCACTGAAATGGACATGGTCCTTCTTTTTTCTGGATTGCTGTGGTTCCTCTCTAGGTTGTGTCTCGTTCCTGTGTTGAGCCACCTGAAAAGAAATGGTTTCTCATGGTGTTTTCAGGGTTTGTGCACATCTACATTGCAATGTATTTAGTAAAAGAGCTCCAGTTACTGACATCTGTTGAAAAATATTGCTCCCAAATCTAAGAGTGGCCTCAGGCTTCTTATTCTCTTTCCAGAGCGTTCTCATCAATGTATATAGATATGTAGAACTGTTTAGAGAGCATATATTAATTAGAAAAAACCCTGGACATTAGGTAGGATGCCAGCCTCTGACACCAACAGGCTCCTTGTCACCAGCACCCAGTCCCTTCATGGTTGTATTGTTTGGATGTGTTTCTGCTGAAACCATTAGTGCCTGGGAATGGGGAAAAAATGTACTAATAAGTGATTGGGTTATTAAGATCCTTATGGTATGTGACAGTGAAAGAACGGGGGTTGTACCCTCATATGTCATCTAAAAGTTAGTACTGCGAATAAGATGTTTTCATATCCTTTCTAATACTTTGAGACAGAGCAAAATTTATCATCACTATCTTCATTTTACTCCGTTAATAATGAATGATCAGTGAAACATTTTGGAATAGGAGAAGCTGGATGATTCATGTAACCTCTGCTGTGGAAGGTTTTCAAAGTTTAAAGCGTACAAAGAGGAGTAAAAGTAGCTCTGTCTTCTGCACGATATATAAAAGCCAAGAAATTGTGTAGGAGAGCTGAGAAGTTTAAATTGAATAACACAGTTTGTGAGATGGTCGCACAGGTTTGATTTTTTGATAATCAGATTGAGTCTCATTGTTCAGCGTTTGCATGAGTTCTCAAACAATGAAACTGTCTTTGTGAGCATTTCTTTTCACTGAAAGTCATCCTTTGATGGCAGTGGTGAGACGCTGTGAGTGGTGCTTAACTGCAATTTTCAACTCCCAGTGGAGGTGCTGTGTATAAAGCTCTCCTTCTCTTTCTTTATTAGAACTGATAGAACGTCCAAGATGTGAAAAAGAGTCCGAAGTCTTGCTCAACTCTTTATGGCTAACAAAGAATCCAGAAACTTTGCCACAGCCTTCCTGCTAGGCACACACCTCTGAGATGTGTGCACTAAAAATAAAGGGCCAAATTCTCTGCTGGTCGACTGCAATCACAGAATTATGGAATCATAAAGGTTGGAAAAGACTTTTGCTCCAGACTCTTCACCAGATTCGTTACCCTAATAATAATTGTGGTTCCTTTTGCATCATTTTCCCAATCTTCCACTACCAGTTTTAGCAGAGACCTTGGTTACTAAAGGCTGATGAATGGAGACATCTCTTTCCCCTTCCAAACTTTATGGTCCATGTTTGGAGATTCGTTTAACATGTGTTCCAGTGCACAGGAAGAAGCATTACATGGTGCATGCACAACTTCTTCATAAAGCTTCAACTTTCAGAGCCTGTGAGTAGGGAATTAGGTGTCCCGTTCAGGTAGACTATTCTGTAATCATCATGTTATCATTAAGGTTGGAAAAGACTTGTGCTCCAGACCCCTCCCCAGCTTCGTTGCCCTCATAGTAATTGTCATTCCCGTTGAATCATTTTCACAAGTGTGTAAGGCTCAGAACTGTGAGAAACTGGACCTGCTGGACCACTGTTCTGGACCGGTGTTGCAGTCCCTGTGCTTTTGTGTTGTTAAGAGCTACTTCTTCTGAAGTTTATGGCTAGCTAAAAATACACAATATTCAAGGTTATGAGGAAGAATTGCTTGGTGAGAGCTGTGTCCTACTTTTGTGTAACTATGTATTGTCAAAAAGAAGACAAAGATCTGTTTTTCTGACAACAGGAAAGAAAATACAAGAATAAAATAATATTCATCCCATTGCCTGTGCGATCTCTTTCAGCCAGAGCCCATTCCTTGCCCTCATCCTTGGCCTCTCATAGGGATGCACGTGTCCTGCCCTCTTCGTTTCTGCAGCTCTTCCGTAGCCTCTCTCCTGCCCACCTCTGGTGGCCTCAGTGCAATTCTCAGAAGACACACTCCGCTCAGAGTTCAAGACTCTGATCAGACTGGCCTTGCCTTGTTGTGTGCAACAACACCTGCCTGTGCTTTGCTTTGAAGGACAAATATCTTCACGGAGGAGCTGAGGTGTTCCTTCCCATCTTGCTCAGCTGAGGGGCAGGGACTGGAGCCACCAGCTCTGACAACATTTCCTCCATCCAGTTCCAACTCTGTTTTCTGTCACAATTATTCCCATCATTCCCTGCCATCATAAAAAGGCAAGCCTGAACAGAAGAGGAATAAACACAGAGTGGTTTAGAATTGTATACTAGGAATAATTAAACTTTTAGCAAGAGGCTTCTGTCATTTCTCTATTTTTACTCACCATGAGGACGGCGTGTTCTCATCTCTGTGGAGTCGCATAAATGACTTGATTAAAGTACACATTGTGGAGCTGAATCTGGGCATTTGGAACTTCCTTGCTGTTTTCTTAAGGTATTTGTATGATAGATGAGGGGGAAAAAAAGAGTCCTGTGCTTAGTTCCTCTTGTTATGATGTGGATATATTTTCCACACATTTGCAAATAGAGTAAAGAACAAGAGTTCTTCAGCTATTTAAAGTCTTTGAAGGAAGAAAGGCAGTTTAGATTACCAGCAGCCTACAATGTGCGTGGCACAAAAATGTCAGTTTTAATGGCAAAGTTCAGGATAAAACTGTGTCAGCTAATTTAATCATTTACCATGAAATACCAGTTATCTTAATCTTACATGCAGTCCTTAAGTCTGCTGCATATTTTCGTGTAATTGAATCCCAACCCTAAAAGGGAGGAAGCAGGGAATTTTCTTTTCAGTGAATAGTTAGGCTCTAAATGTTCCTGTTTATAAATTGTATTGGCAGCATTGTCAGATATTTTAATACTGAGCAGCTAATATTTCTGATGAGTCTATTTTTTCTCTGTTTCATATTTGTTTTCCATGCTGCAGAAATCGTATTAGTATTCTGTTTCTATGGAACTTCACCGAGTTCTCTGGAAAAAAGTGCAAATATTGTTCCCAGAACTTAAGGCAAATAAATTAGTATCTAACCCAGATGACACATTTTCTTCATGTGGTTTGCTCTCCATCTAGATACCCGATGTATTACTTCAGCAGAAAATTCAACAAGGCCAAGATGTCTTCATTTTCCTTCGGAGCAAGGGCTGTAAGAGCAGTGTGATGGAAGTGCTGGCCTTCTGCGGGCAGCCGGCGAGAGCCCCTCGACAGCTGTGATGAGCAGAGCAGGCCCGGGGAGACAGGAGGCAGCTGAAGCCAAAGAGGACCCACGCCTGGAGCTGCGTGTGTGTGATTGGAGCAGAGAGAGGCCAGGACCCAAGGAAATCCCAGCAGCAAGGGAAAAAAGCAGATTGACTCTCAGTGACTCATTTAGCTCCTGGATTGGACAGATCTCTCCCCTGCTGGCGATTTGGCTGAGCATCAATGGGCAGATACCAGGATGAATAGCTTAAAATAATTAGGGGTTGGGAATCTGCAAAACTGCTACCATCCAGTGCTTTACTGTGCAATGCGAGGCACAAAAAAGAAATTACATTTAGGTTATTAAATATTAAGTCAGTGGATTTACCTCCATTTGGTCCAGAACAGGAAACTGGCTACAATTCAACATTTATATCATTGTGTTGATGGCCTGTTTATCGCTGAACAAGTGAGTGCCTTCTGGCAGGTCAAGCTCTCAGACACATTGGGGCGAACGTGTGTTTAATTTCTCCCAAACAGAAGAATTAATATAATAATAATTAAGGCAGATGAGAACAGAATTAAAATCAAGTACAGTCAAGAGTTGGGTTTAATGCCAGGCTTCTCCCGCGCTCCATGTTCTGGGGCCGGATTTGTTCCTGTCGGAGGCAGCAAGGATTTTGCCATTGGCGCTGATGGGAGCCGGCGCAGGCTGAGAGACAGGATTCCTGCTTCTTTCTGTTTCGTGCTCAAAACCAGAAGCAACAGGCTCATTTAGTATCAGTAAAGGTCAGTTAAAATTATAGAGACATCCTTTGGAGCAAATCCTCTGCCTTGTATTTGCATATTTATGAACTAGAGATTACGACAGGCTATTCCATTTATTAGAGCAGCGTCACTGTAGTTAATAGTCTGTCAGTATTTCCATTATAAACCCCGTTTTTCAGTGTTTTAATATCTCAGCCATTTAAAATCACATCAGGAAGCGAGTTGGTCTTGTGTTGTCGGCCAGGTGCAGTTTTTTGGTTTGGATTATATTCAGTAGTGAAATAGTGTTCATCATGTATGCAAATGAGCCACAACATTTCTGGAGTCCTCAGTGCAGGAAGGACCTGGAGCTGTTGGAGAGAGTCCAGAGGAGGCCACGGAGATGATCCGAGGGCTGGAGCACCTCCTGTACAAGGACAGGCTGAGAGAGTTGGGGTTGTTCAGCCTGGAGAAGGCTCCAAGGAGACCTTAGAGCAGCCTCCCAGTACTGAAAGGGGCTGCAGGAAAGCTGGGAAGGGGCTTTTCATCAGGGAGTGCAGGGATGGGATGAGGGGGAATGGTTTTGAGCTGAAAGAGGGGAGATTGAGATGAGATCTTGGGAAGAAATGTTTTCTTGTGAGGGTGGGGAGGCCCTGGCCCGGGTTGCCCAGAGAAGCTGTGGCTGCCCCATCCCTGGAGGTGTTCAAGGCCAGGTTGGATGGGGGTTTGAGCCCCCTGATCCAGTGGGAGGTGTCCCTGCCCATGGCAGGGGGTGGAACTGGATGGGCTTTGAGGTCCCTTCCCACCCAAACCATTCCATGACTCTGATTTCTTTTGGGGGAAATAGCAAAGTGCATAAGTTCATTGCAGCTTTGGGGTTTTTTTTAGGAAAAAAAGAGAAAAGGGGGATTCAACCAATCATATCATCTGAGGCTTCACATTTGAAGAAGAACTTCGCAAACAACTGCTCTCAGAAGAAACACCAGTTCTCAGTGTGCAGTCACGTAGCCAGCGGTGCCCAGGGGATGTGGGTGAGTATGGTTCTCCTGCCCCTCAGGAATCTGTCTGCCAGAACCATGGCCAGAGCACACCAGGTAAGGAAGCATTGAAGACCCTTTATAGAAGTAGCAGCAGCCCTGCTTAGAAATTCAAAAAGCTGACCTCTTTTTAAGTGCCTTCGAGCTGCAGGGAACCTTAGTACTGTACTGAGTTTATTGTTGGTATTTGGGGTGAGGTAAAGGGATTGCTGAGGCTTTGGGGAGGGGGCAGTTGTGGAGCTGCCCTGTATGTGTCCCTGGACTGAGCAATATTGTTTACTTCAGTGGTCTCACATCATCAGGGGCAAATGTTTAGACAGAAATGCCAATTTTTAACTTACCAGGGCAGCAGAAAGTTGCTCTTCGGTAACGAAGCTGGTCTTGGTGCTATTGCCTCTTGCCCCGCGGAAAGAGAAACCGTCTGATCTGGAACTCCTGGGCATTAATTTGTTCTCAAGGCCTTGAAACCACAGTAACTGAAAAGTTAAAAATCAAATTAATGAAAAAATGAAGTTATGTGCAAAATGTTTGCTGCTCTTTGTTGTTGCCCAACAAACACATAGTTGGAGGTGGAAATACAATCCATATTTTCCATGTTTTCCATCATAAAGATCTATATGCTGAACTGGGAATTCCAAGGAAAATAACAATGGCAGTCCAGAAACACCCTGAGACCTTGTGCACGACCAACTTGGTGCACAGCCACTAACAATGCCTGGGCAAGGCCCAGGGCTTGGCCTCTGTGCCTCCTGTGGATTGTCATAGAATCATGGAATGGTTTGGCTGCAAGGGACCTCAAAGCCCATCCAGTTCCATCCCCCCTCCATGGGCAGGGACACCTCCCACTGGATCAGGAGACTCAAAATCCCATCCAACCTGGCCTTGAACACCTCCAGGGATGGGGCAGCCACCACTGCTCTGGGCAACCTGGGCCAGGGCCTCCCCACCCTCACAGCAAAACATTTCTTCCTAAGATCTCATGTCAATCTCCCCTCTTGCAGCTTCAAACTCTTCCCCCTCCTAGCAGTAATTTTGACTGAATTAGGATTAGCAAGTTTAGTAGTTAGTTACACAAACCATTTTTTAAGTACATGTAAGACATGGTTGCACCCAAAAGTCTGTGATCTTAGAGCTGCCCAATGCAAACGATGGGCCAGGCTTGGCATCTCATCTTCATCACAAGAACCACAAGCCCAGATCAAGGCACTCCATTGAAGCTTGTGGAAAATCTGTTCTGAATCCAAGTTGCTTGGGCTCATCAGTTGTGCTTTCTTAGAACAAGGGTATTTGGGATATTTTTGTGGGTAATTGCTAACTTAAAGTGCATTTTCCAGATTCCTTCCAGAATTGCCGTTGTAAAGAACAATATTCCTTCCCCAGGCACGTCACGGTGCTTTTTCAGCCAAAAATTATCTCTGGTCGTGATAAGGGATCATAACTCAGAAGCAGGCAGAGTGCAGAAATTCTGACTGTGTTGAATACGAGATGACTTGCAGAGTTTCATAAAGCAGGTGCAGCCCAAAGTAACAGTGGGAGAGGGAGGGTCTGCCAGGCGTGTGTTTAAAATGGATGAAGCATGAGGTTTCATGTGCTGCCTGTGGGAGGCAAGTCCATGCTCAGTAAGCTGCCTGAGCAGCATTGTTCACTACATAGAGGTGTTATATTTTGGTTTTAATTTGCAGTGACGTAAAACCTTGCGTAACCGATCTTTGAATATTAAAAATACTAATTATTATGTAATTAGTCAACAGGATGTGTGTAATTGTGTAACACCAGCATTCCTGGGTGTGGTTAAGTAGGCAGGTCGGATGCCAACTCTCATCTAGACATAGTGTTATAAAATTACACAACAATATACACCCTGGGTGGGTACTCTAATTATATTTTACATCTAAACAATGGCTGCATTAGCAAAATAGAACTTATTCTTTTTAAAAACAGCTTCCTGCAGGCATGGATCACAGTAGATGATGGTGATAGCATTGCCCAAATGGAGTATCTTCCATCTCCCAAAGGACCCAGGCTTCTTCATAAACATTAAAATAGGAGACAGCAGCCAGGCAGCAGAGCCCTTCATCCACTCGTGGCATGAAGCCACCTCAAAATGGACATGTGACAATTGCTGAATCATTCACCAGAGTAATTGAATGCAGAAAATGAACAGGAAAATCTTTGTCTCATGGATAACCACAGGAGATTAACCAGAAAGCTGACTAGAACTGTTATATTTTTATGATTTAACAGATGTCAGGACCATCCTTGAACCACGGTGGAAACAGAACCACACAGTGAATAAGATTCTTCTTTGAACTTACCCAGGAGGAACTAAGTTACAGCCATCAAATGGCTTGAACTTTTTAGTTAACTCTGGTAAGACTTACTGCCAATGTGGTACAAAAGTATTTGGCACTCCTGGCCAAAACCTCCGTGCCTACTCATCACTCATCCTTCCTGTGGGACATCTGCAGTGGCTGAAGGCAGAGATTGCCACGGACAGAAGTACAGAGATGGTGGGATCTTCGGTGCCATAGAAAGGGTGAGTGGTTCTTTTACACGGCTCACCAGTATTTTCTCTCTTTTGATGTGAATCTAAGGTGAAAAATGCAGGAGAAGAATGGAAAGGTGAAAATTCCAACTCAAAAAAAAAAACCAAAAACCCAAACAACCCATAAGCTGTGACTCATTATAAATGTAAAATGTTGGAGCCTAAAGCTGTTGGGTTTTTTTAATGTGCCTGGGTGGAGAAGGGTGAGGTGCCCTCTGAGGATGATTTTATCTTTTACTTTTGAGGCTGAAGATCTTGGATGTGGTTTGGCGAGTTCGTAAAAGTATTTGTGATAAAGTTGAGCTGTCGTCTGGAAATGTTACTTATAGAGATCTAAGCAAGCTGAAGGAAAGAACTGCAGATGCTGGGAGAAGAGTCAGCAGAGCACATGAATGAGATTAAAATTGCAGACAATTAGCTACTAGATGACTCCTACTAAATAAATCATCAAAGACTTGACTACTGCTTCCAGGTTTCCACAACAGTATTGGCTCATCGGAGCAGCCAAAAAGATGTTAATTTGGCCAAAGTTTTAGGAATTTGCTATTCTTGTTTGAATTAACTAAACAACCGGCAAGGCCGACGCACTCTCTCTTGCCAAGGCTATAAAGCAGGGCCTTCATGTTTCTAGGGAAGATACTATATTTATTGCTCAGGATCAGGGGCCCCATGATATGGAAAATAAGGGGTTTTATGTTAAATGAGAGCTACATGGGAAAGAAAAACAACCTGAGCTCATCATGGAATCTCACATCTTATTTCAGCACTCAATAAAGCACTTTGCCTGCCCAATTTAATAGAGAAGCACAATATCTTTTTCCTGTATGCCTCCACAGATCAAATCTAACTCTGATCTCATTCAGAGCTTAATCCAAGACCCAAAGTAGAGGGAAAATCTTCCCCTTGCTTCCAGCAGGCATCTGGTCACTCTTATGCTGTGGTTTTACTTAAATGTAAATTAAGTGCTGAGCTTCTCCCAAGAAAAAGAAGGATAAGGGGTACGAGATGAGAGTCTGTGCACTCAACTTTCCACCCTGCTGTTCCTTGCTGCTGGTGGGACCAATCCTTTGGCTTGACAAAAACTTCTTAATTTGTCTGGCCTTTCTGCAGGGTTGACTGATACAAAGATGTGCTCACCTTGGCCTTGTTTATTGTCACTTCTGGGCAGTTGTGACAGCACAGTTGTGCTCTTTTTTACTGCTTGATATTTACTCGTGTCCCTGGCACGTTGTGATCAGCCTCCCTACGTCACTGCTGTGGAGGCTTTGTTCTTCCCAAAGACTCTCCAGAGGTTCAGTGAAGGCAAGAAGGGTTTGCCTTGGTTGAAATGTAGAATGCACATGTCACTAATTAATGGAAATATGCAAAGAGTTGGTTGAATTTAATGGGAAGTTGGAATGTTTGGATTGTCACAAGGCCAGTTTATACCATGTGGACGCCTGACACTGTAGGTGAACCTCACCCCATGCTGAGGGGCAGCTCAGGGCCTAGTTATCGCTTACTGGTAATTTAAACTAGCTTCAGAATGAGAATTAAGTGTTGCATAAGCCTCACACTCTCTATGCAGGAGTGTAAAAAAGGAACCTGATTTGGAAAACACTGGGGAGAAACGCTGAAGTTTTACACATCAAAAAGGCTAATTAGAAATGCTTTTCTTTTATAACAAATAAGCCAAGCATATTGACATTAATTATATGAAATACTCAAGGTTTGGAATAATCTGTTGAAGAGCACAGATGTATGGCAAATCCTATGCAAATGAGCGTATGCAACTGTTCTTCAGGTAGCACATTTATTTGTAGAAATGAGCTATGTGTTCGGGTTTCTTTCTAAAGAGAAAAGTCATTAAAAGTCTCTCTCTGTTGCTTTTACTGGATGTTGTGAGATAGTTGTGTCTGTCCAGCACATTCCAGGAGCTCAGAGCAGATCTTTCCCATACCTGAGTTAGTACTACTCTGTCAGCTTTCCTGGAATTACGTCACTGTAACTGGGAGCAGAGTTTGTCCTCGTCTGATGGTGAATTTCCTTTGGTTTTAGAAAAGCTGATAGAATTCTTAACTGTATTTCTGTTTTCCAGCCTGTGTCCCTGAGCTTAGCAGTGGCAGAGGTGTTTAAAGACAAAGCTGTGACCGTGGTTTGCTGTGTTGCCCATTAGTGTTGTTGGTAGAGCCTCTTAATAACATCATCTGTCCCTCCTTTCGCCCTGGCTGCCTGCCAGAAAGCCCCCTTATTTTTGGTAGCTTTACTTCATGGTGGAGCAGTTCTGTGTCAGGGCCGTGACAGCCTCAGCAGGCTGAATCCCTCCACCCCAAATACTCGTATCCCCTGCCCCATTCCCTGCTCCTTCCATCTGAACAGAAATGCAACTTTGTCAGTGCTGATTGCACTTTTACATCTGAAAGATAACATTGAAGTTCTGTACAGGTGAAAGACACTTCACTTTCCAGGTCAAATTTCCCTACTGAATTTGCCAAATATTTGGCTTTAGATGAGATGAGATATGTACATAGGAGCTGCTCTGTGGTCATCATAGATTGGCTCCTCGATGGGCTCTCTTGGGACTGGCAGGCTTGCTGGAGCCTGCTGCACAATCTCCAAACCATCCTACAAATGGCTGGGTTTAGCACTTCTACTCTTAAAAATGACCACCTTCAAGGGCAAATATTGGTGTTGCCCTTATTCTCTCTTATCACCAGTAGAGAGCTTTGGTGCTGGCACTGCTGGGTCAGGTTCTTTCCATTCTCCCAATTTACCTAATAATCTTCTTAACGTGTCACAGATGTTTTCAGAGCTACCATGTCTGCACAAGTTCCAGAAAGCTCCTGGTAAAGCATCTGCTTTCACCTCCCAGATTCAAACCCATTAAAGGATTTGAGAACTGTTCAGTGCTGTGGGCAACGAAGAACAAACGCGATCCATTGCGATGAGTTGCAGGTACCATTTCAGACCTCTAAAAAGCAGGAAAAAGAAATTGTAGTCTAAAATGGTAACAATAATCTCTAGAATTGTCAACAACCAGCCTCCAGTGTAGCTTCAAGATGTGCTGACCCCACCAGCTGCCAGATGTGGATAAGGTCACCTGAGCCACTGACTGCTGCTCCTCATAAGGCTTGTGCTCCAGACCCTGGATGTTACAGGCAGCAAAAAGAGCAAAGTCACAAATGGGAACTGTGGGTTCCTTTCTAGCTCTAACGATTTTCTGATGAGATTTGCAAAATCTGTTGCTGGGACAGGTGGCAAACTTTTCATGCTGTCCACAGGAACCAGAATAGGGATGGTCAGCTTTGCAAGGAGAAACCAAGGCACCGGGGAAGAAGACAACCAGGAGGAAGAAGAAACGGTGCAAAGGTGAGAGGAAGGCAGGCTGGCTGGTGGGGGTAACCTGGCTGGCAGCAGGGCTGCAGGGAAGGAGGGCACTGCTGGTGGCTGAAGAGACTGCTGAGGATACATGTGGAGGCCATAAAATTGGTGCTGAGGGATGAGGTGCTGGAGTCTCCTGTTTGGAGACAATATGGCAGAGGAGAGCAGTAAAGCTCTTGAGGTGGCTTTGTTGGGAGCACAGAGAGGAGCAGGGCCCCTTCTGCACCCCAACCGTGGAGTGAGGTGACCTGGCCATGGCTACAGGATTGACATGGGAGCGTTGCCTATGGGTTTATGGTGAAGGTGATCCAAGGGCTGGAGCACCTCCCCCATAAAGTCAGGCTGAGAGAACTGGGATTGTTCAGCCTGGAGAAGGCTCCAGGGAGACGTAAGAGCAGTCTCCCAGTACTGAAAGGGGCTCCAGGAAAGCTGGGGAGGGGCTATGGATCAGGGAGTGCAGGGATAGGATGAGAGGGAACGGTTTTGAGCTGAAAGAGGGGAGATTGAGATGAGATTTTGGGAAGAAATGTTTCCTCAGAGGTTGGGGAGGCCCTGGCCCAGGTTGCCCAGAGAAGCTGTGGCTGCCCCATCCCTGGAGGTGTTCAAGGCCAGGCTGGATGGGGCTTTGAGCCCCCTGATCCAGTGGGAGGTGTCCTTGCCTATGGCGGGGGGTTCGAACTGGATTTGAGGGCCCTTCCAACCCAAAGTGTTCTATGATTCCATGATTTCAATAAAATAAGAGAGAAGCTCTTATTGTTCAACTGGGGAAACAGGAGCTTACAGTGAAGAAAAGGTCCTTCTTCCTCCCCCAAAAAATTCAGCTAAGCATTAGTCAGAGATTTTAGCTGGGGCTTTCCTGGAGGCCACTTCTTGCCCATGGGTGACATCCCTGTCTCTGCTGGAGCCTGGTGAGGCAGTAAGAGTGCCAAGCAGCTCTGAGTGGTGCAGAGGTGCCAGGGATGGAGGTTTGTGCCAGTTAATCCACAGCACTCTGGTGGTTTCTGCAACCCACAGTGGCCTCCACAAGACCTGCAGTGAAGGAGAGGTGTCTGAGGACCTGTGGTGGAGGCTGGAAGCTGATATATTTGAGCCCTTCCTTCCCTGAGCATGGAATACATTGCTCCTCTAGCTGCCTTCAGACACCGTGCCACCAACTGCCCAGGCTGGGCAGCCTCGTGTCAAAAGGTAAGGAGCCTTTTGCCCATCACTGTCACATAAATCAAACCCCAAATCTGCCCCCTGTAAAATGTGAGAAAGAGAGAGATTCGATTATCCATATGGATCACTCTGGATTTATTCCAGATTGCTTCATTAATAGCTATCAAAGACATCACTTTAATGGATTTTTTATCCTCAAAATTATGATCATGAGGAATTTGTTCTGGCTATTGATTTTGAAAAGGCTTTTTGATTCTCTTCAATAGCCTTAACTTATTTCAGATTTAGGTAACAGTAGGATTTGGTCTTAAATATGTTAGATAGGTCAATCTCCTTTATTCAAATCCACAGTTATGTTAAAACTAATGACCGTAGTTTGAAGATGATTTATGTACTGGGCTTAGGCAGGAGAGTCCTTTTTCTCTGATACTTTTGATGTTACAGAGGAGCCTTTGTTTTGGGAGAAATTAGTGTTTTCAACAGAAAAGCCAGTGATGTTTCCTGTTCTGCCCTTAGCTGGAGAGTAAGTTATTTTTTTTAATGAAGATTTTTAGATATTATGCTGGAAGACACTGAGTGTTCATGTTTCTTCTTTGTTAATTGGGGTAAAACTCTTAAAGCCATTAGGCGATTTAAATGTAGCTCTATTTGAGCAATATCCTTTATTGGATCCCCCATTATCCTTTAAACATCTTGGTGTGCAAGGGATAAAATTAGAAAGAATTTGTTTGCTTTAAATTGCCAGCCTCTGCTTGATAAAACTATTAGCTATTTAGCTAATTGGACTGCTCTTCCATTATCATTAATTGGCAGAATTGATACAATTAAAATGGGGGCTTTGTCTGAAGTGTTTGTGTTTTTTCTGAGGTATTCCCATCGAGTTCCCTGACACGTTCAGGGAGCCTTGCGTTCTGCAATTAGTTTTGTTTTCAGGGTTAGAGGTAAATTTCAGATAAATTTTGGAGCTCTGCAGGTTCTCGGAGTCAGCTGGACGGGCTCCTCCTCATTTTACTGTTGGTTTTGGCCGCCCTGGCACAAGGTGTCGTTTCAGGATTCACACAGACCCCGCCATCATGTGGCTGTGGGGCAGCGCAACCACCGGCCCAGCAAAACCAGGCCCTCGGAGCTCTGTGGAAGGTCAGAGCCCGGCCTCTTCCAAGGGCTGGGTCCTGCGAGGTGCTAAACACCCATAATTCCCTGATCCACCAAAGCATTTTGGCACAGCCGTATCTTCCAAGCACACGCGGGGCCCGGCGATGCCGGTTGGCTCACACCAGTGAAGTTAAACAGAGCCTGTTTGGTTGGGGCCTCAGCAATCGTCACCTTGTTGGTTTGAGACTCCAGTGAATCCTTGGCAAAACAGCACCTGTCCTTCTGGTCACACCTTGGCTGTGCTCTCAGGCTGATGCTGCCCTCCAGGTCATGAGGAGAGACTGCCAATCCTTCTCTTCCCCTGTCATCAAAGCATTGAGAAGCTGCTCCCTCTGTTCCTGCCGTCCCTGGTGGGCGTGAGCTGCTGATGTAACCACGCTTCTCCCTCGTCACAGGACGACCCATGTCAACCAGCAGCCTCAAGGAAATGAGTGGGCTGTGAGAAAATGAAAACCAAACCAGGCCTCTGGCAGGGGGAGGTCTCATTGACAGAGCCTCTATTGCTGGAGTTCATCATCTGGGTCTGCCTTTTGCTCCGGAGGCTAAGAAACCCAGAGGATGATGAATTGGGCAGGACCAAGAGGATGTCACATCCCCACACAGCTGGCCAGCCTGGGCAGTTTCTAAACACACCACGAGGGCAGTGGCTACGTCACTGAACACCAGCACTGCCTCTGCTTCATAGACTCAGAATCATGGAATCATAGAATGGTTTGGATTGGAAAGGACCTTAACATCATCCAGTTTCAACCCCTTTGCTATGGATCCTTCAACTTGATCAGGGGACTCAAAGCCCCATCCAACCTGGCCTTGAACACCTCCAGGGATGGGGCAGCCACAGCTTCTCTGGGCAACCTGGGCCAAGGCCTCCCCACCCTCACGGTAAGACATTTCTTCCTAAGATCTCATCTAAATCTTCCCTCTTTTAGCTTAAAGCTGTTACCCCTTGTTCATCTCCATCACAGTTCTATGTAGAGCTGGGGTACCCACATTTGCTCTTCACCACCCAAACATGCTCTTATACTGGGACTTCCCTATCTTGGAAGCCATGTAGAGCTGGGTCTGTCGCTGTTTAAAGGTTCTTAAAATAGCTTCTATCTTAAATATACAGTTGGTTTATGCTAAATACATTTTTAAAATGTTTTCTCTATAAAATATGTGCACATTTAATTATGTATAATTTTAATTAATAAGATGAGGTCCCTTTTCATAGGTATGACCCAAAGTGTATGTAATAGGTATGAGCAATGGAGCAACCTTGATGCAATACTGTCCTGCTTAATTCATTTGAGTCATTGTAGTTTTCAGACTGTACCAAAGTCATTTCATGAAACACCTCATGCTCCATGAGTTAATCCTGATTTAGCTGCGAAGCTTTGCTTTTGGGTATTATCTAAATTGTTTTGCCCATCTCTTCTTCATTCATTTTATCTATCATGAATATAATTCTGCGTGGGTTTCAGTCATACATTCATTTGTGTTTAAATTATGCATCCCTTTAAGTAGATAGACCCATCGAGTGATACAGTGCCCTGTGGCACAAAGAATGAGGCATTGTTTACTTTTGCATAAAAAGTCATGAAGATGGAGCAAACAGTTTGTAGGATACTAATGAATTATTTGGATGCTGGGCCTTAAATCAGACTCAATCCAGCTAAGCTGGGTGGCCAATGGAATTGAAATGTGCTGGATTATGGCCCAAGAGCCAGGGTCTTGTAGGTCTGTCTTGCACAGCGTGTCCCTTATTGACAGCCTCAGGCAAGCACCTTGGCACTGAGCAGCTGATGAAGGACCTCGTCGTAGAGTCACGGGTCTGTCTTCTCGCCACCTCGGGGACACAGCGTGGCGTGGACAAAGGTCGAGCTGCTGCTCCAGGTCTTGCAACACTCCTTCTAGAGAGAAATAAGAGAAGCAGAGCACCTGTGTCTCTGGGGCTGACAGCCTGGCGTGTCTCATGAGCACTAAGTTCGCTGTGACAAAAGTCGCCTTGGGCTGCGGGGCCGGTTGTGGCTCCCTCAGGAGGAACGTGCGCTCCCACCAGTGCCATTGGAAGCCCCACTCTCCCACTGACTGCCCCGTGGCTCAGGGAAAGAGCAGGGGGGCAGAAACAGAACCCCTTAGAATAAGAGACTACAAACCAGCTACCTCACAGTGCTGAATGCACTGATCCTGTGCTAATTGATATTTCTGGATTAATTGTAGTAAAGGAGGAGCATCGCACTGGGTAAAACTCGGATGAAGGAGATGAGAATCAAGCCCAGTGGGTCAGAGAGGAGATGCAATGCAGGAGCCAATCCTTCCCATGCAACATTTAAGGTATATTGGGGCCAAAACCTCCTTCATGCAAGCAATGCTGTTTATTTGCTTCCATTAGCTGTAAATTTTGCTTATTTTGACCAAGGAGAGTCTGGAATAAGGGACATTCCTGGGCTGAAACATTACTGTAGCATAGCGTGCCTCTTCCTCGTTTGAAGTGGAGATATAACTCTGTATATCATTAACTAAGACAATAATAAATTAATACAATAGCCAAGTAATAGTACTGTAATGCTTTCATGTATGAATTGGAATGTGAATACTGAGCTTTTCATTTCATGGTTGAAAAATACATGAGTTGACCCAAATATTAATTTCTGCATTTCAATCATTTACATATCATGGGTCAATAATCATTTCTTGCACAAATGACTTTTCAAATGAGAAGCAGTATATTGTAATGGTCTGTCGTATTTACAAATATCTCATTGTTTTCCCAACTTAGCACTTAGTATTTAAAATATACTGGACCAGAGATTGTTTGCCAAATACAATACAAAAATGGCTCATGTAAAATGCAGAGACTATTTTCTTTTACTATAATCCATAATTTATAATGTTCATAAACCACGGAGTGGCACGCCTCTGCCTCTGGCAGGTCCAGTTTGGAACGGGCATGGTTTTCCAGCAATGGTTCAGGAGACTGGACGCCCTCTCTCTACTCTTTGCTGCGATTAAATATCTCCCTCATTTGAGGGGCAGCCCCTCTGGAGATCCAACCCTCTCAGAAGGGCTGGTGATGGCGGGAGTCTGAGAAGTTTAACACATCCCAAGTTCTCTTTACATCCTGGGATGTCTTTGTTCAACTAATTTACGAAGCCAAAAATAATATAAGTTACGTTGTGTCTTTCTTACTGGCATTGAACTCAGTCCATCGTTTTGGGTTGTCCATTGTTTCCTCATTTTCCACCCCTTTACTAGCCAAGACATCCCAACAGAAACCTGGTGTCTTGGAGTAAGTCGTGTTCAAGTCCTGAATTAATCCGAGTCTAGCACAACATACAAAGGCTGCCCAGCAAGATGAATTTACACATCTGCCTTTTCCCCTAATTATAATTCCAGAGGTTGAATGTCCTCAGCGTATGGTATATCCGCGCAGGGGCGTGCAAACACACACATACGGGCGCACACGCTGTACATTAATCTCTCTTGGCTTATCTGTTGCTGTCTTTAATTTGTATACTTCAAAATTGAGTGGTGAGGTCATTTATTAGGCTGTTTCTGTGAGTTTTATGTAGTGATAAGGAAGCAGTAACATGCAATTTGTTTTTATAGAACTCACTTTTGTAAGTATGATCTAATATTTCCTTTCTTTAGCTGAACAGTGAGGAAGAGGAGCTCTCGGAGCCCACTAAGAGTTAACTGGCTACATTTCAACTGTCACCATTGTCTTACATCTACATAGAGAGCAGGAGAGCGCCAGAGAGATGTAAGTACAGGAGGCCACTGGGAAAAAGCGTTTATAAGTAGAAATCTCTCTTTAGAAGCCTCAGAGCAAATCTTTCCAGTTTGTCTTGATTTTTTTTCTTCCCCTATTTTTTAAACACAACGTGTGGTGGAAACGATTGTTATTATCCAAAGGACCTTACTTGCTGGCTCGCTGCATCTCTGTTTATGAAATGCCATAACAAAAGTGAGCTCACGCTTGTGTGCTTCCAATGCGTGATGTTCCTGTGTGCCAGATGGGCACTTTCATGACTGTATGAGCGTGGATTATTTCATTTCCTACATCTGGGACTCCAAATGGCTGCACAGAATGCCACAGGAGAGAGGCACAGATCTTCAGCTGGGGAAACCTACCTTCACAGGGGAACCGGCTACATCAGAGGGGATGAGGCAGAGAAGCCCCGAGTGATATCTGAAAGTTCACATAAACCGGGGCCATAAGGGAAACCTTTAGAACCAGGAACAAGACAAAAATAAACAATAACTAATACTGGATGTCAGCTGCAGGGAGGGGGGAGGGAGAATAAACCATAAGCAGTTTCTTGTCTGGCCACAGAAGATGTGTTTGGAATGCTGTTTTGTATTTCAGCTCAGAAACTCGGCTGTGACCTTCAGATATTGCTGGGTATTACAAGTCCTACAGATAGCCAGAGAGAAATATCCCAAGGAGAGCTGGCATGTACCGTGCCATCGTAGTTAATGTTGACTGCACATTGCTCACAGCCCATTCCAGAGCTGGGACCAAGCAGCCTTGTAAAAACACTGCAGAGTCCTACAGTAACAGTCAGGAGTACTCCAGTTCGTCCTAAAGCTATTGCAGGATTTGGGATAATTACTTGTTTGTTTGGAGGATAAAAGGATGCTTTCCTTTTTTTTTTTTAAGCCCAGAACAATGAGAGCAGATCCTCAGTATAGCAAGGACCTGGCTCACTATGCTTTTGCAGTATGTGTTGCATTGCAGAGCCAGCAGACAGGAGGAGATGGTAAGAAGAGAAGGAATAGCCTGTCCTATATGTTTGATTGAATTAGCTGTAGCAGAAAAAAATATAGTTAAGCCAGTGGCTTCCTTAAGATAAAAAAGAGCAAGCCCCTAAAAGAGAACAAATGGAAAAAGTAATGAACAAAAGAAAGTAAGAGCTTGTGACACAAAGTAAGAAAAATAAACAGCACTTGACTTAACTATTTTGCATAAGATATTTACAAACCACAGCATATTACTGTTTGCTTTATGCATTTTCACATCCTGCTCAGTTTAAAGCAGTAATTTTCTGCAAGGACAACAGAGGGAAAAAAAATGCTTTACACTGCTTATATTAATTACATTTTTTCATTACCCGTCATGTTTTCTACAGGCTTGTGTATTATTACTGTAAAATGTAATGAAACAGAAAAAGAAAAAAAAGAATGGACTTCTGGGAAATTTTCCAATTCTTGAAATGCAATGTTAATTGAGTGCTATTTTTAGGTCATCACAGATAGAGCTGAACCCACTGCCATCAGCGCGCAGAACGGGGACAGCCCAGGTGCAACACAAACTGGGTGAGGGTATCAGTTGCTACTGATGGAGAAAAAGGGAGAGAAACTGTGACTCCTCAGTGGAGTGGCTCTTTGGGGGGACTGGGGCGGTCTCTGTTTCTCCATGTAAAGTTCTCAAAGAAGAAATGAAAGGGAAGGGTGCGGTGCTGGCGTGGGTGCAGGACCCACCGTGACCGAGGGCTCTCCCGAAGGAGCCCCGGTGACTCCTCTGGCAGGAGGGCAGAGCACGTGAAGGTGAGGAGCCCTCTCTGGTTTGGTGGCTGACTTCCAGCTCCGACAGGGAGAGCACTCTGAAAGTCAACATGCAGTCCCCCAAAATGTATCAGAAACGTGATCCCTGTAATTTATAGATCTCCTAAAAGGCTGCCAAAAATCAATTATTTTAATTTGTATATAGTGTGGCCATGGACTGATTTGAGTTCTTTTGAAGTATTTTTAAACAGCCATTGCACAAAGCCATCCTCTTTCCCATATGCAAAAACTGAATTGAAACCCACAAATTCTCACGTTCCCTTTGATCACGAGGATTCTGCAAGCAAATCTGAGGCCCCTCATTACATCCCTTAAGTGGGTGCCTTTACTCTTAGTCCTGAGAGTCAGTGTAGCTCTACCACTTCTTGTGTTATCTGTCTCTTCTAGAGGGTGCAGGAAGGTGTTTGAGCCAATAACAGCTTGCAAAGACAAGAGGAAATAGTTATTGCTACTTGTGGGTGAGTGGAGGTTCCCTTTGAAACAGGAGAACTGGAAAATCTTTGGTGTGCACTTAACGAGGCCGAAGTGAAAGGGGAGAGAGAATCCCACGTGGGGAAGCCAGTGTTATCTCCCAGAAGCTGTTCATTCTCTGTGTTACACGGTGCTGCTGTGAGAGCAGGAGCCCAACACAAAGAGCAGCCGCTCTTAATCACTGGGAAGCAAGTTTTGGAACAACTGAGATTAACCCAAACAGTTTCCTACATTGGCCCCGTGCATGGAACAATCTCAAAAAGCAGTCGTCACCAGATGGTATCGTTACAAAGATGGTACATCCAGTTCTTGTTTGTTTTGGTGCTACTGGAGTGTTGATAACCAACCTGTAGGTACAAGGGACACCTCTTCACCCATATTGGCCTGGATCATCAAAGGCATTTTGAGCAGGATTCTAAATAAAAACACTTAAGCACCCAAATTCCTGAGACGATCCCTTTTACCTTGGAACAAATAGCTTGCGTTCTGGCCTTTTCTTTATTCACCACAAGTTTCTTTGCTCTGCTGTAGTTCTGTTACTCATCTGAGAGTCCAAGCTCGTGCTTTTTCCAGGCTCAGCTTTCCAAACAAATACAGCCAAACATCGGTGCTCCTGTGGGAGTGGCAGTGTGGGTCTCCTGGACCTGTGCAGTAGCATGGGCCTTGGCTGCTCATCATGAACTTGTCTTCCATTCTTGCCTGTCTTTTTCCCATCACTACAAGAAGGACATTGACAGGCTGGAGCACATCCAGAGAAGGGCTATGAAGCTGGTGAAGAGGCTGGAGAACAAGCCTTATGAGAGGCTGAGGGAACTGGGACTGGCTAGCCTGGAGAAGACAAGGCCGAGGGGAAACCTCATCATCTCCAGCTCCCTGAATGGAGGTTGTGGTGAGGTGGTTGTTGGGCTCTTCTCCCCAGTGACAGGTGATGGGACAAGAGAAAATGACCTCAAGGGCAGGTTCAGATTAGCCATTAGGAAAAAGTTCTTCCCTGAAAGGGTTCTCAGGCACTGGAACGGCTGCCCAGGGAGGGGGTGGAGTTGCCATCCTGGAGGTGTTTTAGACGGGTGGATTAATTGCTCAGAGATGTGGTTTAGCAGTGGACAGGTATGGTTGGACTCAATGATCTCAAAGGTCTTTTCCAACCAAACAGTTCTATGATTCAAATCTCTGCCCTCCCCTTGAGTCACAGAAGCTGTGACATCAAAACTACGACCTCAGTGCATGGCAGACACATCTTCCCTCCTACTCCTCAGCGGATTTGCCACTGGTATGGAAGCGTTACGGATTTGCCTGGCAAGGCTTAGATGGATTAAAAAAAAAAACAAGGCAAAGCAAAAGACAAACCAAAGAGTTACTTTGCTCTCCAAACATCTCTAGTGCTAAGATAGAAGTGATAAATCATAAATATAAGCCAACATGATTTTCTCTTATCTGACACATTGAATTAAGACTGCTGAGCTCAAACACTTACAGTGGAATTGACAAACACTTCCTTTTAGGAATGCTGCATCAAAGCTAATAACTTTTATAGTCAGAGACCATTTAAAGCCAAGGCAAGGCCTGTGCATTAGAACACACAGCCACAAACCCACGTGCAAGGCGTACGAGCTGTGGTATTTCTGTTTGCAAAGCAAGGAGAGAATCTGCTCCTTTTGACCGTGTTTTGTGCCTCGTGCAGTGGCGCCAGCATTTGGGCTTCAGTTAGCCGAGCTCATCATTGGCTTGTCAGCACTGCACTGCATCGACACCAGCTTGACAGCCAACCCCAGACTTTGGTGTCTCACCACAACGTACTCCTTCTTGGGTTTAGAGTTATTCTGCTTTGCTAGGAAAACTGATCTGGATGCACAGCCCTCTAGTCAAGGGTCACAACTGTTTTCCGCAGAGGACCCAGTTTTGTTCTCTCCCAGATTCGCTTCTCCTCAGCACCCCACGTTGTCCTTGTGAAAAAGGAAGGAAAAAGTATTATGGACCTTGGCTGAGAGGGAGATAGAACAAGCAGTGATGTGCTAGCCAGGATGGTAGGAGATGCCACTGTATACATCAGATGCAAAACCCGATCAATCTGGGGAAGTTACATTTTCCAATTTAAAGGTTTTACAGATGTGAAGCTTCCCACCCTGCTTCCCAGCCTCCGTGTGTCCCCTGTCGAGGATCTGCACTGCTGCAAGTGAAGAAGCCCCGTGAGGCAGCATGGCCTGTGTGCCTGGGCTTTGACAGTGTTGGCACCCAACTGGAGTTACACTCAGGAGGACCCAGATGCTGAGCTGGGTGTCCAGGTGACCATTGAAACAGAAAATGTGAGTACTTTGGCAGATGTGCCAGCATGAAACTTGTGTGATCCCCTTGCAGTCCTACCCAGGCTGGATCTGAGACCAGGCAATGTTCTCACTCAAGAGGAAGGACATTTGTGATGTAACCAGTTAACTCCATGTTATCCAGGAGGGTGCTCAAAGCCAGACAGTGAAATGCTTCTAAAGAACAAATTCCACAATGAGATGTGCTGCCCACACACAGTGGTGCTGCTGGCCCTGCACCCCTGCCAGCCTGGGGAGGAGAGTGGGCTCTGGAGCCATCAGCTCTGGGCATCAGGAGTTTTGAAGAGTGGGCTCTGGAGCCATCAGCTCTGGGCATCAAGGGGTTTTGAAGTAATACTAGAAAAAGGTAGCTGATTCTCCACTCTGTTTTACTGGTTGTATGTTGAAATCAGTGGAGTGACATTGCCATAAAACCTGGTACAAGAGAGCAGGAATCCAGCTTGATATATCTAATGTCAATAATGTTAATAATATTAATGTCAACAGAGTCCAGAGCAGCAGGCAGGGCTGACCCTTGGCCGCTCTGATTTGCCTCAGTAAGTTGCACCTATTATTTTCCTCAACTTTTCTTGCCTTGAAATTCACCTCCCAAGCAGCTCCTCAAACCCGATCTATTCCTGTTCAAATACTGGGACTGGGATAAAGAAGACCATGTTTCAATGGCATCCCTTGAAATAGGGCACTGCATAAAAAGGCCTGCCAGGTTCCTGTCCCAAGGGGCAGCTGAAGACTGAGGGGGGACTGGAAACACTGACTGCAGCCAATTCCTTTTATTCTATTTGTTAATCCACTTTGTCCAAACAATGTGAGCATTTGGTACATTTAGCTCTAAATATGGCAAATGCTCCTTTAGGAAGAAACCTCCAAAACCTAAAATCATCTCTTAAGATCAAATTCATTGCCTGAGCTTAAAATTATTCTTTTCTACTCAAATAAACACAGACACTCATGTACTTTGTCTGCACTGCAGGGATTGTCCTGGCATGGCACGGTGGAACCCTGCTAAAAAGCCTGGTTTCTGATACCAAAAGAGCACTGCAAATCTCAACACATTGTTGAGAGTGGGGTGGAACAAAAGCAAGACTGATTATCCCAGAATGTAAAGAATCTAAAAATAAATTGGCTTCATTTTCACCTCTTGCACATCAGTGGGGGTAAAACAACTTTAATTAGTGTAACAGGACAATAGGAATGGAATTGGCGTGGTCACAAGATTCTTGCAGGATGACACTGGTGGTATTACTATCCAACTTCAAAGATTTGGAAAGATGTGGCTGCTAACACTGGAGAATACAAACCTGGTTTTCATCAACTAGGCTGGCCTGACAAATTAAGTCTGTGGAGTCATTAGATTAAGATAAGAGCTTATCTCCTAGACTGACATTTATTCAGAGGTTTTTATGCTGCTCAGCTAGTAATTAGTAATTAGTGCAGTTGAATTTTTAACACTGCTTTGTCCAGTCTTTTGACAAATTTGAAATATATACCATTTTGATTAAAAAAACAACTAAAATCCAAGAATACCAAATGATTAACTTGGAAAGGTTTTAATTGCTGGAAGAGTTGAGATGATGCTAAAAATCCTCGAGCAGGTCAGAAGTGCTTCTGCTGTTGACTCATTTCCATACTCAGATTGAGAGGCCCCTGAAACTAAGTTTTTAGGCAGTAATCAGCGGATATCTAGCAAATCTGTAATATTTTTCATGCCCATTCATTTTGTAATTCCACTGCTTTACAGGAGCAGCAATCCAGGGAAGACTGCTCTCCGGCTCATTAACACTTGTCTGCCTCCCTCAGCACTCAGGTGGGGATTTTGGGGAGGAAGTTTCAAAAGGATTATTTTCTCATATGGCTGATTTCAAGGGATAAGGTTTATTTTTCTTAATTTTTTTGGTAATAACAGATGGATTGTTCCACGGTGAAGCAATGCATCACTTTTGGACACATGTTAACATTGCTTTAGACGAACAGATCTCACTTGTATTTAAACAGCTCATTTTGAGTAACTGAAGATCCAAATTGGATTAATAATTAGTGATGAAATGGATTAATGTTTGCTTATGAATTTGATGGGTTTGTTACAACTCCACCCTGTTGTTGCTGTTACAGCATTTGTTGAGTGCAGCCATCTCTACATCCATGGTTGTTACCCTTAGGAATACTCAGGCAAGGGAATTTCATGGTGGTGAATTATGGTTCTTCCAGCTACTTTATTCCTATGAAGTTTATGGTGGTAAATTATGGTTCATCTGATGGCTTTATTCCTACGATTACCTTATTCCTGTGATTACCAGCTTTCACATAGAGGACAGGCTGAGAGAGTTGGGGTTGTTCAGCCTGGAGAAGAGAAGGCTCCAGGGAGACCTTAAAGCAGCCTCCCAGGACTGAAAGGGGCTCCAGGAGAGCTGGGGAGGGGCTCTGGATCAGGGAGTGCAGGGGCAGGATGAGGGGGAAGATTTTCGGCTGAAAGAGGGGAGATTGAGATGAGATCTTGGGAAGAAATGTTTTGCTGTGAGGGTGGGAGACACTGGCAGAGGTTGCCCAGAGCAGTGGTGGCTGCCCCATCCCTGGAGGTGTTCAAGGCCAGGTTGGATGGGGCTTTGAGCCCCCTGATCCAGTGGGAGGTGTCCCTGCCCATGGTGAAGGGGTTGGAACCAGATGATCTTTGAGGTCCCTTCCAACCCCAACTCTCAACATCTCATTTTGATGGACTCTGGAGATAACAGCATAGAAACACCTCGGTGCTGCCTGTCACAGCTGTCCATAAACAGTGGTGGCTCATGGGGCTGCTCCCCAGTCCCAGGGCCGTTGCAGACACCTCCTGGCCTGCTGTCCATCCATGGGCAGTCTCACAGACTGCCACCATCCTTCTGTATGAGAGATACCCTTGACCTGCACCTTTGCCTTGGGTCAGCAGCTTGAAGACAACCGCTGCTTGATGGTGCACACAAAATGAATTATTAGTCTTGGTTCTGGCCCAAGTATCTGGAGACTGAGACCTTCGGTGGCCCCACACAGAAGGCCAAGGGCTGACTGAAGCACTCGCAAAAGAGGAGTCCCAACAGGTCAAGGGAAAGGGCATTGCAGACTAATAAACTCCATCACTACGAGGAGAACTTTGTTCAGCTTGTGATGCCAGAAAAGACAGCCTAGCCTGGCAGGTAAATCTCCCTGAAAATAGTGGAAATAGAGCTCAGAGCACAATATTTATCTCAGGCTACTTAGTAAATTGTGAGATACTGCAAAAAGAGAGTTGGAGATTTAGCAGCGGGAAGGTGTCACTGATGGCAGCAACAGCACAGCCATGGTTCACTCTGCCCTCTCTTGGGTGGGTGATTGCTCTTCAGCATTTGGCCAAGGTCACACAGGTGAGAGAGAACTTTTTCTCAAGTTTCTGATGTTCCTAAGCAAGTTTTACAATGAGAGAAAGGGCAATAACTGTTTTTACCTGGCAAATGTGTTTTCAGCGTAACCAGAAAATGCTGCCTGCCAAGTTGGACATCACTTAGATTTTGTTTTGAGAGCTTTTGGCTTCTAAGTTTGGTACAAGAGCTGTTTGTGTGCCAGGAGGAAATATGCTTGCCCTTTTTACCTGGATTCCGCAGGCTGAAACTCATCCATGGTCAATGCAGCCGGTTCCACACAAACATTCTTCACTCTCTGAAATGAAGGTGAGCGCTCAGCAGTACAAGCACATTGTGCAGCCATCCAGCTGTTTGTGATTCCCCCAGGCATTCAGCACTTCTCACAAACAGCTATACTTTACACCTCCGTCGCACACATCCTGTGACCCCACAGGGCAACCACAGGTGGGGGAAGCGCCTCTCTCTCTGTTTTAAAGGTACTTAGCACTTCTGAAGCGCAAGCTCAAGGCAGGTTGTATTGAACTTCTAAGCTTGGAAAAGTGTTTCTGGAAAGCTGATGGAGATTATGTGCTTAAATTGGTAAGTCAAGAGGTCAGTGGTCAATGAGACTTCTGGAGCACAAGTCTTATAGAATCCTAGAATCTTCTGGTTGGAAAAGACCCTGGAGATCATCAAGTCCAACTGCACCCATCATCTGCTAAACCAAGTCTCTCAAAACCTCATCTATCTGTTTTTTAAACCCCTCCAGGGATGGCAACTCCACCACCTCCCTGGGCAGCCTCTGCCAGGGCCTGAGAACCCTTTCTGTAAAGAAATTCTTCCTGATATCCAGCCTGAACCTGCCCTGGCGCAACTTGAGGCCATTTCCTTTTATGAGGAGTGGCTGAGGGAACTGGGATTGTTTAGGCTGGAGAAGAGGAGGCTGAGGGGAGACCTCATTGCTCTCTAAAACTACCTAAAAGGAGACTGTAGCGAGGTGGGTGCTGATCTCTTCTCCCAAGTAACAAGACAAGAGGAAGTGGCCTCAGGTTGCACCAAGGAAGGTTATATTGGATATTAGGAAATAGTTCTTTACTGAAAGAGTGGTGAGGCACTGGCAGAGGCTGCCCAGGGCAGTGGTGGAGCCTCCATCCCTGGAGGGGTTCACAAAAACACGTAGAGGTGACACTTCAGGACATGGTTTAGTGGGTGTGGTGAAGGTCCCTCTGCAATAGGCCAGGTTTCTCCCCATTTTGTCTCTCTGTTGTGCAGTATCCGTTAAACCCTTTGCCATGACGTGTCATTGCCCGTGTGCCAAATCCCGAGCAAATCACATCCTCTGTTTTTCTATAGCAGATTTTGAGATAATCTATTACAGATTAATCATTTCAGTCTTATGGTGCAATGTAAAAAATAAATTGGGGTTATGAAGCCAGAGGGGAGCCACTTGGGGGAGGGGGGAGGTGTTCTCAGTGGAGCTCCTTGGGGGAGGGGGGAGGTGTTCTCAGTGGAGCTCCTTATTTTACTTTGAAAACAGTGTCACAATGAGATTTTTTGAAGCTGATTGTTACCCTGTGGAATCCAAATCACAAGGTAAAAATGCTGTGGAGTTAAGTTTTCATCTCCACAAATATCAGCTCAATGTTGAACTGGAGATGATTTTCAGGCTATTTCCTTTCCTCTCTTCACAACACGAAACATATCTGGGCTGATCCATTACATCTCTTTAGAATAATAGATGGCAGAAGAATAAATGCAATAAAATAAATCCAACCTCTTTTAAGGACTGAATATCTGCTGGAGTTGGAGGTATCCAACCCAGGAAAATAATATGGGCCAGGAATACAGCCAAATATGCTATATGAAAATATTCATTTGTCTAATTTGAAGTATTCTTTCCCATTGTATAACTCCTAAATGTCAGGCACTGAATAATTTTGCTGGTGCTACAGTCCTTGTTACACTCCCAACCGAGTCACAGCAGACCCTTGGTGTCTCCAAAGCAGAGACTTAGTGTGCAGGGAGAAGCTCTTCTTGAAATGCAAAATTATTATGTGTTTTTAAGATATGCTGGGGTTTTTTTCCATACCAAGAACAGTTGCTGGAGAACACAGCTGCAGATATGTGTCACAGCATATTCACTAATGATTTACTCAAAGGATATGATCGTAACTAGAGTCCCATACTGAATTCTTCTTAGCAATTAATGCATTAGAAGTGTGCATTCAAGCAACATTAAGGCTAGCAATAAAATAACCAACAGAAGAAAATTACTAGCACAGTGCAATTCTGAACTGGTTTGAACTGATGCATCTTCCACTCATGACGTATCTTTTGTATTCAGTGGGTAATTACATGTCATAGGCAGCACCATGTGCTAAAAAAGCTTGGTGCAACCCTATTAGAGAAATACACGACCAGAGGAATGGATGGCATGTCAAAAAGGAGAGATGCCTTTAGAAAGCATTAGAATGGTGATGTAATTGACAGATAGTAACAGGATTTTACTTAAAAAGTAGTGGGCAGAAAGCCTTAATCTGCTTTCTAATTGGCCCTGAGAAGGAATCTTCTCTCCTTGCTTTCCCAGTGAAGCGGTCCTGTCCCACCAGCTCTGCCTCTCAAAGGCCGATTCCTGTGGAGCTGTGAACGCTCATTCCCTCAGGAACAAGAATAAGAACCAAATTTATCCTCAGTACCAATCTGGCTTGGGTCAAAGGATGAGCTGAAGGACCAATCTGGCACCCAGACTTGCATCACGGATGTCGACATAATGAATGGCACAAGGGCCAGCCCGGGGAGAGTCAGAAGTCAGAATTAACGTATCCTGGGGGGGACTCAGTGTGAATTGATATTTAGGGACTCAACGTGCTGCCCTGGGGGCCTCTTTCCATGTCTTGTTTGCCAGAAAACCCACGCTGTGTGTATGTGCAGGGACTTCCAGGGTTTTTTGAGCCTCACCATCTT
>JAUMJL010000748.1:467500-671408 GCA_033558185.1 Dromococcyx pavoninus
ACATCAGCGTCACCTTTACATGGCCCACGGCACCAACAGCGCCGAGCTTTTTAAGTTCTCCAAATCCAGCCAGAATCTCCTCTAGCACATTGCAGCACGTTTTACTGGCTCGAGCAGTAAAGTGCAGCCGTGTCCTGCACCGCGCGGCTGCCGAGCTCCAGCAGCCCCCGTGTGAGGGTGGCGGCACCATCTGCGCGCCTCCCCGCGTCCGAGGCCCTCTCAAAAGCCGCCCTGTTTCCCTGATTGATTCACTTTTTAATGAACTGGCAAAGCCTGTGAACTTAAACCCTGACACCTCCACCTCCCTCCCTTCCCAGTCATCCCTGCAGCAATGTACTGATTATATTTCAGGTTATTATGGGATTAATACAGCTGCCCCCGGTGCCTCTTTTCCCCTGAACTTCATCAATAAAAGTTGTGTACTATTACTCCAGCTGGTTTGGTGGCTCCCTGAATCTCTCCACGTTACCTGTGAAGTGTTGGCCAGGCTGTATCATTTCAGCCCTCCAGAGCTGCCAGCACTGCTGGCATTTAAACCCTACTCGTGTCGTGGCCTTGCATAAGCCTTGGGTATTTAAGAGGACATCTTGAGCTTTGCTATGCACCGCATCCGCTCGCTAAGTGGGGAGCACATACTTAGCACTATTGAAAATAATGAAATAAGGTAATCCACACAAAAAAAAACAGATTGTGCCAGTGTCATCTCTCTTTGAATTCACAGTAGAGCGATAAAAAACACTCTACATAGGCAAGTTCAGTAGAAGGGACAAAAGAAGGTGGGGGGAGCAAAAGACTTGGGCACAGCACAATCCAGTTTCCCCCCGCGGCGTTTCTTCGTACAGTACAAGCTTTAGGTTTACTTTTTTTTTGGTGGTGTTACAGGGTTTGTGGTTTTTTTCTCCCCCCCAAGAATCCTCTTTTCTAAAAACATCATTAAAAATGTAATTAACTGGCTTATTCTTTGGAAAGTCTGCAGTTGTTTACAAAAAGAATTGCCACACAAGCTGCCACCTTCGACGGTGTTGAAGCAGGAAGTTAAGCTCTTGTTTACAACTGCGCATCGATTCCACAATATATTTAATTTTGGTACAAGTTACATATAAAACTCTTACTGAGCTTAATGTTGCAGCAAATAACATATAGTAAGCGAGTAGGATTTATCACTGGCTGTAATGTCGTAGTACATATTCTAAATATATAGGGTGAGTGATATATACACACACACACGCAAACAAATGGAAATATATTTAGTTTAAGAAGTGATGAATTGTGTTTGCTTTCATTATTCTCATTTTCTGTGTAGGAGATGGAGCACGTCCATGAAAAGGGTGGCTGGTTGGGATCACGTCCGTGAAGCAACACGTTCACCGATGAGCAGGTTAGAGCAGAAACAGCACTTTGCTACCCATGGCACGAGGGGGGGTCCTCAGGGCTGAGGGGCCCAGCGTGGCTGCTGGGATACCAACAAACCCCACGGAGTCCCAAGGTGCTCCCACAAAGCATAAAAGTTCTGTCCATCCCCAGGATATTCAAACTTCTTCCTGTAAGAAGGAATTGGCAGTTTTCCCCTTTAAATCCTTTACTACCACCCCACCCCCTTTTTGGTCTCTCCCGTAAACACAGAGGCCAGAAGGCTGTGCTTAAATAATTCATCTACAAATTTGCAATATCTTTTTGAACTATAGCAATTAAACGGAAAATAGAAAAATCAGCTCAGCATCCTGTTTGGATGTAATTAAAGGTATAATCTGTTCCATTTGAATACTTCAGTGCTTACCCTTCTTAAAACAACAAATAAGAATAGTAGCTCATTTGCAATATAGGGGTTTTTTTCCAAGCCAGCTAAAAAGACGAACTGATGAAGCAGGAATAATAATTTTTAAATGTGGCATAAGCACGAAAATACCAAATACAGCTTTCACATGATTGCAGCAGCTCCCAAGTGTGATGGGAGCTCAAGAACGAGGGGTATAAGCTTTATGGCAAAACACTGAAGTCTTCCACTATTTTGTATCAGCATCTTGATATGGCTGATATAATTACCTATCAAATACATCAGTGCAATGAATATCAGAGGATATCCAAAAAGATGTCAGTGGGATGCGTATCAGCTCCATCTTTTAGGGGCTGTTTGATCTTAAGGGTTTTTTTCTGAGAATAAAAGACAAATAGTGCATTCATTCCCCCTTTGTTTTCTGTGAGCAGCTGATGATTTTACAGCACAATAAAATCAGCCTATTAATGGCTGGCTGTTGACTTTTAGCTGGATTTGTTTTTCCTCCTACTGGACATTTCTCCACTACTCAAAGAAACTGAAGTCAGGTGTAAAGTTAATATCTGCCTTGTTCATTTGTTCTTCTGTAGGCAATGAAGATTTCCCCAGAATGAAGAGCTCTTCTCAAAATGTCCATTTTATCTCTCAAAAAACGTTGCTTTGGGGCAAGAATGTCACAAGCTGAGTTTTGGGCTTAATGCTACAGTTTGTAGGATTGCTTCAACAAAGCTGTTGAGGTTTGGGGGGGCGTTGGTATGTTTTTTTATAAACTTAAATATACAGCATGGATTAAAATAACTTTATAAAGCATTCTTAATTATTCAAAAAAGAGTCCATTTTCAAGCTCAGCACTTGTAAGCTGAGGTGAACATCTCATGTAGCAGAGAATAGATTTAAAGACATAAAATGATTGCAAAAAGGAGTGATGTTACACAGGGGCACATAATGGCCCAGTGGCCTACAAGGCCTGTGTTTGAACAGTGAATATGAGAGAGGTTTGAGCTCAAATCCAGAAGTCACTCAGCACCTACTGACATCTCCAGCCCTTCTGGGTGTGTATCCTCTGCTGTTGGAAAGCCCAGGCCCTTCTCAGGCCTTGAGCTCCAAAGAGGGTTCCTCAAGCATCACCCTGTCCAGGGACAGCTCGTGTTGAAGGCTCTGGGCCCTACAGCCTTTCTCACCTGGCTGAACACACCACGGTGTGACCTGCACAAGTCTTTCCAGTCTCTAAAATCCTGCAGTTTATTACTTTTAACACAGTAGCACTAAGAGGCCTCATTAACGAAGCAAGAAACTCCAGCCCTTGTGGTGCCAGGCCCTTCAGCAGAGAACATACAGGCGAGCAGGCGGCAAAAGACATGCCCTGAGCCACCAGGCAAGACTAAGGCTGACATCCCCGGCCACTGTCCAGAGCCTGGTGCCTCCCCCTTGAACTGTGCAGCCTCCCGCACGCCAAAAACATCTCTGGGAGCTTCGTGCTAGAACAAGGAAGGAAACACAACAGAGAATCATAGACTTACAGAATCGTAGAATCACCTGGGTTGGAAGGGACCCAAAAGGATCATCAAGTCCAACTCCTGTCCCTGCGCAGGACAACCCCAACATTCACACAACAGACTTATTAATAAATACCCACAGGGGGGGGGTGGGGGGGGTGGGAATAGAGCCTCCACACAGCTGCCTCCAGTAACCAGGGCCTGTCCAGTCCTTGGGCTCAGAGGGAGGATGGATTGCTGACTGTCACCTGGGCCGTTCTGCACTGAGGTTTGAGCACAGGTTGAGAGCCTGCACACGGTGGGTGTGGGTGCTTGTGCCACCCATTTGCCACCAGCACCATGGGTCTCACTTTAGGACTAGGACCCAAGCCATTTCACCCTCCAGAGAACATCTCTGAGAGGCAGGAACCTGTTTCTAAATGAAGCAGCGCTTATCTCATGCATGCCACAGGTGTGATGTCACCCCCTCTGGCGCAGGAACGAGGATGTCTGCAGCCTCTGCTGTGCAAAAAATGCAGGAACTGAAGTGAACGTGTCTCAGACTTTGTTAAAATATGGTGATAATTAAGAAATATAATTACCACTACAAAGTTAATTCCTCTTTGACTTCTTACAAACAAGTTTTTAATTTGCACCAAAAATTTACATTTCAGATTTTCAGTCAACTCCAAATGGCTATGAGTGTGGCAGGGGATGCCGGGCAGTGGATGGTGGGGTCTGCTGGCCTTGGGGCAGGAGCACTGCAGCTTCCCAGGAACCTGAGCAGCGAGCAGCCGCCAGCAAGGCCGCGGCGCGCACAGGTAAGCGATGGGATTGCTTTGAACTGCCTCATCTGTTGTACAAGTGTGAAATAGAAGCCGTGTCAGATAAACTTCTGCCTTTTGTTAAAAAACCCAAAACCCAAACCCAACTTATAAGGTAATTGATTGCTTTCTTCTGGTCTGTTATTAGTTGTGATTAAGGAGATACAGTAGCCCTGTTCACACAGCTCCAACAAGCCAGGACCTGCCACTACGTTATTGGCTTGCGGCCCTCGACGCGCAGCCCGTTCTCAACAGAATCAGTCTGAGGTGGGAACCATCCCCCGGAGGAAGCACAGCCAGCCCTGCTCGCACGGGAGCAGAGCACAGCAAGAACTCCAGGTCCTGTAAGTCGTGAGTTCCGCTTCCAGCCATCAGCCCTGCCTCGTCATGGCGCTGGTGGCGAGGGCAGAGCGCTGCGCGCGGGGCGCGGCGAGGGCCGCGCTCCTACTCCAGCCCAGGCTCTGCAGAAATACAGAGGGAGCTCCTCGCTGCTTAACATGCAGGCAGGGCACTGCCAATCTAAAATGGCTGATCAGTAATACTTTAATTGCAGTTTCATAGAAACAAATTGCTGTTTAATTGCAATAAGCTCTTCCGTGGCTTAGCTGGACTGACAGTAGGCATCCACCTGCTGCTGCAAGGAGCCAGCAGCAACAAGGGCTATCTGGCACCTCAGGTAGGCTCAGCCAGTGAAATCAGGCCTGGAACACCTAATTTCACACTGAAGAAATATAATATTTAAATATATATACACAGAAACGTTCAGATCTCAATGTTGTTATTTCAATAGAGCTGTTCAGAATGTAGATCCTTGCAAAAAGACTTAACATAGAACCACCAGCCAATGAATTTGATAGAATATTTAAATTAAAATCATCTTTAGAAATGCCTGATGGTTCTTGATACAAGTCATACCATGCTGGCATGGTTTTTTTTAGTATTTTAGTATTTACCCTAAAATTAGATGATGTAAATTTTATCAGCGTTAACTAACAGAGAAAAAGAGGAGACAAACTCGGTGTGGTTAATATTCTGAAGATGTGACTTAATTTCATAGGCTTCATTTTGGTAAGACATTCTCATTTTATATTTCATAAGATACTGCATAACCTGTTAAAATATTTAAAGATAAATCATGTAGGACTGAAAAGACAGTATCTTGTTGCAAACAGAATTTGGTTTGGAAAGGCTTAATGTCCCACTGCCTGCCAGGATGCGTAAATCTCGTAACTAGACAGCTGGATAGGTAAAAACATTAAACCCATTTAGAGGGCAATCTTTTTACAAAATTGTTTCATTAATAAGAGTGACAATTTATATGATTGAGACGTTTAGATGCAGTATAGACAGAGCATTTTATCCAGGTTCACGAGGATGATTTCAGATTAGTGGTATTTCCTTTGATTTTTTTTTTAACAGCATTCATTTTTGAAAGTGAGGGAAGCTCTTACTGAGTGATTCTTTGTATGACTTTTCAGCAGCACTAAATGCAGAGGGTGTATTTCAGCCTCATCAGAGCAACTGCGGTGACAGAAGGTGAACAAGTACATGTTTTTCCTTACAGATCTCCTTAAAAAAGTGATTTTTTTTCACATAAGGACGAATCTGAGTGTTTCCAGCAGCCTTCTCTCCACATCTACCATCCCCACCAGAGCCTGCTTTGCTGTCTGAAATGCCTCTGGTTTCAAGAAAGTGTTTTACCTAAAGCAAGAATACTACTTAAATATGTTCTATTGTATATTCATAGCTCCATTAGTCCTCCTCCAATTTAGCACATCAAAGCAAAGGCTTCATCACTTGCATGTGGATTATGCTAACATGAGTGACATTTGTAATCTTATAGGTCTGCAACTTAAGAAATGCTTTTAAAGTAAGCTATTAAATAGGTAGCTGTGCTTTACAAACGAGTCATATAATAGTTTATTTAAAGCCGTTAATGAACTTCAACCTCTACATCACTAAATGCTCTGCTACATTACTTACAGAAGTTATTAGCTCTCTGCTTAGCACTTCTAGGTTATATTGGACAACCAAAAATCCGTCCATGTTAGATTTAAACACTGTACCTTGAGTGCTGAAAGAATATAAAGAGATGTCTACAGCCTCACTAATACTCGAATTCTATATTCACACGACTTCAAGTGTCTTTGCAAAGATATTGAAGGACTCTACCTACAGACTTTAATGCCAGATCAAAAAGCTTAGAAACTTATTTTTAAAAGTATGTAAATGCATTTAATTAAGAAGTCGTACATTGCTTCATTTTATTGCTCTGTAGGCTATGCAGGGGCTCTTTTGTCTTTACTGCCTGATACTGTACATTACAACATTTTCCTCTCTCCACGACAGCCCTATTTTTCCTCAAGCACTGAAGTGTTAAAAGAAGAAATTCAGCAGGACCTCCAATATACCAGAGGTCAAGAAGTAGAATCTGAAAACAAAAAAAAAAAAAAAACAACCCTGCTGTTGGTTGTTTAGACAGACAAATCTATAAATCAGCTTTTTGTTTAACGGCATCACAACAAAAATAAGCCAAGCTCATCCCGTATCCAAGCACACTGAAGAGTGAACACCCTCACAAAAACAGCATTAAAAAAGAAACATACTCTTAATATATTTCAGATGGACGAGGCTCCCATCAAAGTGCAGTAGATGCCAATATTGATTTGGTATTAATTGCTGCAGAGGCACAGTCCAGGTGCCAGCAGTTCCCTGGCTGAAGGAATACAATGCTCAGCCACAGATCCACGTTGGCATTCCTGCTACAAACGTGGAAAGTCAGGATTCTGCCTCAGAATGGTTCTGCACTGCTCTGCCGTGGAGCAGCTGATGGGGGAAACCTACTGCACGGAGTGGCTCCCTCTAAGCTCGGAGGGAGCTCTTGGGGAGTTGGATTTTGTTTGTTTGATTTCAGAGAACAATGTTTGCAATCAGTGAGTTCTCAGAAAGTCCTTAGGATTATCAGTGTTGAAAAGTTGTCTTTTACCCAGCAAACACAGCTTTCTGTGGGTCCAGTCAGAACAGTTCTTGTATTCCTTTTTATGAATACTCCGTCTGGTGCTCGGCAGGAGGTGCAGACCTGTTGTGGGGCTTCATTTTATTGTTGTGTGACCTCTCCTGGTACGTACACACACCTTGCACACTCAGACACACGCACACCCTTAACACAGGTGACTCTACAGCAAGGAAATGGACAGAAAAGGACCACAATACCCATATGCAGACCATAATTCACTGCAATATGAGTTATAATATACTTGCTGTTACCAGAGTTAAGGATCTCAATGAAAAATAAAGATCATTTTCAAGTAGTGCTCTGTATCCTTGCCAAAAGCTACACAGTTAAGTGGTTTAACAGATTCGTCACTGGCATAAGACTAAAGCACCTGTCCAGACCAAAAAGCTACTTCTAAAGGTAGTTGACCATTAAGGTGATGACTACGTAAGACACGGAGTCAGAGTCATGTTTGGAATGTAGTTTAAAAAGAAAAGCAAGGCAAAGCTTCTAAAACCCATACTCAATTCTGTGTTGTTTTACTTTTTTATTATTTAAATACACCATACTAGAGCAAATGTCTCTGAAAATATCACAAATAAAAGATTTTTCTTCATTCAGCAAATTAGAAGTAGGTGAAAATTTCTACACAGTAGCTGCTATGAGCCCGAGGGGGGGGTTCTTGAGTTTTTTTTTCTCTTTTTTTTTTTTGCCATGGGAAGTAGCAACATTAGGACAAAAACACTTACATGCATACATACATTGTATTTTACAGAGATACAATAAAAGTGTTTGTGATAGAATATCACAAAAGCCACATCTTTATCTCATGTTCAGTTTGATTGAAACACATTTCCTTACAACACTTAAATATACAAAGAGCAAATAGAATGTTGTTAAGGTAAAACACAGGGTACAAACTGGCCGGTGCCCTGCTAATTGTTAATGAGGGTAGAAAGCAGATTTCAATGCTTCTTTTAATTAGCTTCATTAGTCATCTTCCCCACCCGCCCCCCCAAAGATGTCCTCCGGTGGATCTTTTTTCATTTTCTCTACAGTCTCCCATTAGCCCAGGTTCATGGAGTCCTTAATGTTCATATTCAGTCATTTTAATACACCAATAAATGTGGGAAGGGCAATCGAGAATAAAGAAGGTGCAATGGTATGGAGCTGGCATTGATGCTAGCTACAAAGGTGACTTGTCTACTTGGAGACATGGGATCCATCTGTGATGAACAAAATTTGAGATGAAGGCACGCATTCTGCATTACTCTGACCTTTTAGCAGACCTGCAAGAAATAAAAATGGGTATCTTAGCTAGAGTACTAAATTTGAGATAGGAAACTACAACATGACTGCTTCCGTCTTCTCCTTATTCACTAATCTCTTTTTTATTAGATTACTTTCCAACTGTGACTTGATTAAGGCTTTCTACGCTATCCATTCACACTGCTAATGTTTCAGCTTCAAATAGCAAAAAATAGCAAACCTTTTCTGCAGTTTCACTACTAAAAAGAGCAGACAAGAAAAAAATAAGAGACACGACAACAATAAATAAGTCTTCTTTCTGGTAACAAATCGTACAGTGAATAAGGTGGTTTTTCTGGGCCCCTTTTAAAAGGGGAGAAACATTATGCCATGCCTTTGAAGAAGCCAGTAATATGATCTTATAATTGGAAGAAATAGTGTGTAAAGCAAGTAAGAAGTACAGCCAATATCCTCCCAAGGCAACTTTGGTTAATGTGCTGCATTGCACAAGAGCTAAATATAGATATTTCAGGATTTTTCCCCCCCATTTAAAATTCCTCATCTGGTGTGTTAGTTAATGTTACATAAACATTTTAATATACGAAGTCAAACATGTGCTTTCACACTGGTGTTAATGAATTGTGATAATTAGAAGTGTCTAACAATAAAAATCTAAACTTTCATGGATAAAATAGAAATGATCATCCATAGTCTTCAAATACAATCTGTTTGCAATTACCAAAATGAAATAATATATATTAGATTTTTATGGTTTTTAAATGACATTTTGCGCTTCCCAGGAAGTTCTTTTTTCACCCTTTCTCTAAGTTACTAAAAGCCTGAGGTCTATTAGTAACTGCAACCCCCCACTTTCAAGCTAATTAAAGTAGTAGAGGCTTGGAGGTTTAATTCCCCAGAGCTGAAGCTCAGTGTGAGAAAGGTAATTTGTCTGTCCAGAACAAAGATTAGGGAGCAGCCAGCAAGCATATTTAATAAATGAGCATCAAATATCTTCTGCTATGGACACAGACAACACCAATTATGTAACTACAAGGGAATTGCTGAGCGATACGTAAACTGGAAGATTTTTAAGATCTTCTCTGAGACACAATCTAACTCAGACTTCATTTAAAAGGAGAGAACCTGAAGACAGGCGTTTGCTACGAACACAGGCAGCCCGTGGAAAATCCACACCTTTAGTAGGTGGTGATGCTGTTGCAAACAACAAATGCTACAGGAACACTACTACAGCCAAAAAAAGCAGAGAGAATTCTTGCCAGTGCAGCCCCTCCAAGTGAGACAGCACACGGGGCACCACAAACTAAGAGTGTGCACCCAGTTCAGATAACCCAGGGGTTTGCAAAGGACACAGCAAGTGCTGGGCAGTTCCAGTCTACACACGTGAACTGCCTCCGGAGGGAAAAGGCAGGGACGGCCAACACCACTGCAAGTGCCTCCTTGAAAAGAAAAGCAAGTTTTTAAACCAAGCTGGGTCGTGCAACCCTTTCTGTCTGCACCAACCACCAATAGGTGTTAACCTGGAAACTGTATTTCCATTGTTGTCCATCCATGTCCACATGGACAACAGCGAGTCCATAACGGTCACCTTCACGTATGCCACAAAAATGTGACACCCAGAGTGTGTCTCAATCCAGTTCAACAAAGAAAACCCAAACCCTGTGAATATTCTGCAGTGTCTGTAGTCTCTAGTGGGTTAATAAAAAGCCTCTGCTCCACGAAGACAGATCTGGCTGTAAGAACATTTCTAATTAGTGGCCCTAAACCACACAGCTTTCTGGAAAACATCTTCAGACCGTTAAGAAGCCAACATGCAAAACATGACTTTTGATACCTGCCCCTGGTAGCTTCCAAAACTCCAGAAACCTGACCAATGGAGGAGTTACCAACTTGTCTCCTCAACCATATTTCACTTTTCCAGAGCTCGGCTGCTCCTCAATTCCCCTTTGAAAACCGGTAGGAACACTTACACCATTTTCTAGAGAGTTTATATCATAAAGAAAAAAACCCAGCAAAGTATAACATCCCCCAGTCTTCTCCCCGAAACCTCCTCGTCTGCCTCATCACTGACTGCAGCAGCTCAGTTCACAACTGGTGCCAGAGCTCATAAAACCCCATCCTCACTATTCCTCTGCTGTGAGCTTCCACCAGGTGTCTGCAGTCGCCAGCTCTGCAAGCCCACTCTGATTTCACTTCTCTTTCCCATGTTCTATGTTCCTCATCGTGTCGACTGCTTTTATTGCGATTAAATCATTTTTATATTTTGCTAAGGCATAGTAAGAACCTGATAAAACTAAATGACAATTTAGACACCTATTTGAAGTTACATTAAACTTTACATTCGTAGAAGACAAGTGGATAAACCACTCTGTCGGAATGGGAAACCTTTTACTGCAGTGTATAAAGATGAATGGTTTTACCTATATTTTGAAATGGGATCCCTACAAATACTCATTTAGCAGATTCACTGCTAGCCAGTCTATAGTACAGATTTGTTTCATTAAAATTCACAACAGTATAAATCTATGAATCTTTAACTGTATTTGTACTTCCTTGAGAAGATGCCACACATTCTCCTCCAATCTTAATTATCTTTGCTCTGCCTGACTATATAGGACTTTTGTGCTCAACTCCCTCATCACCTCAATTGACAAATTAAGTAAATAAAAAAGGCCCATGTTTTATTTTGCAGTAATTACCTTCACTGTATAAGACTTGAAAGAGTGCTTAAAAATAATCAGTAAATTTATGCACAGGGAAAAAAAAAAAGCAAACACAGATATTGAAATGTAGCAACACAACAACAAAAAAAACCTCATGGAAATTAAAACCCAGTTTGTGTTTTCTTGGACGTATTTCTCCACTAAGTAAAAGCACTAAAAAAATATTCTGTGCATTACAGAACAGATCAGCCTAGCATTTGCCCCAGATTTTTTTTTAATCTTCCAAATTCCTATTTGCAGATAAATGTTATTTTTTGTGATCCTTACAGACATTAATGAAGTTCCTATTGTAAATCTATAAAGAATTACCAACTGAAGTGTGCACTTTTTGTTTCACTGCAATAACTCAGTGCTGTGTGATTGCCTGGGTTAATGATGAAAAAGTCAAATATACTATCAGAGCTGATGGAAAAATCTATCACCAATCTGAAATTAAAATTCATCTGTGGTCAATAAGATTTAATATCCATGCAAGTGGCGCTGTAAAGAGTAAATGAATCAATGTCATCAATACATAATCAGTATGAAATATGATGTGAATAAAATTATGTGCAAGAGTCATACATTCACTCTTTTCTGGACCAGGGTGGAATGAACAGTCTCTTAACTCAAGGTTGACAGTAATTGTTACAAATTAGGCACAGCAGTTATCAAAATGCACTCACTTGCATAGCTTTAGGACTTATTAAGGAGATTAAAATAGATCTAAAACTATCTAGTTTCAGAGTTACAGGACAACTGTTGATCGGGAATTTTTTTCCTCTCTTCTCTATATGGTTTGTACAGTCATTATTCACTCATTTAGCTCGAAACGAAGAGCTATCAGGCACCGAGAGACACAATCTCTGGTTGAGCCATTAGTGTTATGGAGCGATAAGAAAACAGCACTTTGGTTTTTAAATCTGAGTCATGACATACAAAAGAAACAGGAAAATACTTCTGAAAGAGTACCCCAGCATGCTTCCTCAACTAAAACCTTCGTATTAAGTGAAATACATGGGTTCAGTTCAGGAACCTTCTCTTCACAAGACATTTATTACCATATTAAAGGACCTAATTTTCCTCCCACAGAAACTTGCTCTCTTGTAGCCCTTAATTTCAAGATTATAAAATAAAATACTTCTCTTTGTTAAGAGTTTATATTAACGTGTGCTCTCCATTTCGCTTTGCACATCAGGAGTTCAACAGCTGTACAGATGCACATGCCAAATAAAAAATAAACTGACTCATCCTATGTTTAAGAGATTAGTATTTTCTCCCCAAGCCTAAATTACGTAGGGTAAGTTCAGTTACTTAAAGGTCTCCTTGCAGGGGTGGGCAACGTCCACTATTAGAATGAAAAGACATTGATCTTCATTTAGCTCTAATAAAGCTTATTAGTAATTGTTGAGTATTCACCTTCTGGTCTGGCAGTAGTGGATTACTCTGAAGTGAATTCAAATGGCCATTGATGAGAGCTGTAGGTCTATCATGTTCACAAAATAAACTGCCATTGATGTAGTGAAACCGATCTCCGGGGACCAGGCGATTCCGGCAGGTAGAGCATGTAAAACACTGCAAAAGGAGAGAGACAGCAAGTGAAACCACAGCACAAATTAAGCACGCTGCAGGGTTGAAAATTACACTTTGGAGACCACGAGTTCAGCTGAGATATGGAGCTGCCTGGCTTCTAGCATCCCCAAACATGGCATCAGTCTTACCTGTTGGGACTCTGCAGCCCATAACTCAAGTGTAGTTTTACTGATTACGAGGCGACAAAGCTACGCACTGAGGGAAGCTTTGTAATATATACTCGTATTTCTAGTTATTGCTTTGCATTTCATTCATAAGCAGATGCAGATTTTATACTAAAAAGCACAGCAGCGCTAATCAGCTCCTGAAATAAAATATATAGGAAACCCCTCACCTTAAGATGATAGACGTTGCCCTGTGCCCTCATGACCAGCTCACTAGCAGGGATGGACTGTCCACAGGCACTGCAAGCACCACTATTCCCAAATAACCTGAAACAGAGGTGATGATCATGAATAATTTAATTCACAGGAGGCTCTGAGCATTTTTGCGCATCGCTGCAACGCTTTATTACACAACTATTTCAGACCCCTGACCCCCGCCTTCCGACTTGCTCAGGTGTCATAATATGAAAAAGTATATTTTTGTGTAACAACCGGTAGCTTCACCCTACCTTGGATGTGGTTACGCAGGATTTAATCAGAAATATTGACTTACACCTCCGGAAACACAAACGATTCTGTACTACACACATTCTATCAGATTACTGGGTTCATCATAAAAAAAAAAAGATACAACTCATGACTGGAGTTTAAATGCATTGTGTCCTTGAAATTATATGAAGAACTCTTTTGTACTTTAATCATATCTTGAGATATGAGTCATCAAAAGGGTTAAGAGGATTTGATTGTATATCTAAGAAGACATCATGCTCAGTGTATTGAAACTCCAGTAAACCTCCATCAGTGCAGAGTTTCCATTAGAAACTCTCTGCTATCCAGGTTGATATATAATGTGTATGGGTTAACCTTTTCAATCATGGTGTCAACACTTTAGATTTGCCTCTGCTCATCTCTTTCATCCTAACCTTCTCTCTCTCTTGATAATGAAATGCTTGCTCCAACTTCCCTCTATCTGCTCCTGAGTCCACAATTTAGATTACTTCATCTCTGCTAGCAACAAACTGAATGAAATTTCGATTTGAGCAGAAAGTAATTTACCGGGATCTGGACCCATTTGTCATCATATCTCTCTGGGTGTTTGCTGTATCACTGCAGTTTTCCTATGCAATCAAATGAGACCACAACATCTGCCATTGGGGGGGCACACGCAGCGGGGGGAGGGGGGGACGGGCGCGAGGAAAAAATATATACATAATTCTGCAAATCTGTTTAAAGGCACAACACATCGATTCTAAATATAGCACGATAATGATTATTGAGTTCTACTTTTACAGGCTGCGTTAGCTGGAATTAGAAAACCTTTATTTGCTTTCGCGCGCCTCCCTAATATACACAAATATTTATAAAGACTACCACAATGGTCTTGCAGCAAAAAAGGAAACTGAACTAAGCTGGCAGGGTCACAGACCCACTTTTTCTGCACGATGTAGAACACAGTAATAGGATTTACAAATTAGCGTATTGGTGTCATAATAAATATTAATATTTGCATCTCCTTCCTGTCCAAATAAAGTCATAAAATTCTGTTTGTGTCAAGGCAGGAGATGCATTACAACAGAATACCCGTAATCTGAATGATTGCAGTGTGCCTCTGTATAAAAATAATTGCTTTGAATTTTCAGAATCTGGGCTTGCAGAGGAGGCTTGTCATGTCCAAACTACTAATTTGCTGTCGCCACTTTATTGAAAATAGCCTGTAAGTTGTTATTAAATGTATCGACTGAACGACAGAGAGAGTAGTAAAACTGCCCCTTAAGATGGCTTTTAATAGGAAGCTGAGAAACAAATTTTGCAGCAGCATCGATTTGAAGAGTTCAATCAAAACTCCATTTCAAAACTAATTAGTCTGAGATCCACGACACATTGACACGTTCTTGCAGAATCACAGTGGTTACAAAGGGAAAGCTGAACTAATACATTGCCAGGACCTCCAGCCAAAGGGACTAAGCTGACTGGAAACCGAGGGTCCATTACTGGGGCATCTTCTCAATCAGGACCAGTTCTGAGGAGTTAACGTGAGGCACTGAGGCTACTTCCAAAGCTTTACGACGGGCGTTTCCCTCCGTTGTCCCTAGTTTTGAAGCTGCACGGAGAGAAGGTGGGGGGAGCCCTGCGAGAGGAGGCGGCGAGCGAAGATCCAAAAATCAGGAGTAAGGGGGCGGTGAGCAGGGTGCTGCTGGGTAGGGTGGAGGCAGAAGGGCCACGTCCTGCAGGTGAACCCTCAATGTTACTTGTCCAGGAGAATCTGAGCCCAGCGAGCGGGCTCTGGCCACCCCCTCTCACAGCACAACTGCACCACCCAACTGAGAACACCCGGCTTTCGGAATGCCGACCTCACTGCACTGATCTTCATCAAGCGTTCAGTCCCTCCACAGTCCCCTCCGACTACGAGTGGCCGCACACCTGGAGCGCCCGTGAATTCTAATAAGCGGAGTCAAACTAATCCAAAGGCTTTCCACACACCTTGCGTTCTTCCCTCAGTGCGTTCCCAGAACAATTCTGCTTCGGGAAGTCACTTCGAGCTCAATCTTCTGCTAAAAAATTCCTAAAAAATTCCTGGAAATTCAAACCACCTTCCGCTGCTTTGTGTTATTTACCGGGAAAATTAAGCTTATTTCTCCTTCTGTGCTGTTATGAATGGGTTTGTTCTGTAACACCGTTAACAGGAAAAAGGTTTTATCTCTTAAAAAAATGTTATTCCTCCTTACCAGTAAAGGAAGTCTTCCACAGTAACTATTCTTCACTGAAAAAAAGTTGTTTCACATGGTTTCCAAGAGGCTGGAGAGCTAATTATCTAACCAGGGGGACTGTCCAGGACAGTATTTGATTTAAAAGGCTTGAGGCTTTAGGTGCTCAATTAAGTAGCTATCGGTCTCAGACTGGACTTTAATGGGCTCTTTTCTCTTTAACTGCAGCAATGGGTAGAGATACCCCAGGTCAGGCTAATTAAAGCCAGGGGACTCTTTAATTGTGATGACAGAATTGGTTTCAGTTTCCTCTTTGGGTCCTCAGTCCAAGAAGGTCATTAATATTTCAACATTTGGGCAATGCAATCAATCACAAACATCAAGAGGTTCCCTACACGGACAAGGCAGCTCTTCTGCACTCAGCAACATTTTACTAAGCCACCTTAAATTAACCACTGTGTGGTTCCGACACAGCACTCCCCACACCCCAAACACTCCTATTTTGGGGGGTTTTCAGAACTTCCAGGAGAGAGGGAATGAAAGACACGAGAAATCTCTTCAGCCCAGTTTCCCGTCTTGCTGCTCAAAATTCAGTAGCAGCAGCAGGAACGCGTCTCTAGCAACTTACACTAACAAAATAAGGCTCCAGTTGCTTCCAAAATTGTGGAGATGGGTTTAAGTGCTTCAGTTCTTGCACAACACAGCACGCATTTGTGCCTGCTAATACATATCCAAGCCCTAGCAAGGAGAAATGCACATCCAGACCTGCTGATCCAGAAGCGATTGGTGTTCCTGTACATTCCCTATATTTGATCTAAATTCCACACCAGCTACATTAAATGTAACAAAGAAAGGCAACACAGAAATTACGCCGGGAGCCAAGTCCATTAAAGGTACTTCAGAATAACTAGAGACCAAGCACCTTAAAAGCACCAGAAGCTATTGATACTTAAAAGGGGGGCTGTGCATAATGGCAAGTGCTGCATTAGAGAAGGGGAAGGGAGGAAAAAAAAAAAAAAAACCCAGCCAAATTACGCTTGGTTAATTCAGAGTAACAGATCTGCCCCCAAGTGAATTGGAGGCCTTGAATTAATTCTGTTATGACAAATCAAGATAAACGTTCCCCCTAAATTGCATGCGATTTAATTAATTTTTGAGATCCTGGGTTTTCTTTTTTTTTTCCCCTCTCTCCTAGCTAATAGTTCACATGCTCCTGCGCTGTCATTGTGCTTGAGTGGGCAGACTTCAAAGTGATATTAAATAACCAACTATTAGATTTACCTAGCACGTCCTATTGGAAAAGTGCCATTTAATTACCTAGCCTGTTCAATTAAAGGGACAGCATTCCCTGCATATAGCAGCTTGCAGCTGATTACCAGGGAAATGAACTGGCTGCCCCCCTCCTTTCCCTCCCTTTCCCTCCCCTCCCACTGCGGCTGCGGGCTCCGCACCCGCGGAAGAGAAGAGGGGAGGAAGATGCTGCCCCTTTAAGCACCTCCTGGGCAGCCTCTCCCCCCAACCACCACCCTTTTCCCCCTTCCCCACCACTCCCTGCTCCTCTCTTAGAGGCCAATTTTGTTAATTAAATGTTTTGTTTGCGACGCGGCTCTCATTCATTTCGGACACGTCATTCCGAGCAGATCTAAGCCAGGGACCAGATCTCATTAGATAAAACCTATCAGAACTAAGAGAAAATGGAGGAGACACTAATTAAAGCTTTTAATTGTGTGGCTTCGCTGCCACGCTGCTGCTTTATCTGGCATCTTCGGGTTGGGAGGGCTGCGCTCCCCTCCCTGCGCTGCTGGGGAAGGGACTGGGATTTTCGCCTCCCTCTCTTTTCCCAGGAACCTTGGCTTTCACTGAAAGCTGCTGCTGGAGCTCTGAGGCTAATTTGTTGTCGGGTTTTTGGGGGGGAAGGAGGGAAAGGGGAGTGTTGTGTTTAAACAACAACAAACACACACATCCAACCTCAGGCGGCTCAAAAAGCTCCTTAATAAACGGCCCGGTGGTCTTGGCCCCTTTCACCTGGCGCCTGCCGGGCTGATCAATCCTCTTCCTCATTTTAGTCCTGTCTAGAGTCTCCTGCGCTTCTGGATAAGACCTGAGCCCATGGCTCTCGCCTAGGAAGGGGAATGTGCCACCCCAAAAGCCCTACAGAAATTAAGAGAGGGGTGGAAGGCAGAGAGGAACCGGAGGAACTCGCTGCCAAACGGGTGGCATCACCTCCACCACCAAACGAGGCCATTTCAGGCACGAAAAGGGCAACAGCCTTGCTCATGCCGTGTGGAATCCTGCGTGGAAGTCCATTTCCAGCAGGAAAGCTCCAAGTTCAGCCAGCCCTGGCGGGGCCAGGCCGTCCTACCCCACCTTGAGTGTACGGTGTCCAGTTCAAGTTTCAGCAAGCATCTGTCAGAGCTATTTTTGCAAGTCAAATTACACAGATCTGAAGAGAAGTCAGGCGATAGAACAAGTAGATCAATTCAAAACGCTCATCTGATAAAGCATCCTATTCATAATCGCTACATTAAAATAAGCGAGTATTAATTTTTGGCAACACAAAACCAGAGGACTGTGATAAGCTTGCCTGAACTTGCCTCTGGGATACAGTGGACACATCTTCTCTTTTTAATTAGTAGTAATCAGACATGAGGGTTTGTTTGATGGTGTCGGTCGAGTGATGAATCTGTACTATTCAGTGCATCTCAACAGTAGTGTCAATTTTTCCACTTCAAACGAGACTCTTTCCCTAACACCGTTCTGCTCTATTTAATTACAATTCTGCCAGGCTTAGGCTTGTTGCTGAGGACAATGACCAAAAAGCACCATTAAGAACCCACCCCCATGGTCTGGTTTTCTAGCATTTCTCTTAAAATACCCCCAACACTAGCGAAGCTGACGCTCCGATTCCTCAAAGATACCGAGGGCTGCATTTCACCTCCTTAACCGACCGAAGATGCGGCCACGTATCAGGATGGAGGCTGTGCTGCCAGAGTAACCAAGTCCTAACTCCGGCCTTTTTGACCAAGGAAGTTTCCATGCATACACACACATTTCATACCATCCTGCTCTTCTCAAACAGAAGCCAAGTTTTACAACGTAAGCAAACTTGAATCATTTTGTGGCTGGTATTTTTTTTTTTTTAGAAAGGCGGAAAAGAAGTGGAACTTTTTGGCCATTGAGGAGAAGAAAAACCTGGGTTAACTCTTGACATTTACTGTAAATGAGAAGCCAGAAGCATTTACACAAAACACGATTTGTTTTAACTAAGCATTTCTGTTATGTCGGGAAGGTATGGGGCTTTTTTTTGTTGTTTTTTTTAATTACTGAATGTTGAAACAGAACACCTCCTTGAAGCATTCATGTGCATCAGTCTATCAAACCATTTACCCAAATTAAATGTGTAATCCTTCAAAATGCCTCCTTTTAAATTAATGAGTTTAAGTAGCTTGAGTTCACCTGAAAAGATCGTCCGGGCACCTGACCTCATGAATTCTTTCTATTAATTATATTGGAAACTCGTTGGAAGGGATACTCTGCCTAATCTTACTGTACCCCAACAGATGCCAGATTAATAAGGCTTAGTTCCCCCTACCCAAATCTGCAGCATTTAAAGCAAACAGCTCCAAAAAAAGAGAGATGTATGAGAAATAAAGGGCAAGGGCACGTCCCAGTCTCCTGTCCCCTGCGTTTCCTATGCTGGAAGTTAAGAAAAATGTCAGTTCCAAGCATCTCCCTAACGATGCGAAGACAAACACCATCGTACCACTGGTCTGGGCTATAAGGAGAATCGGTGGCCCTCCGACTGCCGGTTAATCAGCTCTTTCACAAGGAGAACAGAGAATGAGTCATTCTGTTTCCACTCAAAGGAGTTTAAAGGTGCTTATGTAAATATCATAATTAATCAGATACTAAAGGCAGGCATTTCATTATTTAGCGCCTCTGCCACAGCCTTATTTAAGCCCTACGATTTTAACATTTACCGTTCAGATATGCACACTTCTCCTTCAACACTACAACAAAGCAGATTAATTTAGCCTCTCTGATTGCTGTTTATTTTTAGTCAGGACTTGTTTTGTGCTGACAAACCACTTTAAAGTTACAGTCGTCGTTCTGCACCCACCCCCCCCTACTCTTCCCTCCACTTGGCAGCCGCAACTGTGCCCTGGGCTAGGTGCGAGCATCCGCATCCGCGCCCCGCGCCTCTCCGCTCCGGAGGAAGGAGCGATCCTGAACCACGGGCACCCGCCAGAAACAGGGAAGGGGGAAACAGGCAGGGAGAGGGATGGGGAGGAAAGAAGGGGGGGCAGGGAGAGGGATGGGGAGGAAAGAAGGGGGGGCAGGGAGAGGGATGGGGAGGAAAGAAGGGGGGGCAGAGAGAGGGATTGGGGAGGAAAGAAGGGGGGGCAGAGAGAGGGATTGGGGAGGAAAGAAGGGGGGGCAGGGAGAGGGATGGGGAGGAAAGAAGGGGGGGCAGGGAGAGGGATGGGGAGGAAAGAAGGGGGGCAGGGAGAGGGATGGGGAGGAAAGAAGGGGGGGCAGGGAGAGGGATGGGGAGGAAAGAAGGGGGGGCAGGGAGAGGGATTGGGGAGGAAAGAAGGGGGGGCAGAGAGAGGGATTGGGGAGGAAAGAAGGGGGGGCAGAGAGAGGGATTGGGGAGGAAAGAAGGGGGGGCAGAGAGAGGGATTGGGGAGGAAAGAAGGGGGGCAGAGAGAGGGATTGGGGAGGAAAGAAGGGGGGCAGAGAGAGGGATGGGGAGGAAAGAAGGGGGGGCAGAGAGAGGGATGGGGAGGAAAGAAGGGGGGGCAGAGAGAGGGATGGGGAGGAAAGAAGGGGGGGCAGAGAGAGGGATGGGGAGGAAAGAAGGGGGGGCAGAGAGAGGGATGGGGAGGAAAGAAGGGGGGAGAGAGAGGGATGGGGAGGAAAGAAGGGGGGAGAGAGAGGGATGGGGAGGAAAGAAGGGGGGAGAGAGAGGGATGGGGAGGAAAGAAGGGGGGAGAGAGAGGGATGGGGAGGAAAGAAGGGGGGAGAGAGAGGGATGGGGAGGAAAGAAGGGGGGAGAGAGAGGGATGGGGAGGAAAGAAGGGGGGAGAGAGAGGGATGGGGAGGAAAGAGGGGGGAGAGAGAGGGATGGGGAGGAAAGAGGGGGGAGAGAGAGGGATGGGGAGGAAAGAGGGGGGAGAGAGAGGGATGGGGAGGAAAGAGGGGGGAGAGAGAGGGATGGGGAGGAAAGAGGGGGGAGAGAGAGGGATGGGGAGGAAAGAAGGGGGAGAAAGGGATGGGGAGGAGAGGGATTGGGGAGGAGAGGGATTGGGGAGGAGAGGGATTGGGGAGGAGAGGGATTGGGGAGGAGAGAGGGAGAGACGGATGGGAAGAAAAGGGGGGAGAGAGGGATTAGGGAAGAGAGGGAAGGAGAGGGGTGGGGAGATCAGAGAGCCAGGATAGCGGGGATGGCGAGGGGGGGTGGCGAGAGGGCCGCTGCCTCACCTGATGTAGTCGTTCCTGCAGAGGATCATGCCACTCTTGGTGTAGCAGGAGGTGCCGATGTCCCCCAGCTGGGCCTGGCAGCAGGAGCACTTGAGGCAGCGGCTGTGCCAGTAGCTGTCCATGGCGTAGAGCAGGAAGCGGTCGGCGATCTTCCCCCCGCAGCCGGCGCAGCGCTTCCACGAGAGGGACCCCGCCGTCACCGGGGGCGGCTGCGAGCTCCCGCCGGGGTTCACCATGGCCTGAGCGGGGAGGAAGCGGGGAGAGCAGGTCAGGGGCCGGCTGGCAGCTCGGAACAGACCGGAGGGGGGGGCAGAGGCAGGGCTCCCCGCCGCCTCCCCCCCGCCCCGGGCTTGTGCAGCTGCAGCCCCGCAAGCCACGAACGGTCCCTGGCGTTGGTTTGTTTATGGAGAACAAAACCAAAAAAAAGTATGTGAAGAGTAAAAAAAAAAAAAAAAAGTTGTGAAACTGGTTTTTCGGGACCCGCCGTTCCGCTCCCCCCCCCCGGCCCTTCCCTCCTCGGGACTCGGTTCTGTTTGGGTTTAAACCACACGAAAACAGGGAAGGAAAAACACTTCAGGCTGAGGACACTGTCCCGAATAATGGATCGTTGAACTTTGGGACGGCTGTTAACTTCCTACACAAACACACTCAACTTTTGTCTCGCTAATCTGCCCTTGATCAGCAGTTTAAATGCTAAGGCTTTGTTACTCAAAAAAAAAAAAAGAAAAAGAAAAAAGGAAAAAGGAAAAAAAAATCCATCCCAGTTCCCATGGGGAGAAGCAGAGGAGCGAAGGGCACGGCTCCGGCTGGAGCCACCCCCAAACCTGCCACCAAGGGCATTTCTCACTTTCTAATAACTGCTTTGCGCAAGCAGGACAACCCAGAGATAATATAGGAATCAATTCATAAAGCTTACTCTAAACCGATTAATTTGTTGCCTTCAATCCCGAGCGCAATAAACTCCCGGTGTTCCCCCAGTCACTTATACTATAAAAAGATCAAGTTATTTACTGCCAATTAAGCAGCGTGTTTTGTCTTTGTCCTCCGTAAGCCGTGCTGCTCATGCCGAGGCATCTGGCCATCAGCTCAGGACCTCGGGCTGGCGCCTCCCGAGCGGCGGCCACCAACTTTTCCTGCCCCTGGCCCAACACTGCCGCCCGAGGAGGAGGAGAACCCAGGCCGGTTTGGAACAGACATTTCCTCGGCAGGAGTACCTGGAGGTTTGTCCAGCGACCGCACAATAAACCAGAAGAACTGCACCAATTAAGGCTGCTGTAACAAAAACCCCGAGACTTTGGAAAGAAAAAACCACTCTAAAAGCCATTAGCATCGCATTTATCCGAACGCATCATATACCTTTATGTAAATTGATTTCTGATGCATTTGTTCAAGGAATTGCCTTTTGTTATAGTTTCCAGCTACAGCCTAAATGAATCTGCATTTCCTGCCCTGAGTCTTTAAACGGTTTCCCTACGCTTTAAATCACTTCGGATTTCTTAAAAAGAAAGAAAAAGGACTCCATGCCACCACCTCAGCCTGTCTTTGTCGAAGGCAAATACATATAAATATAAAATGGGAAACGTTACACTGAGAAAACCCATCCAGTAACCCCATTAAGCTAAAGCTCTTAAGGACAAGCAATACCTTAATGCTGATTAAATCTAAAAAGATGAATCAAGAGGACTGACCAGAAAGTGACTCCCTTGATAACTAAGGACGGGCCCTCATCAAGTTTCATTTGGAGTTGGGGGGGAAAAAAGCTTTTAACTTAAATAGGCTTACTCGAGTAATTACACAGCCAAGCAATTTAGGTCCTGGGATAGGAGGCGGTGGAACAGAAAGCAGAGCTGGGAGCTAGAGGCAAAATACCCCCCCTTTAACAGCAGCTCTGGTGTTTTTTTAATGGAGACCAAGGGAGGGACAAGCGGAGAGCTGGCAATTTGTAGTACAAAAATGGATGCTTAATTCACGTCTTGGTTTTAATTAGGTGATTCACCGGATTTCTCCTGCATTGAAACAAAAGGCCGTGCGGGGGGCAGGAAGGGAATTGGAGAGGAGAGAAAATAGAGAGCTCACTTTGATCTTTTTTTCTTGCCACTGTTTCGGAATGGTGTTTACTACGGGGGCGAAGGGGGAGCCCCCCCCCCCCCCATTCAGGCAGAGCCTTTTCCCGGTGGCAGCGGCGAGGAGGGGGGAAAAGAAAAAGGTTTGGAACGGCATCCACCGCCGGGCTTTGTACGCGGGGGTCGCGACAATGCGGGGCCCCGCGGTGTCCCCCACTCCCCCGGTCCCCATCCCGGGGAGCCCCGCTCCGCGCCCCTTGCGCACACACGAAGGCTGCAAAAAAAACCCAAGAGGTCGTTAGCAAGCACTTTCTTACCTGCTTCCCCTCTATATTGCGAAAGGCCGGGGAGCGACGTCGCTCGGGGCGCCCGAGGAGCTTCTCCTTGCAAAGAAACCAAGAGCGCTCGCCCTTCTCTCTGCCTGCCGGGAGCGCTGGAGGGAGCTCCCCCCCCCGCCCTGCCCGGCAAAGGGGCAGCCCAGGCTGGAGAAACAGAGCTTATTGGTACGAGAGGCGCCTGCCCGGGTCCTTCCTCCGGCTCCCGCTTCCCTGGAAGGGGAGCTGCAGAGCTCGGTCCACACGGAGGGCGCCGCCGCCGCTCGCTGCTGCAATCGCCGGGGAAGTTTGGCAATGTGGCTTCACTTTGTACAGCTTCCCCCCGCACCTCCTCCCCCTTTTTCTGGGGCTGCGGCGGCTCCCGAGGCGCCTGGGAGGGCAGGAGAGAGCGGCGATGCTTTGCCGGGGATGCTGCGCCGGGGATGCTGTTGGTGCCGGGGATGCTGCGGCGGCGCGGGCAGAGGCCCCTGCGCCTTGTGTGCGAGTGTGTGAGTGTGTGAGTGTGAGAGTCCCTGCGTGCGTGTGAGCTCCCCGCTGCCCCTCTCACATGTGTTACTGACAGAGCAGAATCCCAACTGCACTCCGGCTCGGCCCCCGCCGTCAGCCCCGCCGCAGCCAATCCGCCCCCGGCTTGTTCAGGCGGAATAATAAAACCTGCCAATCGCCGGGAAGACAAAGGAATGAGTGAAAGGGGAGGAAAAAAAAAGAGAGAGAGAGAGAGAGAGAGAGAGAGAAAGGGAGGGGGGCGAGGAGGAGGAGGGGAATGGGGAGGAAGGAGGGAGTCAGGTGGGCAGGGTGGCCGCCCGCCCCCAGCCACCAGTTGAGGAACTTGGCCGTCCCGGCAATGCCCAGTAGAAACCAGTGCTCTAAAGTGGGAGGGTGGTGCTTTGGTTGAAGGGCCACCCAGCTGATTTCCTGGCTGGTTGGAGGGCAGGAGGCAATTGGTACGATGAACACGAAGCTTTCTGAAGGTTTTTCAGTCCGAGTCGATGACCTTGGCACCCGCCACCACTGTTTGTCTGATGATAACTCAGGGCCCGGTAGGTGCAGCCCACGGCGAAGGGCAGTGATTGAGCCAGCTCGCCCCTGGCAAGAGGGTGGGACAACGTTTCTGAACACACGTTCAGCATTACACACGTTTCAGCGTTAAGCTGGAAGAGGGGAGATTGAGACGAGATCTAGGAAGAAATGTTTTCCTGTGAAGGTGGGGAGACACTGGCACAGGTTGCCCAGAGAAGTCATGTCTGCCCCATCCTTGAGGTGTTCAAGGCCAGGCTGGACAGTGCTTTGAGCACCCTCTTCGAGTTGAAGATGTCCCTGCTCCTGCAGTCAGGTTGGATGGGGTGACCTTCATGGTCCCTTCCAACCCAAACCATTCCATGATTCTATTAGTGCTCTGCAAAAGGTTTAAAAGAGTTAAACTGCCACAACCATCATTTGAGAAGACAAACTGCCTTTTGGAGGAAGAAGCCCAGGGATGATAGCAAATGAGAAGTCATATTCCATAGGGACACTGAAAACTGGGAAAAAGCCCCATGTATTAATGCACATTTTTGAGGCCTAAGCGCAGCACACAGGCTAAGGAGAAGTACAGCAGCCTATAGCTAAAAAAGACCCTCCAAATAATGAAAGTGTCTATAAATGTGCCATGGTTAGTGAGTGTTTTCCCCGTTATTCCTGGAAGTGGTGGGGATCTGCCTCTCGCCTGGCATTGTCTCGTGCGCTCACCACGTAGGCAGAGCGAACCGCGGCTGCGGAGCCCGAGAAACGATGCTTTTCCAGGGTTTGTGGAGGCACGGCGAAACTTCCCCCTCCGAGTTTCCCGATTCCAGAGTGCTGACGTCAGCAGCAGCCAATGCTGGGCTGCGGGAGGTTTGGGGGGGGCAGACGGGGGGGCAGCTGGGGGGTGTGGGGTGCAGCCAGGATGCAAACGGGGTGCAGCCTGGGGGCGTGTTGGCTGCAGCTGGGATGCAACTGGGGTGCAGATGGGGTGCAGCCAGGGGCAGCTGGGAGGTGTGGGGTGCAGCCGGGGGGCAGCTATGTTGCAACTCGGGGGCGGCTGGGGGGCAGCTGGGAATCAGCTGGGGGGCAGCCGGGATATAACTGGGGTGCAGCCGGGGGTAGCTGGGAGGCAGCCGGGGGCGGGGAAGCCAGCCCACAGCCGCTGTCTCGGGTCGCGGTGTAGGGAATGAGGAGCTGCGCTCCTCCACCAGCTCTCAGCTGCCCGAGGCAGCGAGCTGCTCTAAACCTGCTCCTGCTGGAGACCACGGTGGAAGCGATGCACCCGCAGAGTGCACGGCAGGCGGGAGCACGCACTGAGAAGCCCCTCGGTCCCGAGCTGCTGCCCTCGCACAGCCCCACCGGTCCCAGAACCCGCTGCCCAGGTGTACGGCAACTACACCGCCATCTGTGGGCTTCCCGCATCCCTGCATCCCTGCATCCCTGCATCCCAGCCCCGGCTGGACTACGGGGATATGTGCCCCGGGACCTGCCAGAATTAGAAACCAAAAAAAAAATCAGCTGGACACTAGTCCAGCTAGGAAAAATGTACTTGGGAAAACACAGGATGTTGTAAATAAATATTGTTTCTAATTTCTTCTATTTGTTTTGAATTACATAGCAAACTGAATCATAGAATCGCTTGGTTGGAAAAGACCTTTGAGACCATCGAGTCCAACTGTACCTGTCCACTACTAAACCATCCCTGAGCACCTCAGCTACCTGTCTTGTTAAATACCTGCAGGGATGGTGCCTCCACCACCTCCCTCAGCAGCCATTCCAGCACCTGAGAACCCTTTCAGTGAAGAAAATTTTCCTGATGTCTAAACTGAACCTGCCCTGGTGCAACCTGAGGCCATTTCCTCTCTTGAAATTCAAGTGGTACCTTAGGCATGACTTAAAGACAGGAGAAAAGTCTCTTCATGTCTTTCTCCATAGACTGGGATACGTTCAGAAACCACGCATAAAGCAAACTGGGAAGCCTCCACAGGGATGGGGAGGGGGGAGAGAACCAGTCTGGTGGTTATAAAAATAATGTGTTTTTTTAGCATAGGTCTATGAAATATATCATCTGGATGTAATCTCCCTGTACATATTACATTTAAACGTGCTCAGCAGTTTTAGATTTGTTATTTAGGATCTGGTACAGTTTAAAATATATAAAGTAACAAGGCATGCTACAGATAATCAACAGTCACTGTTATTCCAGCTCTCTGACAGCCAAGAGCACAAGAATAGAGCAAACGCCAAGCTAAAATAAAATCTAAGTTGTCTAATTATCTAAGCCTGTAATGGCTGGAAGCTACCAAATTCAGACTCTGGAAGAGCCATCAGGACCTCTCCTTATTGGAAAAGATATTCTACCAACAAACTCTGCCATAGGCATTAAAATGTTTACTAGTCTTAAAACTGATAGTGATACAAAAAAAAAGGGAATTACCTTCTCAAGGAACTGAGTTTTAAATGGCTTAATGGCATCTTCCAAATACCATCACAATGTTCATATATTTTTCTGAGATCTGATCTTCGCTAATTTTTGTGATTAATTTTAACAGAGCAAACCTTAACGGAGAGCATTTTGCAGAGCAATATTTTTCTAATTTTTCTTTTGTGCAGCATCTGCTGTTGCTGTGCTGTCATCTTCGTTATGTTTTTCATTGTCTATGTGCCATAATGTAATTAGTTAGTTCAACATCATCTGTGCTATTAGATGAGATGTTTCTATGGTAAGTTAACATAGTTCTGTGTAATTGGTAGATTTCAGCAGTAGGCATGATGTATCCATCAACTTTAGGTCGATTTGAGTCCGCAAAATTTAAATTCACTTGGCATACGTTATCCTCCAGGACTGTTAATTTTGGCTGAATGGATAAAAAAAACCCACAATGCAGAAGAAAATCTGGCTGCTGATACCACGGTGCTGTTGGAGTCAGGGACAGGAAAGCATAGAATTGCTGGCTTAGTAGTTGCAATCTTAATGTCTGGAAAAATGTCACAGCCTGTGATCCAAATCATTCCTAAAGCTAGACGTGTCCCTACGACAGCAGGTAATCCAGAATCATCGGGGTTATCTCTCCATTCATGAAAGGAGTCTTGGTTCTCTCCTTAAATACTGCATCCCTGTGGGACCTCGACTGTCTTTTTCCTTTTCTCATTAGAGAGAAACGTTGAGGCTGCTGCTTTGGCTTGAGATCTTCCATGCTGCACTTTGCCAGTCCTTGCACCTTGCGAGCAACACCCTTTGAACAAACAATTAGACTTTTAAAATGAGCCCCCTGGCCTCAGTCTCTTTGGAAGCAGTGATGAGAAATCAACAGCCATTTTTTTTTTGCTTTAAAGCAATGCATCCTTTCGCTCACATAGGATCTTCTGATGTAGAGCCTCAAACAATTTTAAAATATGACTGGTATTTAAGTATTTAAGTCGAATATCCAGTGATACGGGAGAGTACACGTCCTGGCAGAAGCTGGGAAGAATCCTGGATGGCTTTACTCCCAGTGCTCTTTTCCAAGCATTAGACTGTATTGTTTGCCCCAAAGAGCAAGATAATTCACTTTTAGAAATAAGTGTATAGATTTTTGACTTGCTTATAAATACGTGAGTAACTTTATTTACAGGAACCCAGAGCCATGGAAGGTAATTAGTAAGCACGGTTCATTTAGGTAAGGGCTTGCAAGACCCTTTTACCATCACTGTATCCATAACTTAGGACAAGAGCCAAATAATATAAATGCCAGTAATTATAGATATATGTTTATATTAACAATGAAGTCCATTTTAGGAAGAGCCAAGGCTATATTTGTAATGACCTCATATGGCTAAAATTACATTCACTAATTTGTCCTGTGCCCATTCCTGGAGGGAGAATTGATGTATTGCCCCAAGCCATCAGTAGCAGAAAGTCCTGGAAGTGAGTTCTGCAACTAAAGTCAAAGACATCAGAGTTTGATATTATAGGTTATTTATGTTTTAAATTAAAAGTCTCTGAAGGCCACTAGAATATGCATATGTAATAAGTTCACTACATAAACCAGCCTTACAACTGGAAGCGCTATATGAACTTTGAAAGAAGGCCCAATAAAACAAGACAATTCTTAAGCCAATCAGTTAAAATTATTTTGATATTCTTAAACATAGGCTGACAATTGATTTTTGTGATGACATATCTGAAAAGTGATACTTTGTCACAGATATAAACACGAAGACAGTATTTTTTATGATTCAGATGTCACCATCTTTAACAAAAAAAACCCTTTGACAAATACTTAAAAATAAACACTCACATGGAACTTGCCCTGTAAAGTAGAAAAATGTTTTCTTCACAGCTAATTTTATAGAACCTGCATTAACAGGTTACCTCTATTTACTGGTCACCGTAACAAATGGTGACATTAGAGGGTGGGACAGCTCAATTTGTGGCTGTTTGAAGCCCAAACTGTAGATAAAAGTAGCCACTGAGTTACTTTGAATTTACAGAACAAAAAAAATCAACTGGAAAAGAATTACAAAAAAATCCCTCTGACTAATTCAAGTGACCCAAATGCTTTTACCCAATGCAGAGGTACATGTTTAGATCACCATCATTTATGCTCCTGAACATACCTAGTATTTTATAACAGTATGTTTTTGTTAAATCACTGCCCCTTCCTTTCAGCCAGAAAGAATGTCAAAAAATTTCAGCAGAGAAAGTAAACTTCTCTTCTTTCTCCCTCTGAGATAAGAAATCGTTGAAACATATTAAATGTTTTCTACTCAGAGGTATTTTTTTTCCTGTAGCCATTTTTCAGATTTCCTTTGTGAAAGGAACATTTTTTTTAAGAACGTAGCTGCACTCCAGTATGATTTCTAAAAACAGGCCTGTGCAGAATTTAGTGAAAACCATGTTCTGGAATAACATCTTGCGATGAAAAATGAAAACTTAACTCTAACCTGTGTAATTTAATTAATTAGCCAATAAGTTTAAATAGGCAGAAGAAATTAGTATTGTGCCCGAGTGAAGGAACAGCATGTTTAATATTTTTTGATGGTGTTGTCCACACATAATACCTTTAAAATTGCATTGAAATGATTTTTCAAAGAAAGATGTGTGTCCAGAAGCAAATCCTGTGTCATCAGAAATCAGTCTGTTACGAGTGTATCCAGGAAATGAGTTATTTACTGTAACTTATTGCCACGGAGGAGGATTCACGAAGTTCCCACAAGCTCTGAATGGTGCTGTAATTTACACAAAGCTCAGTGACCGATCTTTCCCACCTATGTTGCACCTTTCCATGGAGAAGACCTTTGTGATACCAGGCTTGGGCTATAAGAAAATAACAGAGGAACTTTTACTCAAGCCATTTGCTCTGGGATTGTCCACAACCTAGAGTTTCTGTTGTGTGATACATCATCGATGGGAAGGCATAGCTTTACTGATACATCAGGATGTTTCTGCGTTGGCTCTTTCTGGTTGAAATTTGACATCAGCCTTTGTTTCAAAGAGCCAAGAGGATGGGAGGTGCGGGCTGAGAACTGAAACACATCACAGGGCTCTCCTGTTGAGGTTGTCTTTTTAATTTAAGGGCTAGCAGCACAATATGAGAAAATGGAGGGTTACGAAAATAAAGAGGAAGAGCAGGCTGGTGACTTGTGTCTGGCAGAAATGCCTCGATCACTTTTGATCTGATATTTCCATAGATGCCAGTAGTTATGACACGACTGTCACTCTGTGTTCACTTAGCTGGACATGAAACAATAATGACAAACAGACAGAATGACAGTTCTCCTTCTCTTCTGCAGTGAGGTTCTTCACATCTCCGTTCTGCAACATTCCTTCTGTTCACTTTGCCAGACAGATGTGCTTCTGTTATTACGACTTCTCCCTTTGACTCGGCACAGCCTTGCTTTCAGGAGGAGTTTCTAAGCTTTCTATTCAGTTTTTTAGTCATATCATTTATCAAACTGAGAGTTTCTTAGTAACAGGTTTTAACATTAACTCCTTAATAGTGACTTTACTGATGTAATCCATTATTTAAAAACATCTTTCTTAAGAATATTACATTATTTTTCATATAAAAATACAGCCCTCTACTTTTCTAAGTTGTTTTCAGAACTGGAGCGACTACCATGCTCCATCACCATAACTCTTTTTATCATTCTCCTATGATTCAGTAGCTTTTGCTGTCTTATAAACAATCTAACAATTAAGAGCTAATGTTAATGGAATAGATTGTTGTCATAGGATAATGGTTTCCTGCGGCTAGATAAATGCTGCGGCAATGCTAGGACATTTATTGAAAGTAATAGTGAAGACAAAGCTAAGAGATTTATTTTTAAAGCAGGTGCCACGGATCCAGTGACACCATTCTGTTACAATTGTTTTATTTCTATTTCACTAAAAGACTGATGAAGATGGAAGCATTTTGCCTGATGTATGCGAGCGCAGCGAAGTGACAGTGCCTCATTTTGCTGTTACTGAATAAGCTGCATTGCACTTGGCTCAGGAAGAGATTTATTGTGTGGCTCATCCAATCAGAAAACAGTTTATCCATTAACTCCAGCTTTAAAATATGTTGTATTTCTATGAACAAGATGGGGCTTGATGCTTTCTTTCACAGCAGCAGTTAGGCTTAGTTCACAGGGAAGGAAGAAAGCGAGGCCCTACAGTGCTTGTTCCACCAGTCCACCCAGAAGCCCCTCTTTCCTGCGTGCCACAGGGAAGGCCGGATGGGGCCATAGTGTGTCCTCTCCTCCAAATCAATGCTTCCTTGTCTCCCTTCTTCTGTGGCAGAGGGTGTTGCCTTAGCATTAGCAGAGCAGAAATGGCAGCGTTGTTCTTACCAGCACCGCTCTGCAGGGGGTGGAGAGGAAAGGTTTTCACTAGTTTAGTGTTTCCTCTGTCTTTTGAGTTCACAGGATCTTGAAGTTTTGGAAAATATGCCTTCTTCCTTTTCCACGACTTTTAAAATTCCTCATCCCTGAACCTTCCAACAGAGAACTATGAAAAGCAGAGCTTGTAAAGCTTCCTAGGCTCTGCATCTCATCTTCTGTGCGATAAAGCACCTCAATTAGCCCAAGCATCCAGCTCCTACGAAACGGGAGCGGATTGCCCTGAAGTGCATGACATCCATTGACTTCAACAAGCTTTCTCCAGGCAGGTGTTTCCTAAAGGGCCTCAGCCACCCCTTTGTCTTTTCTTTGGAGCTGTGGAGCAGCTATTCCAAGCGGCAGTGTTGTAGCCGGGACAGCTGAAGGATATTGAAGGACTTGATGATCTCAGAGGTCCTTTCCAACCTTGTGAAACTGTGATACTGTGATATCCCACAAATAATAAAAAATATGATCCCTTCCCACAAACACTGATCATTTCAAAGCATGTTTAAAGTTATGCTGTAAAACAGCATAATGACTTTGTATGACCATAAAGTCCCTGCTAGGATTTCCTGAAGAAACAAACTAATTTTATTATTAAGGCCTAAGGACCTCGATATCAAACCAGCAATTCACTGTTCCAAGGACTTACTCTCTGGAGCTGCTCACAGCACAGCTCTGAATTAACTTCTAAGACCAGAGCTTGAAGGCAATAAACAACTTCAACCTTTTCTTGACCCCAGACACACCTCACAAAGAGGAGTTCAGCAAATGCATGAATTTCACTTTAACCCATGTGCAGACATTCTAAGAACTGATTCACTCTTCATTTTCTGCATTTTAAGAAAATGTTTATACTAATGAACTGGCAAGTGTTCCATCACTTGTGCCAGAGAGCCATCAGATAAGGATGGTCCTCTGCTGAGCCCAGCCCTTCATGAAAGGTGAGCACCAGAGACAACATCATGGAGAAAAGCAGAAAAGTGAGACCTGTATTCCTGGCAGAATGAATCCCAGCAGCTCTGTGGTCCCTCAGCTCATCTGAAGAGCACACAGGTGGCAGAACTCCAGCAAACACATACTGGTCCGACCTGATCTTCTAATGCTTGTGCCTTCTAGCAAGTTTAGGATGCAGAGGGGAGTTCTAGGAGACTGAGAAGTCCCACATCTTTAAAACACTGGAGTCACTTAGCTAAGTACCTTTAAGGATGTGGCAATAAGTATTGTAAAGTCCTATGATTTTATCAAAATATCTGGTGTAGTAATTTAAAGGCCCAACTCAGGAATCAATGTCTTTATACAAATCTGCTTTCAGCTTTTTAATAGGAATTTTAAGTCCTACCGGTTAGGTAAAAATGTTAAGTCTTAAAGATCAATCAGAAACTAATAAAAATAATTTCTTCCCATTTAGTATCCTTAATATTCAATTCTCCATTTGATCCAATAAATAGAGAGGAGCCATGATTTCTGAATCTTTGAGATTGCCAGTGTGGTAACCAAACGTCCTCCAATCACATATTGAATCTGCTCAAGGAATCCTCCCCAATTCAAGGAATTATTAAAACTATTTTGTAAATAGGCTTCTTCGTATCGCACAGCACTGCACACAACCGATCAATATTTAACTTCCATACCGCATATCGCTCCCACAGAGGGCCAGAATTCCCCATCTCAGTTATCCTATCTTTAAAGTGAATCCTCAGCTCCTTGCAGCTCGTTTGACTAAGGCAGCTATGTATATCCTGCCTGGATCCAGCCCAGAGGCTTTATTTCTATTGCATGAGATGATTAATTATGTGGTTTCTTTCTGTTTGCCTGATAGACGCTGAGGTAAGAGAGTGATGGTTGCTTAGTGCACTGTTATTAAAAAGCTGCTTTTGATAGCCCTGAACAGGCTTGGGTTGTGTGCTACAACTAATCATAAAGCTGCTTACTTGGAAATGTAATGCTTGTTAATGCTATACTGTACTTTTATAAGTAAACTCATTTTTGATTGGCTGGAGTTTAACTATAATCAGTAATTAAGGGTCAGCCATCCAGTAAACTCATTAGTTTACACCAATTACATTTGGTTTAGTAACTAATGATTTCAAGGATCAAGCCATTTATTTCTAAGCTTTCAAAGTATAATTATTGTGTAAATCAGATAGAGTGTAAATCTTTTCCATACGTTTTGGTTGGTAATTGAGAAATAAAATGGTTTCCAAATGTATTCTCTGTCCAGTTTTTGTTCTGCAGTAGATCTCTCTGGGGACTCTTTAAAGTATATGGAAAAGGTGATGTCAACAGAAGTGTTCGCTGGGCAAACTGAGACAGGATTAATTAAGAGAGATGAAAGAGAACAGCCAGCCCCTTGCAAATCGTGGTCCAGCCCTCAACTTGGACATCACACCTTAAATGACAGTTTACGATCCTAAGCGTGAGTCACGCAGATTGACAAGTATTCAAAATAGAAGAGAATTAAAACTCCTTTATGTTTAATGTATAAAGGCCTTTCCAATATGCAGTCTTTAAGATGGTGTAATCTCTGGAGCATTTTGCTTTGAAGTTTAATATGTAGTTCCTCACATCCACATAACATTTTCAACACGTTAAACAAATTAGTCTCTGGTTACAGAAGTTTTTAGACATTTACAAGTTGCACTTTAACTGAATTTAATATGTGCCAGCGAAGTTGCTCATGCACTTGTTCATTTAGAAAAATGCACTTTTGGAATGATTAACAAATAAACCAGCCTTTCCTATCCCTTCAACTTTGCTGTTTATTTGAAAGCAATCTACTTTAAAAAGACATTAATATCCCTAGAATTATTATTAGAATAATTGCTTTTACTCTTCTCAGAGCACACATTTTTTCTCATTTCCCTTCAGCACAGACAGCTTTCGACTCAGATATAAGCTTCCTATTATTATTCCCCTCTCCCCACCCCAAAAATGAAGAATAGGAATTATACACTTTTCACTAAGGAATAATTAATTTGTCTCAAGTATTAGAACAGAGAATTGTAGAATGACTTTGAATGGTAGTCTCTAAGGAGTAGCATTGTTTGTTCTCTTCGGTCTTTAATGAGCTTTAGTAAATGGCCAGGAAAAATTACGTTCTTTCTGTAATATGAGAGAAGCGAAGAATGAAGGAAGCTATAGAATCCCTAGGAGAAAAAGGAGCAGCCACACATGAACACACACACACACAGCCCCCTGTACCACACTGCTTCCAACAGTTAGTGTTCTCCTTTGGAACTGAGCACTACAGCTCTAGTTTTTCCATTACAATTCAAACATATAATCTCCTTAATATTTTTGCAGGAGAGAAAATGCCTGGATATTTCCCACATACTGACAGTGTCTGGCTTATGTAGGGGGACAAGTGCCTATGGCCAAGCTCTGGAAGTCATTCTGGCTTCCTCTGCTTTGGCATTGGTTTTGTCTTTGAAGATTCTTTGGCCTGCCCACCTTTAAAAGCAATTTCCCTTACAGCTGCCCCAGCCCACTGCCCTGTCTTTGAACAGGCTTCTTTCCCCTCCGCTGTACATCCATTGTCACCCTGTCCAGGATGGTACCTGAGGCAGCAGGGGCAGGTGCTTCAGCTAAGGATACAGAGGAGTCACCATGGATAAGAGTATGTTCTCTCTCCTTCCTTCCAGCCTCCACACACGTCCTCAGTCCCTGCCTGTTCCCTTACCGTGTCAGTGGTGCTGACCCACAGCAGCCAAGGGAGAGCAGCACAGTCTAAAAGGATCTTGAGGAACAAGGGCTCTCTCCAATCCATCCCATTGGAACTGTTGCAATTTGTATGGAACAATTAAATACTAACTGGGTCACCACGTGTGCTTGCTCTCAGAGCATTCCTGAGAGCAAGAAACCTGGGTTCTGTCACCCACGTCCATACTCTGTGTTCAGTGCTCGCTGGGGCAGGCCCTGGCAGACGTGGCTTCCCCGCCCAGGTGAGTGTCCCCACGACAAGGCAGTCACGTCAAGCACAAGCTTTCCCTCTTGAAGGAAGGACTCAGGTCACACTCCTTACGGAGCAGCGCTAATCTCTTGGGTAGGGTGCTAATGCCGGGGCAAGAGATTCCAGTTCAAACTCCCTCAGGCAGAGGCTGAATACCAGTCTCCTGTATCTTGGTTAAATCGCACCAGCCAGGAGCCTGAATCACAAAATCCTGGGAGAGGAAGGGCACAGGAGCAAGGAGGAGAGACGTGCAGAAGGCAGCAGTGCTGTCTGTCATTGTTCTGTGGGGAAAAACCTGGCACAGGTGCCCAGTTCCTAGAAAGCAGTGGAGCAAGCACGGTAAGCAGGTAAAGTAACGCTCGGTGTTACAACACCTCGGTCTGATCGTGGCTCTGGATCATGGGAGGTGCTCTCACAACAGACATCAGATTGCTGACTAGAGTTCAGGGTCACGAGGGATGTGAACAGAGATGATGAAAGCAGAGAGCGCAGCCTGGACCCATCCCAGGCGTTTAGGGAAAAGATAAAAGTAAAAAGCTGCTGCCAAAGTAAAATTCATTTCTCCCTCTCTCATGGTTTCTCTTCAGTGCGATTGTTAGAGAAGAATAAATGGAGAAAGATGGTTGAAAGGCAGATAGGAAACAGTGAGGACAGGGCTAGTAAGTGAGGCAGAAAAGTTGGAAAGAAGACAAAGAGGAAGAAATGTAAGAAAGCAACAGGAGGATTGGACGGAGGAAAAACCATGACTAAACAAGATACTTCCCCTCTCATTGCCTCAATCTTCTGGCAATGAAATAATAACAGTAAGACAATCACAGAGCATTTCAGTGACTTTGAAGTCCATAAATATTTAGGAGACATTTAAGTGTCCTGTTGATTGGGATTGTGTTAGAAAGAAAGCAGGAAAATTTACGAGAATGTTCTGACAAGTCTGAAACACTGCTATCAGGAGGAAAAAAAAGGAATGGGACTTACGTGCTTAATTTTGTATTTGTAACCAAGTATTAAAACCCACATCCAAGCACACTTATGCTTTTTAATAGTAGAAACGACTGGGCCTATTTCAGCCCAGTAAAACACATGGTTTAAGGCAGGCAGCCGCTCTTTCTTTAGTAACAACCTACTGTGCCTCCTATAATTTATTCCTCCCAAGATTCATTTGAACATCTGCAGTATCATTATTTGAGTTTGTTATACTATTAGCCTTAAAATTTTATAAGCCCTACAGTAGGATAGGTGACAAGTTGAAAAGTTAAGGCGGGTTAATTTAGAAGTTTTAAAGCAAAGCTATTTTTGAGTTATACAAGTGCAAAAAAGCATCTGAATCCAAACCTCCATGGTTACATTTAAATAACTCAGAAACTGCTGAAAGGATTTTCTTCGAACTTCACTCAAGACAAATCCCTCTGGGCTAAGACCAAGCATGAGAATTTAACTCAAAAGGTGATTGTTGTCTGAAGGGAGTTCCCCCCCCTCCTTTTTTTTCCCCCCCGTCCTTTTGCTTGTTTTGTTTTCAACATTCTGAAAAAAATAACCAGCACTGAAAAGTAGTGGTTTGGAGTGTAACTGTTTCATATCCATTTAATCATTATAAGAAGAAAAGTGCTGTTTGTAAACTACCTTTTTATTAAATCCAGCCCCCCTGCTCTGCCTTTAGCCATTAGCAGCAGTCGTGGTACCCACGTCTAGCAATGGCTCAGCAGAGAGGTATCGAGCTGCGCTCTCAGCCCCATCTGCAGCTGCTTCAGCAGCTCACTGCAGCTATAACACTGCCCTAAATGGACAACTGAGGATTCCCCTTAACAGGAACTCTTTGGAGAGCAGACAATCAGCAGCTCTGCAGCACTCTTTCCTTCGCTTCCCATCCCCAGTTCACGGGAGGTGAAGAATCCTCTACACCTGTAGGCTGACCTAAGCTGTGTTTTGGTTTCTCACTGGTCCAGGATTTGGGAAGCAGAAAGGTAGTTGGTAGTCAGGCCTTTCTCAGCTCACTGACTGTTAACTCAGTGCATCTGGCAATCCCATTCATTCCTCCTCCCTACAATTGAGAACAAGGCACTGACCTGCTGGTCGAGCAGCTGTAGGAACCTCAGTAAAGGAAGAACTTGAACAACGAAGGTGGAAATTTCTATTTTCTTTCTCAAAGACTGTGAAGTCAGTCCTCTTTAACAGCAGCATCGTGGATCCTCCTAGCCTGATAATCTGGATTTAAAAAAACAAAACAAACAGTGGGGGTTTTTTTCCCTGTTCATTTCAACTCTCTCCCACATTTTGTTTTCCACAAATTGTCCTAGGCCAGACAAGAGCCTTTCCCTCCCCCTTCAATCCAGGCTTGTTTCTGATTCTCTGGCAGCACCTCCCACAGTTACTCACTCGTTTGTTTGTTTGTTTTTCCATTTGCAACTTTTACCCCCTCCAAAGAGCTGGCTTGCCCAGGGAAATTACAGTAACTTATTTCATTTCAAATGCATTCAGAAAGGCATTTGAATTGTTCCTTTTCATTTGGAGCGACATCCAAATTTGGAACTTGTGAAAAACTGAAGGGGAAGGTTTGGAATATATTTGCTGAAATAATTCACCACATTTAACCCAGGCAACTCAGATCCATGTGGAAACAGCTTCCCTTGCCTATCTTCCATAGACATGACCTGGATTAAAAGCTGCTTTGGGCAAGGGCCAACTCATTGTTTGTGGCACTAACACAATGCGGCTTGCAAGCTGTGGCAACACTGTAATACCTAGGGATTTGTTTCAGGAGACCCTGATTTTGGAAACAAAATACATGTTTCCTGATGACTGCTAACACTGAACAGTAGGCAGTATAGCTGAAATGGGCACAGAGAGCAGCATCAGGGATCCAAAGTCTTATTTGTTCTTATTTGTTTTAATTTTGGGGAAGTCTCCTGTGGCAAAACAGGCCCTAAAGTTGGTATCAAGTTGGTAGCTTACAGAGGGATAAGCAGCTCCTGGAATCTCCTTGCTGTACCACCCCATGGAAGCAGGCAAATTCTGGCAGAAGCTGAAAAAAAATGGAGAAAATTTTAAAAAATGTATCACAATATTTAAATAATCAGAAAGCTTTTCCATTCATAAGTGTCCCATCTGCTCTCCGCCACCAAACTTCTGGGGTATCATTTTTCAGTCAGCATTTGGCACTCAGCACTTTAAGCTGTCTGCTACTATCTCATTCATACAGCTTTTTCATCACAGGTCAATATTATCTGACTAGGTTCAGATTAAATCTTAATACACCGTTCATCTGGAAAACCCCAACTCCAAGCACACTGAAAAATTATGAACATAAACATTGCAGTTTCCATGGATGATGACATATTAAAATGTATCCCAAAAGGAAGAGTAGCTGGAAAGAGAGGAACATGAAGCTACAATCACAGAAGAGAATGCCCTTCTTTTTCAGCTAAGATTTTATACAAGAGTGAGAAGGAACGTGGCAGAAAGAAGAAAGGTCTGTCTCCTCACTGTTGGTTCTGTAGCAAAGAAGATTTTCACATCAGCCACGGTAAAATTAGGCAGAGAAATAGCAGATCTGAATATTGTACAGGAAGATGTGAAATGAGGAAGAGTTCAGTGCAGTTCAAGGATGGAAAGCATAATGAAGGCAAATGGAAAGTAAGAGCTGAAACTGAAAGCAATGAGCAGAAGGAACCTAATACGAGGACACAAGTTTAATTAATGAAGACAGGCAGAGCAAGCTGAACGGAGAGGCTCATTTAAAATATCAAAATATATCTTTAGCTGCGGCCACCAAGGTAAAAATAAAAGCAAGCTTTGTAGAAAAAGCATGAAAGTTGATGGGAGCAAGATTGGGTTCAAGGACAGGAGTGAGAGGAAACCTGAGACTGCAGAGAAGCACTCCTGACAGATAACAGCACTGTCTTTAGTGCTCAGTGCTGCCTTCCGAGTACCCAACGCACTGCTCCATTAGCAAAAGGGATCACATGTTACCTCCTAATCTGTTTAAGCTAAGTCAGTCAGATTCATTTCACCTGGTGATGAACATGGATATGAGCTAACCAGGCTGGCTTTACTTGTAGTGCATTAGGGAATGCTTGCTTGGCCTCTTCTGATGGGAGGGACCAGGGGCAAGCAGCAAAATGTGGTGTAGCTTTCAGTTAGTAAGTGGTGGTTAGGCACAGGGGAGGAAATCTGTTTGGTCTAGGAGAACACATAAACATGTAAGACTGGAAGCAATCCAGACATGTGGAAGGATGCAAGTTTCTTAAGATTGTGTAAGGCTCCAGGAAAAAGTTATCATCAGCAATAGAGAGTGCAAGAAAAGTTCATCTCTCTCATCTCACTGATCTGAGTAAGGAACACTTTTAGTATCTATGTCCTTGCACCAGCAGCAATCTCTGCAGAGGTGTGCTTGGGAGAAACACTGGTTACTGGTTGGGTAGTAACTAACAGGAATGGGAACAGAAGAGGCTCGTGATTTTACTGTCTCTGGTCCAATGGAAAACTGCAATCTATGCTACTTAAGCTTTGTATGCTCAGCATTTGCAAATGCCAAGTAATCAAAATGTTTACCAACATAAAATTGAGCAAAGTTGAAGAGCAACTGCACGTACAGGATCACTGGGACAGGATACAGTGACTTTCACCTTGGGGTAATAGCTTAATACCCATGGTCCTTTAGGGACTTGCATCAAGTGGACTGGCACAGTTAGGAAGCCCATCCAAAACTGAGCTTGCATAGCATGAATTCACTTCTATTATCCAGAGCGGTTATGTTCTCCAAGGTAGGTTGATCATGGGAAGTTTGTTTTGCTTCAGCTATTGCTATGACAATTCAAAGGGAGGGAACGAGAATTTTGGTTCTGAAAGTTGTAGAAACATTAAAATAATGTCTTAAACTGAAACATGGAAATATTCTTGGTAGTCCCCTCCGTGGTGCTCCCTGTAATTATAGCTGAGAATAATCCCAAATCAACTTTTCGTAAGAGAGAGGCCACCCCACTGTGTTTTTACAGGGACTGCAGCTCTAAAACCTTCCCGTTTGCTTTTATATCTATCTTCTATATTATCACTGAGGCTTTTAATATCTGACTCAGTAGGCCTTACATTGCTTAGTTCTACACCATTTATCTCCTTGTTTTGGGTGCCTGTCATTCACATTTCTGCAAAGTTCAGCTGAAACCAGTAGTGCCCTGTTCACGTTACTGGTACTTTGCAATGCAAATGTAAAGAAACAGAATTTGCAATCCAAGTCATTCACAGAACATTCTTATACAGCACATAATTTGCCAACAGCTAACTCAATCTTGCTTCACAATATGAGGCTGTGTACATGCGGTTTCTGATACAAAAGGTTCCAGTGAAATCAATGGTATAGGCATCATATTAAGTCAGACCCAGCTTTTTCAGGTCCATGAAGCTTAGTCATGTGCCTGCTAATTTAGAACTCAAATGTAAGCAAGAATCTCAGCTCTCCTTTTTAAACAGTGTGAAGTTTCAATCCAATTTACCTTGCATAGATGAAAACATAAATCAGTAGCTGGTCTCCACTGCACACACTAATTTAATGAGCTGGGGATTTGACCACATGTGTATGTACACTCTGGGAACCCGAAGACCTTTCCCTCCATACTGCACTAGGTTTGGGTGCATGCCAAAAAAATACCTACAGGCTAAAGGGAGGAGGGAAAGGCAGCCTGTCCCACCAGTCAGCACCAGGGTCTAGAACAAGGCTGTGAGCCACAGGTCAGGGATCGAGCACCATCCATGCCCTCCGACTGATGACCGGTCAAAGAAATGCATGTGGTGCCACAAGTGGGACTGCAACCCAGACAGCAGCCCCAAAAATACAGCCCAGGATGATGTCTGGGGTCACCACTGCTCAGCTGGAAGGGCTTTTCCACCGCTTCCCTCAGTTAGCAGGGAATCGGGTACAACACAGATTTCTCCTGGAAGAAAGCTCTGAGAAGAGGGTGACACAAAAGCTTCCTCAGACCTACATTTTGGCTCATTGCCTGGTGTTCTACAAAACAAAAGACATTTGGGGGGTTTGTCTCGTAGGTCTTCAAAGAAGGGTGTAATTACAAGTCTGTCAGAATGCAAAATGAAGTTGATAATAAAGACAGAGAATAAATAATCATGCAGAGCCATCAAGTGTGCTGTGGTACTGTTCACATTTGCATGACTTTGGTTGACCTGACAGGACTGTGACCTGAAATACAGACTCCAAAACACCAGTGTCTCCTCAGCTTCTGTCTCCTCTTCGCCTTGTCCCAAAGACCACTGACCCAGAGGGATGAAGCCCTGCACTTATGATTCTCAGACCTCTATTATAAACAGCTCCCTTTCCCTGAAGGAGTCTAAACCATTTCTCTTCAGACACTTGTCCAGGCAACAGCACATCAAATCCCAAGTTGTTATTTCAGTTGTGCGAAATAGTGAAAACAGACTTCTTTGGGCAGTTGTTCAAAAACATGACTACCAATGCCAGCAGTCTCTGGCTTCACAGAGGAGGCTGAAGTAAAGCTGGGAAAAAGCAGAGTAAAGCTAAAGGATAGGGGTGGGGTATAGAAAATGAAAATGCTGCTGGAACATTTATTCATCATTGACTACAAAAGCAGAGATTGCGAGACACATTCAGATAGCACTACTACTGGCCACCTCTGGTTAGACTCCTCCCTATCTACTGCCAGATGATTAAATCTAGGCCAGATTTTGCTTAGGTGCCAAAGGAAGAAGGAAATTATATTACCCATCTCTGTGAATCTGAACAACAGAATTAGTAACGATCTTTACACTTGAAATTTATTTTAAAAGTGTGTTTACCTTAGCTTATCAGATAAAGCCTATTAAAAAATCAAAAATCAGAAGTCCTGTGATGTGAGAACAAGTGACACCGAGAGTGAAGAGTCAGCACATCCCCAGCCTGCGGGATGGGAGGGCCATCTGATATCAACATTTCGGAATCGTACTTTGGGTGGAAAGTTTCCTTGCAGCCTCAGGCTTTGTTATAGGAACTCTTAAGCTCTTGTTCTCCCCACAAGCCTAGTTCAGAGCACCTCAAATCTAGACCCTCCTCTAAAAGGGGGTTGTCCTCTATGCTGGGCTCTCTTGGTAGGGTCATGTTGAAACCAAAAGAACTTTCTGCAGGCTCAGGAAGCCCTGCTCTCGGGTCCCAGATCATAGCATAAACAAAGCTTGTCCAGAAAATACACTCACAGGTTTTGTTACTTGAAGAGAAGCCAGCAGAAACAATTTGACTATATTACTTTCTCTCGGCTCTACAGGAGTGTCATTTATTTTTGCATATTTTCATTATGCAAAGTCACACTGGACCCAAGAGTGCAAGTATCCCCTTCATTCCGCTGGTGTCTGGTTTCTTATTAGAAACATTATCAGAAGGTAAACACAACACACAGGAAGGTCTGCCGTGGAGTAACGAGGTTTTAATACCATACCATGCCCTGTCGACAACTCGGAAATGTTTTAATAGGTTAAAACTACTTTTGGTAATTACAAAGAAGCTGAAAGGAAAAGCGTTCCCTCAAGCTGACAACATACATCCAGAAAGAGACAAGATACAAGACCATGAAAATTGCACAGACACAAATATTTGAGATGTAACTGAGAGGCAGAAAAATATATTAAAATGATCATCGATTGAGCAACATGGAAAGAATTCTCTCACCACGAAAAAGGAGATTTTCACAGGCCTCTGAAAGAGCACCACAGACACTATTTTTGTGACAATACTTAAGACCTCCACCTGAAATTTTAAAGTCACTTCTTGATATTGATGACTGTCTCTTTTGATACAGGTATTATTGTTTTTTTTACAGCTAGAGAAACCAGGTTTTGCAATGATCATGTGATTTTCCTAATATCAAACAGTGAATCAGGGACAAAGACAGAAACAGTCTAGTTCCCCCCAGTCCTACTGTCAATCTACCCCACTAACAGATCGTGCAGCATGAAAAACAATCTCTTCCCTCTGAAAAGGTAGGTTTTGCGAGGAAAATAACAACTTCCACCTGTCTCTCCAGCTGATATTAGAGATAGTGAAAACTCCATTCCGCAGCAAAACTGCCGACGCAGCACTTGTAAAAAACCCACCGAATTCATGTGCAGATCGGAAATTGCGGCGCGCTTTCCACAGCTGCAACCACCACCTCCCGCGTTCAGAGGGTCATCTGAACTCATCCCATCCGTCTCTGGGACAGACAGCAAAGCCCAGGGTATGACGTGGGGCGAGGTGGTGGGAGGCTGGACCCTGCAGAGGGGCACAGCCCCACCACCCTCCCGCCGTGCCGGTAGATGGAAGACCCTGGCAGGACGTAGGCACGTGCAAGTGTTTAAATACTCGTCGCTGGGGACTACAGGAAAGCCTACCATAGACATCTCGCCTTGGGATGTTTTCTCTATTGCAAAAAAGCAATAAAAATATGTGCTACTCTGAGGGCTCTTTCTCTGCTTAACCGGCCTCTTTATTATTATCCAGCTTCTCCCAGAACATACCCTTTCTCCCAACAAGCTTGTATAGCTTCGAAGGGCAAAGCTCAGGTCTCAGGCAGGGGTTGTCGATGCACACTATTTCGCTTGTCTGGCTCCTTCCCACTACAGGTCAAACTGGGATGGATTTGAGGGCGTCCATCCACAGGCCTGTACAAAGCTGACACCTTTACCTTTAGTTGGGTGGCCCATGCACAGAGACCACGTGGGCCATGGGCGACGCCATCCCCACAGGCAGCCCCGCAGCCCAGCTCGTTGCACTGGAAACACGCCGGGCAAAACGGGTTTCAGGAGTGCCAGCAGAAACGAGCCCCCTGATCCAGTGGGAGGTGTCCCTGCCCGTGGCAGGGAGGTCAAACTGGATGAGGTTTAAGGTCCCTTCCAACCCAAACCAGTCTATGATCCTATGAGAAACCAGCTGGAGGAAGCTTGGAAAGCCCAGCCTTTTTATTCTCCAGAATTAAGACTTTGATTAGCTCCTGGCGCAAGCCCAACACTCCATCTGAAATGCTTTAGACAACCCATCTGCGCTCGGTTTGGGAGTCTGAGGAGCGCATGCCATGGCCCACTCCTCACCGGTGCCAGGAGAAAAGAAGGGGGGGGAAAGGTGAGGAGCTGGGAGGGGAGGAGCTCCCCAGCCCCCAAGGCTCTTAGGAGGAGCACTCACCCCCACACCCTTCACACTGGACCCTCCAGGGCCTCCAACCTGGTCCAGGGTCTCCCTGGCCGTCCTGGCAGCCCCCAGAGTTCCCTCACGGAACCCCTGGGGTCCCTCATGAGTCCCCACACCTCGTGATGAATTTCATAATTATTCAGCCCTTACTACCAACACCGAAATTCATCACTCAAAGCAAATTAGCCGAGATTCATTAGAATAAGACATCTAGTAGGCACATGTACTTTATTAGCCTCTTACACCAATAGTTTTAATTAGGTACATATTTCACAGCTCTAGAGCTGCTCGAGTGAAGGGCTGCTTTTATCTCTTTTATTTACAGTAACAAGCTATCAAACAAATACCACCATAATTAAACTCAGATGCAAAAAAAAAGAAAGAAAAGGAGATATTTTTACATTTTCATTAATGCTGACCCACTCAAACCTGAGGGCTGGTAAACTTAGAGAATCATAGAGTCGTAGAATGGTTTGGGTTGAAAGAGACTTTCACAGGCCATCCAGTCCAACCCCCCCTGCAGCGAGCAGGGACATCCAGCCTGACTTTAGCTGTTTCCAGGGATGGGGAATCTACCAGCTCTCTGGGCAACTTGTGCCAGTGTTTCACCACCATCAGTGTGAAACAATGTCTTCCTAATATCTAGTCTAAACTCCTCTTTTAGTTTAAAACCATCACCCCTTGTCCTATTGCAACACGCCCTGCTAAAAAGTGTCCCTCCCGTCCAGTCCCCGCCCCCCCCCCCCCCCCTCTGATAAACCCTCTTTAACTATTGAAAGACCACAATAAGGTCTCTCCAGAGCCTTCTCTTCTCCAAGCTGAACAACCCCACCTCTCTCAGATTCTCTTCATAGGAAAGGTGTTCCCAAGCTTCTGATCATTCTTTTTGCCTCCTCTGGACCCACTCCAATAGCTCCATGTCCTTCCTTTACTGAGGGCCCCAGAGCTGGGCGCAGGACTCCAGGTGAGGCCTCACCAGAGCAGAGCAAAGGGGGAGAATCCCCTCCCTCACCCTGCTGGCCACATTTCTTTTTATGCAGCCCAGGATATGGTTGACTTTCTGGGCTGTGAGCACACATTGCTGGCTCACACTGAGCTTCTGCTAGACATCAGGAAAAATTTAATCACCGAAAGGGTTCTCAGACACTGTCAGAGGCTGCCCAGGGATGGTGAGGTGCTCAGGGATGGTTTACTAGTAGGCAGGGATGGTTGGACTTGATGATCTCAAAGGTCTTTTCCAGCCAAGCGATTCTATAATTCTCATCTACCAGGACCCCAGGTCCTTCTCAGCAGAGCTGCTCTCAATCTCTTCATGCTCCAGCCTGTACCCATCCTGAGGGTTGCCCTGACCCAGTTGCAGGGCCTTGCACTTCGCCTTGTTTTGGACCTCACGAGGTTTTCACACGCCTAGGTCCCTCTGGATGACATCCTGTCCCTCGTGGGAATCAACTTGGGAGATTTAATTACTGAAGGAAACTTCAGGAAGCCGAGCCAGGGTGGCAGCCGCCCCTTCCCTGTCCCCTGCCCTGTCATCCCCTTCCTCCAAGTCACCTTCAGGTATGGGAGGAGAGCTCTTCCCTCAGAGAGACACCCTCGTGATGAGAAAAGTGATTAAAACCCAGAGCGCCTCTAAATTATTAATGAGGAATTTAAATGATGTTATAAAAGAGGGAAATACAGGCGAAAAAAAAAATGTTACACATTCATGGAATTTTTTTACTCATGCATAATAATAAGTTGAAAACACTTTTAGTGATAATACTTCCTAAATTAAATGGCGGGGGGGGGGGGGAGCAGAAACACCCCTTATGATGTGTTTATCGCGCCCGCCCGCCCGCCCGCCACTCCGCGATCAAGGGCGCCACCTGCCGGGCGCCGCCGCGAATCGCGCCCGCCCGCGCGGGAATGGCGGGACTGGGGGCTGGCCAGGGGGGCTCTGGACAGAGCCAGCCCAGGGGCGCTCAGGGCTGCGGTGTTCCTCCTTACACTGCGTTATTCCCTTCCTCAAACCAAGCATACAGAGATAATGGAGAGCGTCCAGAGGAGGGCACGCAGTTGGCGGAGGGTTTAGAGGGGAGGCCATGTGAGGAGAAGCTGAAGTCACTTGGTCTGTTCAGCCTGGAGAAGAGGAGGCTGAGGGGGGACCTCACAGCAGTCAGCAGCTTCCTCACACGGGGAGGATGAGCAGGCACTGACCTCTCTTGTGACCAATGACAGGACTCAAGGGAATGGCAGCAAGATGTGCCAGGCAGGGTTAGGGTGGACATCAGGTAAGGGATCTTCACGCAGAGGGTGGTGGAGCACTGGAGCAGCTCCCCAGGGAAGCAGTCACAGAGCCAAGCTTGACAATATTCCAGAAGCATAAACAACTCCATTTCCCTCAGCTGCTCCCCATAAGCCCTGTGCTCCAGACACTTCACCAGCTCTGTTCCCCTTCTCTGGACATGGTCTGGCACCTCAATGTCTTTCCTGCACAAAGGGGCGAAAAACTGAACATAGGATTCAAGGTGCGGCCTCACCAGCACCAAAAAAGAAGAGAATCCCTTTCTGCCCTCCACATGTACGCTGAGCCTGAGCTGATCCCTGTCTGGGGGGTCTGTGTGAACCCCTCTGAAACCCCACTGAGCCACCTGCTTGTGATGTTGCATCCTTGTGAATAACAGCAGCAGGTGGTATAACGAGAACAAAAGGTCTCCGATGTCAAAGCTGCAAGAAGCATGTGCCTCCCATGGCTATGTGTCCATGCAGTCTTCTCTGCAAAGACTTCCCACACTGCCCCTCCAGCCTCCCTGTACCCAGGTGCTGCCTCTGCAATCCATAGAGCCACACATCTCTTGAGGGTCTCATCTCTAAAGATCTCTTTAAGGTTTAACACCGTCAGGTGGTCATTTGCATCACCTACGACAAATTCCAGGCATCATTTCCCTCACTTGTAGCAGGGGAAGAAACCTGCAAGCCCACAAAACAAGCAGTCACTGGAACATGACCTTAGCCACAAAGTCTCTCGGACTTGTGCTTCCCTCCAGCTGATTTCCTTGGGGACATCCTGTACTTCCAGGTGCCTTTCAGTCCAATAAAGCTGCTTTTGGTAGCGCCGCAAAGCAGAGAGCCATCATCTGATTACAGTGGCAGCAAATAAGGCAAGAACAATCCCAGGCCATTCTGGACTCTAAAGTCTATTATACAAACGCTGCAAGTCCTGCTGAATGCTAACTGGCAGCCAGCACCAATTACTGAGTAATGGGCTTTCCACATGCCCCTTTCCTTAATAAGTAGACACAGTCTGCGCTCACTTTTGGTTGTCTCTGGTTGTAACACCAGCTGAATGCCTTGCAGTGGGCTAAGCCGTGCAGTGACTAAAGCTCAGATCGTTATAGCGAAGGCTCAACCAAAAGGAACTGCCACACTCTTCTCAATTGGAGCAGATGAAATAAAAGCTCTTGGACACAGTTCCTACCCAGGAGCCTGCCAGAGCCTAATAACTGCAACATGCTGTGATTCTGAAATGAGTGTGTCATGGAGAGATACCCAGGCTAATTCTTAGGGAGGTGAGCTTGCCTGGGTGAAACTCTTCGTTAGCACAGTGTTATTTCTTGCACTGCTCCAGCCGTTCCCGTCCCTTCCTCCGTGGCACCACGCAGAGCACATTCGCTATGGTGAGCCACGGAGGGCAGCTGAGGACCCTCTGGAGAAAACAGTGACACTCAGGTCAAAACCAAAAATTTGTGCTCTCTTTCCTCCTTTGCTTCCTATGAAATCTCCACCAATCATAGTCTCATTATCCCTTTGCCTGGACAGCGTTACCTAAAATTTTCACTGAATTTTGGGCACTATGGCTCCCCGACATTTTCCATCACAGGAGAACTCATTGCCTGTCTTCAGCTGGATGGAGATGTGAACAGGGTTTCAATGAATGCTCTTGAGTTCCACATTTTATCCCTAGACCTTCAAAGGGATATCCTGAACAGAAGATAACAGAGAAGATCCCTGTGAAATCATGGTGCAAAAAGATGTTACTGGCAAATAAACCCAAAGCATCTGAGATAGTCTCCACAAAGAAAGCAGCAGGGACTCCTAAAACACCATACATCCTTATTAGGAACGTGACACCATTGCTTTCACAGCTAACGCTATGAAAGGCTGCTGAAATGTTCAAAGGAACTTTGGTAGGTTTATTTTTCTCTTTGGAAAACAAAAGCTATCACTAAAGGCCTTATAAAAAGTAAGAAACTTTCACCACCTTGAGTCTCCACAGGCAGCAATCACACACAAAATGTTGCCCCCAGTTTATATCCTTTAGCTGATTAACACTTTTGACACTGGGAGGAGGGCATTTGTAGGCAGGTAATTAGCAACAGATTAATACTGAACACAATCAGCTGCATGAGTGCAATGCTGTGGCTGAGATTTTTACATGTATGTCTGTCAGTCAACTCAAAGCCATGGTTTATGCAGCAGCCATGGTTTGCACCCCACGTGTTACGGACTATCTGACAGAACTATAGAGAAGGAGACATCTCCGTGCGTGCCAGAAGAGAGAAAGCAGCCATTGTATTGAAGGCCAGCTGAAGTTTTAGGTTCCCCAAAGGGCACATTAAATCCCAACTTCATAGATTTATCACCACACACTAAACTGATCTGGTCATCTTTGTCTCAGATTAGTTCCTTCCTGATTTTGTATATACATGTGCAACATGGTGAAGCAGCGATGGCTGTTCCGTACTCCAACCCCTTCATGTATTTCAGTTCGATGCTTTGACAGCCTGTTAAATGTAGTTACCAGGACAGAATTTCCTTTGGTGTTAGTTTTAAAGTGCCTGTGGGAGGTGGGAAGAGAACCCACTGAGCGCACTAGCTCATTGTGTGAGCCAGGCAGTAAATACAGATGTGGAACTCCATATTCATGCCTCAGCACGGGTATCTCTTCAGTGTCACACCTGCAGGTATTTAAATGATCACACACTGAAATCAGTGCAGCATGTGTGGGTGTGTAGAGCTGCACCTGTACATATAATGAGACATTCAAAGAAATCCACTAAGTTTTTTTGCAATCCCACTTGAAAATGTTCTTGTACATTTTGTCCTGCACATTCAGTAGCCTTTATCCCCGCTGCAGAATCTTTCTCTGACTGGGCTGAACTGCCTTGCATACCCATCTCCCTCCCTCATCCCAGAAAGAACACTTCTGACTTTGTCACTTCCTCACTGCTTCCATTCTAAAGACCAAACCCTATGAGCCTGCACAACTTCTGCTGAGCTTAAAGTTGCTGGAGCCGAAACTGGGTACAGAAGGCAATCTGCACACCCTTTGGGTCTGCTTATTTGCCTGCTTCATGAAGATCATATAGGCTTTCCCACAAGGCAGCTACAGGTCCTGCTCTGGCACAGAAATCCTATACATCCTGGCATTGGTTTTGACAACCCTCTTTCAGCCAGTGAAAGGACACAACCCTAAAACCTCATGGTTTATGTGCAGTGTAGGGCCTAGTACTTAGTATACTAAAAATACTATTATATCAGTCAAAGAGCACAGGGAACACAGACATTGTTCTCCCCATTTTTCAGAGGAAGAAACTGAGCCAAGGTATCCAAGTAAATTGCCCAAGTAAGCATCAGACACTAGGCTAAATTTTGGAACTTCCTGCTTATCTGGAATTTCAAGCTGTGAGGTAATTTAAAGCTGCCTAAGACTGAAGAATGGCCTGCCAGGATGGGCAGGCATCTCATCATCAGTGGTAACTTAGAGTATGAGAGAAAACACAGAGAAAATGAAACCATTATTGCTATGCAAGAGTGCTGCAACCACTGGATGTTGACTTAGAAGCATTTGGACTTTGTGTCGTAGTTCCACCCTGCCCACCATAAAGACATGAAGCCTGCACATCTGTACACATTTTAAGGAAACAGGAATAATAAGAAATATAGCTTACTCTTTCACATTTTAGAATCGGAATTGGCATTTGCTAATGGCAACTGTAGAAGCAAGTCCTGTCTAGTCTTTAGGGCAAGAGACTGTGAGCAGAGAAAAAAACCTCCACTCTTATGGTTTTTGCTCGTAACTGGCTACGTCAGTCAATTGTTGCATGCCTTAGTTAACACATCTATATCACAAATATTTTAATATCTCAGAGTATTTCCTTTTACCAAAAAAAGAGGTCTTCTCTTTGCCCAGCGGCGGATTCTGTTTCCCCTTCCCTTCTGACAGATGCTTGGGCAAAAGGGAGATTTGTTTTATGATATTTACTGTGTTTGTTGTGTTGACATCACAGAGTCAACGAGAACAAGTATACTTCTATTATGCCTTCATTGAACTGTACAAGGTGTTCAACAGGACATTTTAATTATAATCCCACTTCTAACAGCGTGAGTAAAGGTGTTTAAAAAACACAATCAAGCATGAAATAGAACAGTAAACATGCCATTTCAATTACAAAATTATGTATAAGCACATCCTCACACAGCACATTTGAAGACTGCAAGAAATGCTAAAATGCTATCTGAAACCCTGAGAGGTTTTGCACACGGGCTTGGAGGAGTCGAAATGCTCTCTCCTCACACTCTTTCTGCACTAACACTGAGTTGTGGACTCCAGACAGAAACTCACAGATTCCCAAACTGACAATTTTTGAACAGATTTCCATGAAGGAGAAGCAGCCATGAGCTTTGTTTCGTGCTGCAGTCAGACACTTGTTCTGTTTGAGGAACTCTTTTTCACTTCCTGGCCCAACGGTGCTGTAATTGAAAAGCAGATGCACCAGCAGGTCCTTGCATTGTTTCCACCACCATCCACCCGTACTGGTACAAACTGCTCTCCACCAGAAATGCAACCCAGCAAATACTGCACCCTGTTTATACCAGGAACTCCTGGATATCTGTGCACAGCAGGATATTGGGCTGCCCTGCAAAGCGCTGTAAATCCTCCGGGCAGCCAGGAGGGAGGATTTCATCCCTCACTCAACACCACTCTAATGTGGACTTCTCCACGTCCCTGGGTCAGGGAAGTGATGCAATACATTGTTTTACAGAGGACACTCGAGGGAATGTGTTGAAGTCCAAAGCTGCACCCTGGAAACAGCAGTGGAGCTGCCTTCCCGTTGCAGAGGTACCCACTCCAAGCACTTCTGAGCAAGTATACGATGCCTCAGTTTGGCAAAGTCCACCCTCTCTCCCGCGAATCAACACACACTGCTTAAAATAATACAGCAGCAACCTGACAGTTGTGAGAGAGTGCTGTAACACGGGGCTTTTTGGCACTGTAAGCAAAAGGGAACATTGGTCATTCCCATGGTTAGGGCTGGGGACAGGACAGGGAGGTTCTGTCCATGTGGAGGCAAGTGTGCAGGGAAAGGGCAGCTGAGATGGGAGGCCGGCGCTCGGAGCAGACTCACCAGCCTTCTGCAGCCAGATGGGAAAGGGGACACTGCTAGGTGGGACTTCTCCCTGTCCTTCAGGCAAACTCCTCTCTCCAATCAGCATCATAATTCTCCAGCACTCTGGAAACACAGATGAAGCAGGCAGTGAGGCCACAATCGCTTTGCTGCCCTAAAAACCTGCCTGCTTGGCCAACGTGCAGTGCCAGCTCTGATGGGCACAGTGCTGTCCCACTAAGTAAAGATGAAATCTTTTCTTTTCTGCATGTGATACCACTGGGCACTCCAGGAGCCACTGGCAATGCACTGAATATCCTTACCAAAGCATGGTCAAACCACCCCAGTCTGTCCTCTGCAGCCCTTGGGGAGACAGTTTCTCCATCCAGCCCCAGAGAGGAGAAGGTGCTCAGGGATCTGATTTAGTAGTGGCCAGGTATGGTTGGACTGGATGACCTCAAAGATCTTTTCCAGCCAAACAATTGTATGACTCTATGATAATCAGAACAACTCTGCCATGCAGATCAGACTGGAACCAATGCTGGATGCATTAAGTTCCCAAAGACATCTGGAGATCATAATGTAAAATCTGGTGCTATCTTGTGATCTGAACTATTATCTTTTCCACATACTGTAATGTTCTATTTAATAGACTATGTGATTGTCCCTGGTATTGAGTCATCTTCCAGAAAATCTGACCCGGAAATTACTCTGTTATTGTGATTTGAAATGAGTAACTTTCTGAAGAATCACGGTCACTTAGATGAATCTATAAATTCAGCACCTAATTGGGTGACGTATATAAGAATCAGTATTAAATAATCTGCCAAACATAGATGCAAAAGCATTTAATTGACAAGAAACCATACTTGACTGGCATCTGCAGGTATTTAACAGCACAGCCAGCATTAAAAGTTTGACTGCTATCCCTTTTTCAAAATACAATTTATTACTCTCTCACCAGCCTTTCAGAGCTGGAGGAAAAACTCGGCATATTTTTTCCGTTTCTGGAAGAACCTGTCTTTCTCAAAATGCCAGAGCACCTCATTAGTGGAAGCCTTGGTTAGCTTGTAGATAGCTGGCAGAGGTGGTTTGTTGTGCTTGTTTCCACTCCGGTTTTCCCCGCTATTATGAGTAAGTAGAAGTAAAAAGCACCGTTTTCGTTGCCTTTAATGGGAGCAGAATCTGCTTTTACTTCAGAGCTGTTTTCCATTCTTCTCCTGGCACTACACAGAAACACACGTGAGGTGAGATGGAGCGGGGAGGTGTCTCGGTGCTGAGGGTTCCAAAAGGCAACACGAAATGCAGATAACATATTTGTGACTAGTTATGCACATTCACAGGCCCTGACAGAAATTTAAGAGAAGGACTATATGGAGAAGTCATCAACTGAGATTTAAATCTGGGAAATCTAGGAAGTATGGGGAAACATAAAATTTAAGGCCCACCTTTGACATCTCTCTACTTCAAGCAAATCAGCAAATGGGGAAAGGCTGTGAAGTTCATTTATACCAGAAGAAATGAACATGAAACCTACCTCATTCCTGCAGTTTCTCCTTGAATATACCACTCTCGTTAGAGCGAAGCTGTGCTGCTTCCGCTGTCTTTTGGAACAGCCAGAGCCAGTTGAGGTCCTCTGGATAAATCAGCTTCCAACCTCTGCAACTGAACAGATCCACAAAAGGTTCTCCATGGGTTTCTCAACACCAAATATAACTTGGGGCATAATTAGAAATTAGGATCATGACTAGTTAGTCCTGAATAGTTATGAAAGGTAATGATGCGTGGGAAGGAAAACATCTCATCTGACGAAGCGAACATAATTTTCAGGGTCAGTTTTAGAAAGTTTTTATCTGCACATTCAACACAGAAGCAAGCATGGAGCTTGGCATTTGAAAGGTCAGATTTTAAATTGAAGCCATTGTTCAAACATCTTCCTTTGCAATGAGAAGCACAGACACAGCTTAGGCAAAGACAAGCTTAGCTTGTGTCCCAGCTCCCTGCCTGCAAGTCAGGAGCAGTCTCGGGGCTGGCCTACCTGTGCCTGCCTCCAGCAGGTCTCTGTTTCTCTTCCCCAGGCACAGGCACGCCCAGGAGATGAAGCCTGTGCAGGAGGACCATAGCTCCTCGGCATCGCTGAGCTCCAGAGCCCGAGCTGTGGCCTCCCCAGCCAGCAGCCAGGACACCGTGCACTGATCTGGGCCTGGGCACCTGAAGGAGGAGCCGAGCCCACGGATGGAGAGGGAGCAGAGAGCGGTGACACCAGCTCCTCAGCAGGGCCAAGCGCTGTCTAGGCCTTGCAGGCATGAAGGCGAAGGAGAGTGAGAAGGAGAGCTGAGAGCTGAGAGAACTGCTTTGCCCAGTACAGCTACAATGGGAGCTGCAATCACAGGGACAACGGAGTGTCTGTCTGAAACACTATTGCTGCTTTATTGTGTAGATACAGGAACGGTGACTTCATGTCTCGCACTTCAAGAGATGTACTCACAGACTTGTTTTCTTCCATATCAGAGCTCTAAGAAATCCAAAATGTGTCTCTCTGTTTCAGTTCTGGCTCGAGGTTAATCTCTAGAAACAAGTAATGTAACATTTCCATCTATCTTTTCTCCTCTTTTGGCGGTTTATAATTACACTAATGTGCTATGACAATTTAAACAAGACACATCTCAGCTCCTGGCCTGCTCTGTAATGGTTCAGCTGCTACATGTGCTCCAGCATATTTTGCTCAGACAGGCTGCTGCTGGAGGCAGGGGGGATGCAGAATAGTGCCCTTCTGTCATGAGAGGTTTCATTGCACTGATCATTGTATGTTTGACAGATTCTTTGTCAATGTCAAGTGTCTTTTGTGGTTAAGCCCAGTAAAGCTAAAACAAAAGGTCTCCTAGATATTAGATATATAGTGACATTACTGATTTCACTTGGAGGCAGTAATTTTTTGTCAGCCTATGAAAAGAAAAATGGAGCTAATGGGAAAACAAAAGGAAGATGCTGGTGTGCCTTTTTAGCTATTTTTGTTTATGTCAGACATTATGATTGACATCTGGCCCAGAACACCCCTTCAACCATTGAGGCTGGTGTCATGAAATAGAACAAAGAGAAGCTGCCAGCCAAGAAAACACCCCTGGCTCAGAAAGCACTGCTTTTTGTTTATTTTCTTTTAAGTGTTTCATTTTCAGTAATCAGGATCTTTACACAAAAGTAGTTCCCTCGCATGCACCCCCCATTTACTAATTTCCTTCGTGTTTGCTTTCCTTCTGCCTGTTTGAATGGCACCGGAGCGCTGGTGGGGCGGGATGACAGTCTGTCATAACAGGGATGTTTGAGGCTAGTGAAAACTGACGTGAAAAACACAATCCACTGGCCTTTAACTGAAATAGCAGCTCTGGGTTTTGTGGAGTTGGCAGGCAGCATCTTTAAGCCCCTTTCACCGTGAAGGCAGTTACAACGTGTTTTTCTCTGTATCAAGAAGTTCCATCATGAAGTACATTATCTCCGTCTGTTGTCATATCGAGATATCGCCTTTGAAGAGCAGGTTGCTGTTTCTTGTGTGGGCACTTCTCCTGTTCAAGTGCCCTAAAAGAGTTAAGGGAATTTTGTGGCCATTCTCCAAGGGCCAAGCCAATTACAAAGCTTTAAAATTCGTTTAAGAGTGATTTGGGGGAGATATCAGTGACCAGAATAGGTCCTGCAGACCCACACCACCACGGAGTCTTTGCCACCAGCGTTCTGCAAGTGCTGTAGAACTTCAAAATTATTTATCAGCAGGAGGAAACCATTCCTTGAATTTCTGACTTCATCTTGAAAATGTGATGCTGAGCATAGCAATAACAAAAGAAGACTTTTCACAAGACAAGAGCAAGAGAGTCCATCAGCCACTGCCCTCCAGTGATGAAATCATACCGGAACTCTTACCTTAGCAAAAAAACCCCAACATCTTAATCACTTCAAAAATTCTAAGGAAGTTGGCCCTTGAATGCATCACCTCTGCTGGAGCTAAACGTGCTTGCACCTTTTTAATGGGGTCCCTTTCAGTATTGAACACTGGGGTGTATTCTCCTGGAGAAGCACACACTTAACTCTCCCCAGCATTAATAGCAGATATGCTCACACATCGAGCAGAGAATTCCTCTCTGCCTCTCTGCACAGTGCTCTAAAAAGGACTTTGAAGAAATTGAGAAAAACAGAGAGAGCACTATATTAATTTTAAGGAGATGAAAGCAGTATATGTCATTCCTAAATTTCATGGAAAATGCACCGTTAGTAACAAAGATGAGTAGAAAATTTCAAAATCATTTTGAGCAGCATTAAAATCAGTCTTCCCTGATTTTCTGTTTTCCCCTTCTTTTCAAAGCACATACATTAAACTCATTTTATGCTTATAATGTATATAATGATTCTAGACAACATAAGAAGGACACTGGGATTCTTCCTATTTCAACGTATAAAGTGGCAAGCCAATTTATGCAGCTTAAACCATTGCTAAAGAAGATGTATCAAAAATTGCCTGTGATCATTACAAATAACAGCCTGAAATGTTCACAAGAAGCTGTTTGCTTATCATATTTTCATTAAAACATCTTTTCACCTGCTCTGCTTTTCCCATGCCTGTAACCTGCATTGTAATCAGTCTTATTAACTGAGAACATAAATATGATTTATTATGGTCTGATAATGGAAGCTGCATGGACCAAGAGAAGGGATATATTGTCCTTTGATAAAATGGCTCTTTTCTCTCAAATAGAGCTCTATCATGAAAGCATGCAGAATGTAGTGAGTGATTATTTCCTGAGGGTGAATGATGGCAGAACCCTACAGAAAATCTTCTTGTTGGCCATGACAGCCTCCGAGTGTCCCCAAATCTCACCGAGTTTGACAACCTGCAGACACTTTTGATGAAGTGTATTCTTCTGTCAGAGACAGCCTGTCTGGGAGGAGAAAAGGGAACCTTTATCGTCTGATCTGCTATTATTGTCTTGATCTTTTATAAGCAATCTCTAATGCACATGAATATAATATCCTTTCACACAAGTGCCAAACATAATAGAAATGTAGTTAAAGGACCCTTTTCCTGGTTATGTAAATGTCCTAATACCATAATTAGAAAAGATGGTTTGTGAATGATAGCAGTAAGGAAAGGGTAATCAAAATGTTTTAACATTATCTTTCTCCTTTAAAGACCAAAATATGTGATAAATAGCATTTATGGTAGATGTGGGGAACTAGCTAGTGCTGAAGCTTTTACCCAAAGGAGAATAGTTTTGAGCGTAAAACTGGCGTTATATTTTCATAAAACACATAAATGGCAGCTGGTCTTAAGCCAGGAATGATTACTGGCAGATATGACTTAAAGAAAATGAGTATTCCACTCAAAATCCCTCCGTGGCTGTTAGAGAAAGAACAAAGTGTTATTATTAAGTAGTGTATTTGGACAAAGGGGTGTTCAGGACCTACTAAAGTTCGCCAACAAATCTCTCTTTTATCTATGTCCAGAAGAACAAGCACAACAAAATCTTTTTCAATTAACAGCTGTACACATTAGCAAAACACCCGTCTTTCCCAGCTCGGGCAGCCTGGCTTATTTATCCCAAAAATGAAATGTCTGGGGGGGGGAGGTTTCCACGTTGCCCAGTAAAAGCCAGACACTTGATTTTTCATTAACCTTTTGACATCTGGAGCTGGGATGTCCCAGTATTAACTACTAATGGCCTTTTGCATTACCAGTTGGTGTTGAGAGAAGTCCCAATTGTCAGAGTCAAAAGGTTAATCAGCAATTTCACACCGGTGATGTGCTCAGAGTTCGCCTGTTACTGCCCAAACGGGAGAAATAAAGCCATTAACAAAAAAACTATGTCCCAATATTATTAAATCCCTCTTGTATTTTTTTTTTTGTTGGAAAATATTTCATCATCTATTTACTAAACATTCTGACTTCACAGAAGACTTGGCAAAACTTTGCTGAGAAGTCCAGGTCCAAATATGTGACCAATGTGTTTGGTTTACTCTACTTTTCATAAGAAAGAAATAAGTACTATTTTACTCACCCAGTTGGTGTCCAGCCCAGGCCAGCATGAAGGAAAAGTCTTCCAGGTCTGTCACCCATGGAGATTCAAAGAAACCTATGCAAATGAGGCTAAATCAGCCTGGGAGTTGTGTCCTGGCCCCTGGAGGTGAAGACACCTGAACGCCCATTCATTTGGGGTGAATTTCAGAGTGCAAATGCCATTTCAGAGATAAAACGTGTCCAATAGGAAAAACTTGAGTGCAGTCTTTTCCCTCCTGCCCCCTTCTGCTTAGAATGTAGGAAATAAGTCAACAGCAGCATTTCCTTAACACACACAGACAACAATATTATTTCACGTGGAAGTGCTGATACGAAGAGCCATGCCGGTACCTCGGCTGCTGTGACTCGACCAGGAATAGCCATAGCGTACTTTGATCTGTGGCCCAAGAGCTCCCCTGGCCACGGCAAAACCAGATTTATTTTCCAAAAGAAAACAAAAAAATATTTCTGAAAACGTGACAGCTTGGCATTTGCTGCCAATGACAACGTTCACACAGAATGACTTCTCAGTTGCCCTGGCAATATCTGAAATTGTTAACCATTGTTTATCTTGTGTTTAGCCCTGATTGAAAGCCTTCTGATGTCACCATATGGATTGGGCCAGTTGTTTGGTTTTGAGACATTCTGTCTTCTCCCTATGGCTAAGATAAATAAGTAGTGAAACTTGCCCAAAACAACATTCTTCACCCTGGATATTTGCTGTATCACATCGTTCCTCTCCTCTCTTTCTCCAATTCCAACAATATCTATGGCTAAAATCTTTCCTGCCTTGATTGCTTTGATTTTAATGGGGACAGGATTTTGCCCTGAAATGTTCTGAAAAGAATTATCAATCTTTACAAGTGCCCTGTGGCTTAGTCCACCAATTAGCTGGCTGTGGAGCCTGAGTGTCCTTGTGCATCTTCCCGGCCCCCATCTGTATACTTGGCTGCATATGTTTATGCAATTAGAAATGGTGAAAATCTAATAAAATTAGGATGAACCTGAGTGAGCCATAATTCTGTTTAATCTCTCCAACTGGATTGTTGAAAGCTTGCTGAATTCCCCAAACCTCACTCAGGTGCCAGTGAATGAGTCAGTGTCATACCAAGGATCTCACAGCACAGCAGACGTAAATTGTACTTCCAGAATCTCATACACACCCTCAAATAATGAATGTAATGTCTCTAAAGAAATGGCAGAAAAACCCAAAAAGCACAGTTTCCTCCAGTTAGCAGCATTGTACTTAGTGGCCCAGAGTGCAATAAAGGAGGATGCACGGTAGGTTTGCATGGGGAGGGAGTGGTCACGTTAAAAGTCTGTGCCCTCCTATGGCAGTAACAGAGCAACCCAAGCCTCTTACCTTCAGGGAAGGACCACTGGCACTGTCACACTTGGCTTTGACAGGTGCCCTTGGCAAGCCCTGAAGAGCTCAACACGATGGCAGAATGAAACTTTCTTTCACCTCAATGTGATGCCTCTCCAGACTTTTCCTTTAAAAGCCTCTTTTACAATTGGTTTTTGTATTGCAATGGTAACTGGTGGAAATAATCATCAGTCTGGAATAATCCCAGACAACTTCATACTTGTGTCCCCTTATTGCCCACCATTCAGGAGAAGCCAAAAAAGGAACTGAAGAATGATTTTGGCTGAAACTAGAGGGAATTTTATTTGAAAGGAAGATTAGAATTACTACTGAAGCACAGCAGAGCAATTAATAACTCTCTTCTTGGAAGAAAGACCTCAGGATCTTTTATTCTCAAGTAGTGAAGGCTTTGGGTTTGCATCTAAACCAAATTATGTACTTGTTGCAGAATGGGGCTCTTCAGTATGAAGAAGAAAAAGTACGGTTTGTGGGACCTATGTGAGCTTTGTAGCTGAGAAGAAAATGTTGTCTTCAGATCAAGCAGTTCCTTTTCTTCCCCCCGCCCTGTATATTCATCTTCCTTATAGACTTCTACAAGCACGTGTCTCGTTTACTCTGTGAGGTCTTACAGGATTTCAGCCAGGAGGTGACCAGGCCAGAAACAGGTCTCCCCTGACCACGCAGCTGAGGTACTGCTCCCTCACACACTGATCACACTGCTGAGGCTGTAGAAAACAGAGCTGCAAGGGATTGTAAAAAGTCCAATACCTGAGAGCATTCCCTCGATGTTTGAGTACTGTGTCATCAAAATCCTCCAGTGATGGAGAATTCATCACTGCTCCAGTCAATTATCCCAACAGATAACTGTCCTTTCCCAAGAGACAAATACAGTGAGAGACTGATTGCTTTCTTAGACATAATATGTTTTGCTCAAATACAACTTAAATGTATTTATGCCTTGTTAACCTTGTTTCTTCTCCATTTATTTCTGTCTCTGTTGCCCCTCCTTCACCATTTTTTTCATCATCTTTCTCCCTCCTACCTTATCATTTTTTGTTAAGTTGCTGCCCCTTTTTTTGTCTTTTGAGCTATGTGTTCTTTGACACCTTTGTATTCCTTCTCTTCTTTGCACCTTTCAAAACACGTGCCAGTGGCGTCACTACAGAGACCCATCTCTTCTCATCTCCCCAGAGGGGAGCCCGAATGCCACATCTTCATCCATTGCATCGAACCTTAAAGGATGAGAAATTATACAGATGTATTCAAATCCAGGTCTAAAGGTGATGTTCTTGAGCTGTGACTGCAGAGCACGCCTAGCTGTGGAAGCTCTGCTCTGACCATGCACGTGCAGGAGGCATTCCACAGCCTCTAAAAAGGGAAACCAAGCCCCCAGACAGCCGCGTTAAGAGATGTCTCCTTCCTGCTGCCTCTTAGGGTGTTCCCTGCACGAGACCGGGCACAACGCAGGACTGGACCTCCACATTCCAGCACAACAAATGAAGCGCTTTTGTCTCTTTTGCAAGGAAAGCACTATCAAAAAGAGTTAAGGAAAAGCATCACTGTAGGCAGGGAATTGCTTTACTTCTGTCCCCTCAAGTCAGGCCCATTGCATTACTTTAATGTACAGGTGATACAGAAGCACGGCAGCCTCCCTGCAGCATTCCAGGCTGCTTGGCCTAAGAGGTATTGGGGATATCAAAAGATAAACTTCAAAATTCAGTGCGGCTCCAACACCAGTGTTTATTAAAAAAAAACCCAAACTGTTTCAACTTATTCTTTTGATTTTTGACAGAAAATTATCTAAGAGGTGCCTACCCGTGCCATGGCAGAAAATGTATGAGAAATAAAGGGGAGAAGTAGGGAAAGCTTACTCCTCATTTAAGAGTAGAAAACAGGTTTGGTTTGGGGCCCATCTGTTTCGTGGCACATTGTTCCTGCAAGATGAATTTTGGAACTGCAGAATTTCCCTGTTGGCTTTGACCAGGGCCTGTGCTCGGCCAGGCTCAGCGCCGCGCTCTGAGCCATCGCGGGCACCTGATAAAGGAGCTGTTTGCATCAGCACTGGGGACCCACAGCCACGAGATCCTCAGCCTTTCCACAGAAGGGCCGAACATAAAGCAGGGAAACTAAACTTGGTCTTGGGAAGCAGAGCTTCTTTGTCCCCTGCATGATCTCAGACAACATATTTCCTCTCTCCAAGCCTCAATTTTTCCCTGAAATTGGGATTGACAGCTCCCTGTCTTCTCTCTCTGGACTTCTGGCTTTTTTGGCTGGTGGCTGTTCCTGATTATGGGTAGGTCTGATGACTGTGAGCCTGACCTCCAGGAGGCCTCTGGACACTTCTATATTATATTTGATAATGAAGCCTCCTGTCTTATCCAATCAAGACAAAAAATAAAGTAAGTCAGAGCAGGGGGAACTGGCTCAGCACAACATGGCAGCCTCAGTGGAGGAAAGTCAGAGCCATTAGCTATTGACTACTATAGAAATACTGAAACTGCACAAGGGATTTCTTTTTTTTTTAATTGCTATTTAGGGATTTAAATGAGTTTTTTAAAAAGAAAGAAAGACAGAATGTTTAGTCTACAATCACTCTCTGCTGCCAATACAGGCTATCATATAAATTACTTAGACACTTTTAAAAATACATTATTTACTCAATAACCCATAATGGGTCCAGAGCTCCTTTTACACGCTATTATAGAAGTACATAATTGCTGAATTTTCAAATGGATATTTCTTCTAGGCAATAGTCTGTAATGGCTCCTTCAAAGCTCTTAGGCTTTTATCACATGAAGGCCTAAGTAGAAAATGTTTAGTTCACTGATCATTGACCTAATAGAGAGCAACAGCTTCTCTGGAACAACTCTTGTCTGCTAGGGCAGATGATGTACGAATGACATTTTACAAAATTCTTGGAAGTATGTGCTAGGGAAAAATTACCGTTCATGTGCAAAGGCAATACTGCTGATGAGATCCTCAGAGCTCTTTTGTTTGGTTCAGCTTGGTGTAGGGTTTTGGCTTCTGAGCCCAAGAGCAAAAGAAAACAGTGGGGTTTGCGTAAGAAATGAGAACTCAGTCTAGGACCCATTCGGAGTAATGAGAGACATTTCCACGTTCTCAGAGGTCATTCAGCTCAATTAAAAACTGTCTCAAAAGGAAAGGCAGGTATTTGGTACACATTATGGTACAAGAATCCTGAAGTCAGCGATGTCAGGGATGCTGCAATGGGGCAAATCACATTTCTTAAAATCATACTGAAGAGCAAAAAAACCCCACGGGTCTATCCTGAGCGCGATGCAGGAAGGCCAACAGCAGCTTGACACGTTTTCAGTGCTGCTGCTATGAATCTCACAGATACCAAGTTGCTGTTCTCCACTTAGATTTAGCTTTGAAGTGTGCTTCTTCCATTTCAGACATGAAGAAGGGTTCAGGATCCTTGATGTAAGAGAATACATTTTCTGTCCCCACAGACTTTGAGCAGCAAAGCTCAAGGAGGCAGGACTGCCGAGTGAATGACAGCTGGGTCTGCCTGCAGGACCAGAGAGGATGGCTGAGAGCTGGGGGCAAGGTCAGGCAGAGACCCTCAGAGAAGCTGAAGGACACCTCTAGCTCTGAGCCTGGTGGGCCAGGAGAGAGGTCCTCGCTGGGTGGCACGGCTCCTACATGGGCCCACGTGGTGAGGGAAGTGAAGCCTCACCAAAAGAGACCAGCTCAGGAGCTGGATGTGATCTTAACAACTTGTGCCATCAAAGCAGACCAACTGTCCCCAGCACAGCGCTGCTTGGTATGTTCTGCCACGAGGAGCTCTCCCATGCTTTGTCTCGGTGGATTTCTCCAGCCTAGCAAAGCTGCCTGAGACTCCCAGTATCCTGGCACGATTAACAGAAGAAAATACAGTTGCTGGCAATTCTAATAGTTCCTTCTGCTTGATGCATCTGATCGAAGAGGAACTGAAATCACAGCCCAATATGCGACCAGGCTGCACCAGTTAGCCTCATCATGCAAATGAGGCACACTTGCAGGCGAACTTATTAGAGATCAAATAGTTTTAGGCACCGAGGATAATGAAGGCAGAGCGCTTATGTTGCAACAGTCAGAGCTGGAATTTAATCATGTTGTTGATATCTACTGCAGCAGTGAACAAACACAGCAACAGCCACAAAAATCAAACCGTTAGAATGAAAGGAAGGTATAAACCAGACAAATAATCACAATAAAAAAAGACTCAAACCAAGAAACTCGGTGGTTTCAAGAAAGAATAATCTTGCCAGTTAGATCTGGAAAGACTTTGAGCTCTGCTTCTTTCAGCTGAGCAGCTGGAAATGAGGGGGTTGCAGAGAGAATCTGGTGGGGTGTCACTGTCTGTTCCAAAAGAGAAAAGGCTCCTACATACCTGCAGGGATGGTCCTGCGAGGGAGGAGGGGAATGCCCCACAGGATGATACTTGGACATCAACCATGAGGTGCAACATAGCCCATGCTGGGAAGCAGCTTCTCCTAGGAAGGAATTCAGAAAGCAAAAGAGAAACAGCCTCCTGGAAGCCATAACAGAAGTTACACAACTGACAGGCTGGATTAGCAATCTGGTAGACATTAAGGATAAATAAATTCTGCAGGGGCATTAGCCCCTTCTGTCTCGATAAACCCCTTGCACGCTCCCACCATCCTTTATGCAAACACCTGGGGAGCCCCAGAGCAGACCCACAAAGGTTTCCTTGTTTTAAGGAGCAAAGATGAGATCCAGCAGGTGAAAGCTGCAAAATGGAAACATTTAGATTCCTTTTGGCAGCCAGAAATGGCTAAAAATACCATTTGGCGTTTCTTCTAATACCAGTCGGTAGTAGAAGAGCTCCAAAGATGTCAACAGGAAGCCCCAGAGGTTAGAGGGGATGATGTAACCGCATGTGACATAATGCTCGGAGTAGATTTCCTGGAATTGCTGAGTGCCATTCATGATAACAGCAGCCAGCGAGAGTGTGAGGACTGGGTGAAGGCCCAGGCGGCGTTCAGGCGCTGGATCTTTCTCTCTCCCTTTTAACACGATGTCTGCTCTCATGGTTGCAGATGTGTTACACAATAACTGCGTGGTGTTCCCGTGCAGCTTCATCTGGGAAGACTCTGAAGCAGGAGACGCGCAGCTGCTCCCACACAAAAGGCCGCAGAGACAACTGAAGAGGCGGAAGGACAATGAAGACCCTGGAGTCGTCCTTCTCTAGAACATCCTCCCCTCCGTTCCCTTCTTATTCCTTGAATATAAGATGCAGCGAGCTCGTCCTCACCAGCATCTTGTTTTATGCCTCATCCTTACACAAAAGCTATGAAGTGCTGTCTATATTTAACAGGAGGCCTCTGATCTCTGTGAGTGGGTGGAAACTGATAGCGAGTGGCACGGACGCTGACAATGGGACACCAGCTCCACGGCACTCTTAAAACTTTTAATTGCATTTTAAAGTAATGTAACAAGGCAATGTTTAACGAGGACTTTGTTTAAGAAATTCTGCCTTTCTAAGCTAATTAAAGAGAAGGAAGGGTTATTGAGCTAGGGCAACAGATCCAGGCTGCTGAGTGTCTCTAGCACAGCAACGCGCAGCTCACATTCAATTGGCAGCCTTGCAAATCTCCAGCCAGGCAGCAGGAGTGACGGTTTGGGGTTTTTTTTGACTGGAAAATAAATTATTATTATTATTGTCATGATTATGTTAATAGAAAAAAGTAAAGGATAGGCAAGTAGTTTTTTGCCAGGGCTGGTAAATTTTCATGACACTTCTTGCAAAGCTGTCATATGGCTGGGTTAGATGAAACTGGAAGGCTTTATGCTCGTAGCATTTAACTTTAAACATTCTTCATGGAAACTTACACGGCACATAATTTACATATTCAATACCAGTGACAATTTACTTCTCCCATCTGAGCAGGGCTTTCAACTATGCCACTTGAACTAAATTAATAAACAGTAATTAGAGAATGTTGTGCGAGCGAGCTGTTGATGTTGAGAAGATTCTAATCAACACCTTCTTTTAAGGGCCAATTAAAGCTGAATGTATGCAATATAAACATCTTCTTGTATTTAGACATGAACCGGCGAACAAGGTAAAAAATAAAAATCAGAACAATTACAGCAGGTTAGAGATGATCTAATGGAATGATAAATCTTCATTAATTGTGAAAGCAGCAGTGATTTCTAAAAACCACTGGCCTCCTTCCATGGTGAAGCACTAACAACTCGTGCAAGTTAATTCTGACGAGGATAAACCTTCTTGCTTTCATTGACAGGCTCTGCCTCCAATTTCCACTGCAGTATTCACCTGTCTGCAAGAGAATTCTGCATCTAAAGTGAGTCCAGAGCTGCAGTGGAAAGAGACTTCCCTGGGGGGAGGCAGTAAAGGCAAACGTACCCATCCCATTAATTCTGCCTCATAGCAGAGCGAGAGGCCCCTGGCAGGTGATCTGGGGGAGGGTTTGCACAGCACAGCCCTCAACAACGGCACTGATGGGAATACAAATGCAAGGATGAGCCTGAGTGAGGGTTAAAGCTGTCCCAAATTGTCACATATCTCTTATTGAAGAGTGGCGCAGGGGCAGAGCAGGTAACGAGCTTGTACCTGTTGCCCGTGTGGACTCCTTCACCTCACTGGAAGCATAAAGTCCTTTATTCCTGAAAGGTGAATTTAAGAAAACCCTTGTTTCCAAAATTCCTGACGGACAGAGGAAAGGCCATCTCTGATTTAAACAGGGACGGTCTTCAGTGTACTAAAGGGAGCCCGAAGAAGCAACACAGACTTATGTATCCCCATTATGAACTGTCAGTAAGTTAAAAACAAGAATAACTCCATCTAAACCACAGCTCACTGCTTCCTAAAGCACATCTAGAAAAAAAAAATCATCTAAGCTGGTGCAATGAAGCAGATGCAAAATTTGTCCTCCAACTTAGAAGTCACAACAGGCTAATAAAGGTGAGGGAAACATCTGTTCCAACACTGCACCAGTATGATTTGCAGAAAACGACTGCAACACTTATGGCCATTTGGTATCCAGAAATACCACCTCAGTAATAGGATGTTGTCACCTCGAGCTCTACTGAGATCTACAGGAATTTTACTTGTTTAAGAATTATAGGATTAGGCCCATGATCAGTGGTTCTTCCCTCTGAAAACAAACATTTCCACTTACTATTTCTATTGGGGTGTGAGATTGTTATCTTGTGGCGTTAGGTCCTGATTAGCTGTTTAAAAATACAGGTACGAGGGTGGAGGTGGCGAGTGGACTTGTAAACCTGACAGCTCTGATGTGTTCTTACAAGCTCTGCTAATCCCAACCACTGAAAATCCATCAGGAAGGCCAAGGTTTCAAAGAACACCACAGCAAAAGCCTCATGTCTTGAAGTTCAGCAGACGGCAGAAGGGGTCTCACACCCAGATCAAAGCCCGTGGGCCGGGGAGGGCAGTGGGCGCAGGGAGGAGCGGGGAGGAGCACCCAGATGGGAACCAGCTCTGAGAAGAGGGGCACCACTGAAAGGGTGACCACATCTACAGTGTGGCCAGCCCTGCCTTACAGGTGTTTGGTGTAGGAGTCCAGGGGACTTCTGCAAAGCCAAGCACAGAGGAGCTTACCAGGAACGAGAAGACACAAGTAATACAAAAGGAAAAGATCTAACGGCCTGTGTTCGATATCTTCTGCGTCGTCTCCATATCCTGAGAGATTATTGCCTTTACAGGCACAAAATCATAAAAGCTTTCTCCAAGTTGCTTCATAATACATGAGCAGGTCTGGGATTTCAGTCTGTAAGAATTAGGAAGATGGGTATTGTGGTATGCTGGGCTGCTTTTTTTCCCCAAGATTTAGGTTTAACGCCTAACAAACTCTCTTTGTAAAAAGAAACTAGGACAGGCCTCGAGAGGACAGGTCATTTTGGAGGTGCTCAGACAGCACCCCCTCGGCAGCAGCATTCTTCCAACCCTCAGCAGCGCTAAGAACTATGATTTGTTTCTGTCTCTGAGTCGCTTTTAAACCTCCATTCAGTAAATGTGTTGGTGATTTTCAGGGTGTTCTGAGCCGTGGAAGGCAGCAAGGTAAATGTCTGAAGAACACTGATGGTGTGGGACAGGCTCTGAACTGCCATTTACCTCAATACCTGCAGTTCCATTCAATATACACTGTGCAATATGACTTTTATTCTGATCAGATGGAATTCCTAGGCCTGAATTTGCCTGCAATAACCATGGTCCATCAGTAACTTCACAACAAATAGGGAGGCGCAGAGGAAAAACTGGTATTAAGGAGGGGAATGAGTCCACATTGATGTCCTCTATAGATTTTTGTTTTCCATTGGAAGTCTTCTCCTGCATAAAGTAATTTCTGTCCTCTTTTCACACCTCCTCAAGTCCATTTGGTGAATAAATTAAATGAAATTCCTCACTTGCTCTTAATACATTTTTAAATGCAAGCCAAGCATCTTGGTTTTCTGTACCTGGACATCTCCTTTTTGTTACGATGCTCTTGGATGCTCTCTCTCTCCACAGGCTGGTGCTTTGGCCCATCTGCACCCTCTGCACTCCCTAAGGCTCATGCAGAACTGCAATGGACGATTAGTCCAATTAATGCTCCAGCAATTTCAATACCTTATGCGAGAATAGATGGGGCACAATATGTAGTTTCAGCTTTTTTTGGGGTGAGGGTTTTCAATCCTTCCATGAACTAAATCATTTTATCAGTTTCTCTCTCTTTCTTTCTTCCTTCCTTTTTTTCTTTTTTTTTAAATTCGTCCCATTAAACTACAGAACTGGAACATATTCATGAATAGTTTCTTTCTGCTTTAACTCAAGGAGTTCCTGACATAACAAAAACCTGGTAATTAACTGGCTCGAAGACTTTTACAATAGCCTCTTTAAATAAGCCCTGGTAAGCAGCACTTGCAGGACTTCCACACTGCTGATACCACCGCAACACATCCCCTGTGGAACAAGGTTTGCTCCTCTGCCTCAGCACCATGGCAGGGGGGGATCCTGCCCCTCATGGCAGGGAGGCTGGAATTAGATGATCTTTAAGGTCCCTTCCAACCCAAACCATTCTATGATTAATTCTTGGCTGTTTTCTCTGCTGCTCTCCTACTTGGAAGCACCAAATGTCCTCCAAGATCTCTTTGTGTGGCAAAGGCTGACCAGTTTCTCCATGATGGGTCGCTGCTCTCAATCCACTTGGCTTTGTGCTGCTTCCTTAAACTCCAGTATCACTGGGCCATTTACCACCAAGGTAAGGAGCAGGTGGAGGGTCTCCAGTGGCTGGGCACCCCTCCTGGCTGCTGTCCCAGGCCGCTCTGCGCTGTCGATGCCGATGCATGTTGGCCTGTTCTGGCAGTCCCCTCTGCCTGCCCCCTGCCCACACCTCCTCAGAGCAGGGAGGGGCTCTTCCTGGGACAAGAACCACGCTTTGAATTTTCGGATTTCACTCAGCAGTGTGGGATTTGTAGCTGCTGCTGCATCTTGGCTCCGAGCGTAGTCGGTTTTGCCTACTCATGCTGATCTCCCCTGGTTACAATACATTCTGTTTCTGATGAAAATATTATTCTGATGAGTGTTTCTCGGGCTCCACCATACTTTTATGCTTCCTGCTAACTAGCACAAGCCTTATTGTCACAATTCCTAATATTTTGCATCATTTGCAGATCTAACAATTTAGTTTGTACATAGCACGAGAGAAAGCATTAATGTACATCTTCCCCCAGTGCTCCAGACAGATTGGTTCACTGTGGAACAATTAATTACATACACATGTGCTAGCCTATATTTCTTGTAAAATCAAATCATGCAAGGATGCCTCAGCCAGAACAAGCCATAAAGCTAGACAAGGCACGGAAAAAAACCATCCCCAAGTATGTACTGCTTGAATTACATAACTATAAAAAATAAAGCAAAATTGAAAAGGGCAAAGGAGACAAAATGTAAACACAAGCCTTTATATGCTCTGTGTAATATAGAATGATTGTCATTTGACATGCTGGGATCATGAGCTGCCAATGTAGTTCAGGAAAGAAAGGGATATCTCAAGAATGATGGCAATGCTGCTTGCTCCCACCAAAGCCTATGGCTGCCAGGGTCTAACTGCCTGCTTGGAAACTAAACCAGGACAAATCGTTTCCTAAGGAACTGTAAAGCGTCCAGAAATACCAGGAGCCTTCAGACCCCCCCCCTTTGGAAACGCAGCCCTTTAGTGGGTGCCTGCAACCACCCCCCTCAGTGCCTCACAGAGCCCCCCAAAACCTGCTGCGCTCAGGCCTTCTGTAGGACATCAAGGAGGCGACTGCAACACCACTAAGTTGATTTTGCACCTTTGAAAAATCTCCTCCCTAACACAAATACTCCATCACTGTCAGCTGAATGCTTTTAACTTTTGAATTAATGTTATTTTCGAGAGGTCAGACATGTGACAGTACCAAGAGTCTTTTGCCAAGCCATGCTTTTCAGGTCTGCATCTGAATTTCCCCAGAGCCCAGTACTGTTTAAATACGAGTAACCGACTCTGGTTAATGCAAAACTTCTGTTCTCTGGACTCCTTCAGGGCTGTGCTCGTGGGGCTGCTCCCCACGCAGGCACGGAGAGACAGAGCCACTCAGTGCCCTCTCCTGCTCAGCAGGTCAGAGGGACCCGACAGCCAGCAGCTAAGAATAACAGCAGTCAATTTCCCTCCCATTTTGTCCCCATCCCAAAGACTGCAAGGTGTTTCAGCAGAGGTTTAGATCGTAGCCACACGGTGTGTGAAAACTCACACCTCCACCAAGGGCCACAGCTGCCAGGCTGTGCCAGGCACTGGGACAGGGGCACCTTCAGTGCAGCTGCTGCTCTGCCTGGTGCTCACAGGGTGATGGAGAGCAGGGAAATCCTCTGGGAAGGGTGGTGGAGAGCGGTGAAAGCCTCTGGGAAGAGGCCACACTCATAGCTAGGCTCTCACAGAGGAAAAGGAAGCTGGTCTCCACTCTAAGGATGGTTCATTTTATATTACATTGCAATTGTACGAAATTGCAGGGGTCTAGGGAACAAGTCCTGTGAGGAGCAGCTGAGGAACTGGGATTGTTCAGCCTGGAGAAGAGGAGGCTGAGGGGAGACCTCATTGATCTCTGCAGCTCCCTGAAAGGAGGCTGTGGTGAGGTGGGTGTTGGTCTCTTCTCCCAAGTAACAAGTGATAAGATGAGCGGAAATGGCCTCAAATTGCACCAAGGGAGTTTATATGGGATATTAGGAAAAATTCCTTCACTGACAGAGTGGTGAAGCCCTGGCAGAGGCTGCCCAGGGATGTGATGGAGTCCCAGTCCCTGGAGAGGTTCCAAAGGTGTGCAGCTGTGGCACTTGGGGACATGGTTCAGCAGGCACGGTGGGCTTGGGCTGACAGTCGGACTGGATGAGCTGAGAGGTCTTTTCCAACCTTAGTGATCCCACAAAATACCAAAGCAGTGCTCTGTACAGTGTCTTTTGGTGGTTGCACAGATCTAGGGCGTTCGGAAGTATTTCAGGAAGTGCTATTTGTGGAGGCACGTGCAGCTGGAAGGTGCCTGGGCTCTGTCTTTGGTGGAAACAAGGAACATGCCTGCCCCACCGCAGCGGTTCCGGCGGCTCTGGCTGGCTGCAGCGGGCACTGGGACAGGTCTGGTGTGCACATGGTGCCACAGCTGGTCACAGAATCATGGAATTACCCGAGATGGAAGGGACCCAAACGGATCACCGAGTCCAACTCCCAGCCCTACACAGGACACTCCCAACATTCACACCGTGTGACTGAGGGCCTTGTCCACGTGCTCCTGGAATGGTGGCAGAGTGGGTGCCGGGGCTGCTTCCCCGTGATAAGTGAGGTTGCACATTCCTGCAGTGCTGTTTCCCAGCGAGCCTGCTCCCACTGACCCAGCTACTGAGCACACCAAGCCACGCTGCACAGACACTGCCAGGAGCGATGCTACGGACCCTGCTTTGCCACTGTGAGCTGCGAGAGGACTTTGGGGGGCACAGGCCTCCTCTCTGAGCTTACCTCCAGGGAGCTGTACGTGGCTGTTCCTGGGACTCCCTTTCCCTCTGTCTCTCAGCATAGGTGGGGTCCAGATCTTCTGCCAGTTAAATTTTGTTTTCCAGCTTGCTTTGTAGAGCGTTTCGGTTCACTTGGCTGGCACGGAGAATTTTCACCACACCCTTGTCTCCTCAGACAAACAACATCTTCTCTAACCTCTGGCAGAGCTAAACCTACTGAGTAAGAAGAAACAGTAGTTAAGGCTTAATAAATAAAGCCACCCTGAAGAAACACCTCCACAAAGCAAGATGAGTGGGCATCATCTGCCTGGACAGTGTGGCTGCTAAACACGGGAGGGAGAAATCAGACACATCAGGCGCAACAGGACACCTGACAAAGGGAACGACGTTCCCTCAAACTGTAGTTTTATCTCTGCTCGTTTGGATCAAACACTTGTAACAGTTGTGGATTTATTTCCTTCCCACAGTCAAAACAATAAAAGCCAGGCACCATTTTATTAATTTCCAAACCAGCGTCAGATAAGGAGAATTGCATTTAAAAAAGTAAACACCCTGCCATAGAATTGGAGGATGTGTAAGCGTTCGGGGCTTTTTTCCTGTGTCTATAAAAGGGGAAGGTTTTTTAGCATTATGAATAGATTTAATTTTTTTTTAAGTTGTGCTACAAAGCACTGATAAGGCAATGGGAAAGCAGTGGAGATCGAGGCAGAGCAGGAAAAAATACCACCCATATTAGGAGACAGGCACTTACTTAGCTGCTGCCATTTGAATAAAGATGCCATTGTTCAGCCAGAAGAATGCACATATTCACAGGCCCAGCACAGAATAGCTCAGTGTATCTAGAACTCCAGAAGTGTCCAAATTACAGCCCCAGGGCCAAAACTGCCCTTGAGCCTTTCTGAAGAATGACCCTCTGCTTAATTAATCAGCGCTGTAGCTGTGAGTGATCCCAGGACACACTTTTCTCAGGCCTTTTTCTTAGCCCTGCTTGTTCAGAACAAACCTTTAAATGTTCTCTGGCTGATTTTTGACCATTTTTTTCCCCTTTCAAGATGATTATTTCCTGTTTTACTGTGAAAGCTCATTAGAAACGAAGAACAGCATCTAGACGATCTCAGTCCAGTCTACTTGGACAGGGAGTGATTGACTCGGGATGCAGAGACACTGGCTCCCTTTCAAGGCCTACCAAAAAAGGTTAAGCCTGCAGACTCCCAGAACATTGCTACTGCAATTTTCTTTCCATGTACTCAGGAAGAGTTACAGCAGGGCTGATGAGTTTGTACATGCCATTCTGTTAGTCACGTTTGATCCCATCACTGCAACTCCAGCTGTTGCACGTGGGATCTCTACCAAGACCTCTTCTCCACTTACTCTGCACAAGTTTGAATTTACAGCACTGAGAATTCCTCCTGGCTGTCACAGTCCAGGTTGTCTGGATTCTCAGGAAGCTTTTTGTCTGCCTGGAATGGAACTGAGATTCGATGGCAACTGGAATTGCGTGAAGACAATTAAAATCATTGTGCAAAATTTCTCTCCTAATTGGATTCCACCTTGTCTACCTAGCTTTTATGATAAAATTCATCTTATTCTCATTTAAATTGAAGTTTAACAGGAAAAGTCAAAGGTTTTGCTAGAAATAAAACAGCAGTCTTTCTTTTTCTTTAACAGTGGTCTCTTCAGTGAAAACCAAATGAATTTTGACTATCTTTACAAACTTGCAACGAAACACACAAATGAAAAAAAAACGTTAAGGGTTTAAAGAAGTCAGCAGGAATGTTTTGAAAAGCTGTAAGGATAATACAATCTGCAGTTAGGGAAGCTGGAGCCATACTGTTTGATAGGTCCTATCTTATGATATCCAATATTAGGCAACGTAAAATGATATGACCGGATGGCCTAACTAAATTTAGTAGTCTGGTGAATTGCCACTCTACTAAATTTAGTCGGCCCGTAATGGGCATTAGATAGCTACAGCCCAAATGATAAAATCTGTCTTGCTTTTGAGGCTCCCAGAGAATGCACAATGTACTCTGCTGCACTATTAAGAAATAAGCAAACCCAAAGGGGAAGATCACCCCCTCACGTTCAACACGACCCCAGCAGCAGGTGGAGGTGCAGGGGTGCTCCCCAGATATGTGACCCAACGGGAGAGGAGGAGGAGGAGGGCTCTGGAGGTGCACTGATCCTCCCCAAGGCAAAGCTGCTACTCCAGACTTACCCTTGTGCTGGAGCCTTGGGAAAAGGAATGGTTAGAGGTGGGAGCTGGGCTCTTGGAGCCTTGCTGCTCTTCCGAAACAAGTGCTGGCTGTGTTTTGGTGCCATTCCTTCTCCATTTTTCCACTCTGGGCTCTGTAGTCCTGACAGTAAACAGGGCAGTGTATTTCTACATAGATTTCCATGCATCACAGCATTTCATGCTATGAAAACTGCTAAGCCACTTTTCTCAAAGCCACGTTCGACGTGTTACTTACCCAGGTCCTGCTGTTTAAGGGGATTTCTGCTTCTCAGTCCACGTGTGCTGTCACCTCTCCATTGGTGTGAATCCACGTAGGACACTTTTTTCTTTAAAAACTGTGAAATATAACAGGGTTGGAAGCTTTTAAAAATTCTGGTATTAATGAGTAGAGAAGAATAGTATTTGGACAAATAAAAAAGTACCACAACATTATTCCCATGTCCTTAAAAAGAATTGCATCCTCCTGTCCTTGAATAAGAAGCTACTGGATGCCCAGTGTAACTCAGAGATACTTCTTGATTACAGACACAAAATAGTGACCTTGTCCTGAGTTCTGTTCCCAGCACAGCAATGCAGACATAGCCCTGCTGTTCAGGAGGTTCTGCAGATCTGGCTTTATACTTAAGGTTGGATATCATAAACTATAAGTCAGCTTTGATCCCAATCCCCATGATAAGCACATTCAACCTGTCTGAAGTTCTGTATACGTTGCCATCTGCAAGAAGCCAGTTCATGGATCATAGCTGGGTGCACGTGTTCAACAGTCAGTGGGTTTAAAAAATATATCTCAAAATAATCACTACAGGAATTCCCCATTTCCTTAATACTTTACACTAAAAGGGGAGAAATAGCTCTTTGGAAAAACACTTTGTCTTTTTGGTGAGCTTCTAAAATAGCAGCTAAGAAGGAGGTATGAAAACCATAGAACCATAGAATCGTTAAGGTTGGAAAAGACCTCTTAGTTCAACCGTCAGCCCAACACGACTGTGCCTACTGAACCACGTCTTGAAGAGCCACATCTACACACCTTTTGAACACCTCCAGGGATGGAGACTCCATCCCTTCCCTGGGAATAAGATCATCACAGCTATTGTCTAGCAGTCCATCCATGTAAACACAGTGTTCAGGGAACAGGAGAAAGGAGAAGGACAGAGTCTCAAAATCCAGCGCATTTTGTTCATTTGTGTCATTCCCATTTTCACTCAGAACTTGACTCTTCCACAAGATTTTTAAATCTGAGTCTCCAGTAAGTGGATGTGGGAAACGTGATCACCCTCTCCAAGTTCCCTCCTTGGTCCTTTTGGAGAGGTTGGCCACTTTGACCCCAGCTGCAGTTGGAGGTTGTGTACGTCCCAACCACAGAGGGCACCCCCAGCGAGGCACCAGGCCACCCCCACCATGAAGGGGCCGTGGCAGAAGAAACCTAGCAGACACCAGAGAATCCACCCACAGCATCCTAAGACGCGGGTGCTGGGCTGCCCTACTTCTGCTGCTCACACCGTAACTTGTTTTTCTTTTTATAATTGTGCCTTAATCATTCTTTATGCTGAAATAATCATAACATATTTACAACCAGGCTCTATTTTAATTTTTGCCTTCAGATCCCTCTCTGTGTGGCCTCATACTGCCACTTCCAGCCCAAGTGACACCCTTCCTATCAAAGCCAATTTGGATTTCTTTTCTCAGACACGAGTTTGCAAGGTATTTGTGTCAAATGATTTACTCGAGTTCAGACGTTACAAATAGTGCTGCTGGTGTAAGGAGGCAGAGCAGCCGCTCTGGATCAGACCCAGCAGGGATTGGGTTTCTCAGTGCTGTGTTCTGTAACTCTATAACAAACCCTCAGCTGTGCAGTGTGGCTCCACAACCCCACAGCCGTGACGCTCGCCTGCTCCCTCCAGTTGTGCCTCTCACTTTTAGCACACACGAATATTTGCTGGGCAGGAACCACTCGCATCGGCTTTCCAAACACAGAATCACGGAACGGTCTGGCTTGGAAGGGACCTCAAAGCCCATCCAGTTCCACCTCCCTACCATGGGCAGGGACACCTCCCACTGGATCAGGGGGCTCAAGACTCCATCCAACATCATCAGCTTTTTTTGTGGTTATTGCTGCTTTTTCTTTTCTGATACAACTTTTCCTTCATCTGGCGTGTTTTTTTCCAAACTACTTGTGAATATTTGGAAAAATGCATTAGTTTCGCATTGCTCTTAAGACTAGTTTGATCTTGGCTTGCTAATTTACATATATATGACCTTAGAGCAGCCTCCCAGTACTGAAAGGGGCTCCAGGAAAGCTGGGGAGGGGCTCTTGATCAGGGAGTGCAGGGACAGGATGAGGGGGAACGGTTTTCAGCTGAAAGAGGGGAGATTGAGATGAGATCTTAGAAAGAAATGTTTCCCTGTGAGGGTGGGGAGGCCCTGGCCCAGGTTGCCCAGAGAAGCTGTGGCTGCCCCATCCCTGGAGGTGTTCAAGGCCAGGTTGGATGGGGCTTTGAGCCCCCTGATCCAGTGGGAGGTGTCCCTGCCCATGGCAGGGCGTTGGAACTGGATGGGCTTTGAGGTCCCTTCCAACCCAAACCATTCCATGATTCTTGTGATTCATGACTAACAAGTTTTTCCGCTCCTCACTTTTTAATCAAACACTTGTTTTCACAAGGCCTTTGCTTCTTCCTAATTGCCAGGCCTTATTATTTTGATAAAGACTGATTTTTTTCCTTTCAAAAAAAAATTGGTTCTGTTGCTCATCTATTTTAAAATCATAATTAACTTCATCTCCTTCCTCATTTGCTAATGGGTCTATTTTCTCTCCAGTATTTCCTTTTCCCCTGATACACTCCTAATGCCTCTCTTGTTTCTCTTATCCCTTTGGCCAACTGTAACTCACTGTGCCTCAAGCTGGGGAAGGGGAGACCTTCACAACACAGCACTTAGAACTTCCACACCGTTTTATACTTTCAAAGTCTTTTGCAGACATCAACTCATTAACTTTCATAACATGCCAGTGAAGTAGAGAAGTCTTATTAATAGCTTTATTTTGATGAGGAAAGTGAAGGGGAGGTCCTGAATAATCGATGTTGACTGTAGTGAGGCTGCTCCAAGGGCCAAAACCCACGTCCATGTGATCAGACAAGGAGACAACTGAGCCTGCAATTGGGCACATCACCTATTAGAGCGAGCCCAGCGGAAGCCTCGGAGCTGATCCGAGGGCTGGAGCACCTTCCATATGAGGACAGGCTGAGAGAGTTGGAGTTGTTCAGCCTGGGGAAGAGAAGGCTCTGGGGAGACCTTAGAGCAGCCTCCCAGGACTGAAAGGGGCTCCAGGAGAGCTGGGGAGGGGCTCTTGATGAGGAAGTGCAGCAACAGGATGAGGGGGAACAGTTTTAAGCTGAAAGAAGATTGAGATGAGATCTTAGGAAGAAATGTTTTCCTGTGAGGGTGGGGAGGCCCCGGCCCAGGTTGCCCAGAGAAGCTGTGGCTGCCCCATCCCTGGAGGTGTTAAAGGCCAGGCTGGATGGGCTTTGAGCCCCCTGATCCAGTGGGAGATGTCCCTGCCCATGGCAGGGGGGTTGGAACTGGATGGGCTTTAAAGACCTTTCCAACCCAAATCATTCCATGATTCTGTGGTCACCATCAGCAAAGTCAGAAAGCTGAACTCAGCGAAAGGAGTACAAAATCTGCCTTTCAGCTGCCTTTATTTCCATTTATTTCTCAGGTGAAGACTCCAAGAGTTCACCCACTTAGGTTTCTCTTCACTTCTGCTGGTCAGATGTTCCTGCACAATATTAATAAATCTGGTTAAAAACACTGTGAGAGAAAGCAGTGCAATTGTTTGCCTAGAGGATACTCATAACAACCTGTTGTTGCTTTATACAAGTGCCTGAGAAACATCTTTACCCTTTGGTGGCCATTACTCTTAGAAAAACAATTTCAAAGCCGTATGTTCAAGGTGCTTGTATTAAGGTTTAACCAGCCGTTTACACAGGGGCATAGCAAGAATGGATGTTCTCACCCAAATACGCCAGCCTGAGCTCCCTCTAAGTCTCTTTTTTTCTGTTTTACCCACAGAGCACTATACAGAATTCCTAAAGTGTTTCTAAGCTTGTGATACACGAACCACTGATGGTCCACAAGACATCAAGAAGCACTGGATGAAAAAAATGCACTTCCTTTTCCAAGGAAGACCAAAAGCCCAGGTTGTACAAGCATGTTCCAGTGAGCAAAGAGAAAGGGGTGAAACCAAATTAACAATTGAACAATCAAGGCCTATCTTAATTTCTAGCAGGTTTTCAAATAAAAAGCATTGTGGTTAGATGCAGAACACAGCCTGGGGATATTTTTTTTCATGATCCTAAAGAGTGGTTAAACACTGCTTTGCGTGTCTGGGAATCTGAAAAGTGATGTGATTTCCATGAGGCTTTTCTTCTAAGCTGGTGTCAGCAACACCTTCATCACCCTTTGTGGTGCATCACAGCACTGCAAGGAAGGCCGAGAGCTTTTTGCAGTCCTACTGACCAAGGAGATCCTTACTGAGCCCTCTGAGCAGTCCTCTCCCCTTCCCCTTCGGTCCACATTGCCCTCCTTGCCCACCATATCTCCATTCCACAGGCACACACAGGACATCCTCCCTCATGGCCAGGGCTTCCAGAGGGCAAGCAAAACTGGTGCCATGCTGCAATTTATGGGGCTGGCAGCCAGATGAGCTACAGAGCTGCTCTTTTCCTCTCTCCCTGGGGACTTCCAGGGGTGGAAAGTGAGATGTGATGGTCTGATTCCTTCACCTCCAGTGCCTTTTCCAGAAAGAGGTCCAACCTACCTCCTGGATCTCCACTTGTGTGTGTGCACAGAGCACAAAGCAGGGGCAGGACACAGTCCCTATAAATGAGTTGGTTAAGTTCTGTTGGGCAGGAGAGGCTCTGCTTAGAGCTTACACAGCCTGCTTAGAGCTCCCAGACTGCCCTGGCCAAGCACCCACTTCAGATGTTTATGGAGGGTGCTTTCGGAGGACTGCAACCTTGGATCTGTGCTTCCAGTTCAAGTCCTCTCACAAATTTGAACAAAAAGCCTGTAAAGTTCAGCATCTTCCAAATTGCCCCACGTAAGTCACTACTGAAACCGTATCCAAACGGCTCCCCCCCCGCCATACCTTCCACAGAAATGACCTAAACTTTGTCAGGTTCACATGTCCCTAGAGATGATCTCATTTCACTGCTTCAAAAGAGCTTTGGTCTGCACAGCCTGTAGCAGCAAATTTACACTTCAAAAAGCAGACAGCTTTTTCCACATCTTATTCACTTAATGGGTGAGAATGTAAAATTAGTTCCGTTGCTGATGAGGACCTTGAGCCAAATGAAAAGTGTTCATTTGTCAGCACAGACTTACGGCCTGAAACATGATTATATAGCTAATCCAATAATGGGGTTTGATGCTGAGCATTTATTTATATACAGTATGTCTTGTTATCTGTTGATAATCAGGCTCTACAATTTACTCTCTTTTGTGTCATTAGACACAGCAACATCTTCCAGACACATTACACTCACGTCAACATGCAAACACACACAGAACCTTTCCGGCCAAAACACCCTCTTTGCCTATTTGCTTTGAAACAGCGTTTGAATTTGAGCTTTTTGCAGCTTAAAATATTAGCAGCAAATTAATCATTTTAAACTGAGAACCTCTCTGCATCTTAATAGATTAAAATTTGAAACATAAATTTTGGTTCCTTATCTATAACATCGTATCAACTGATTTATTCTTTTTCTTTTTGCCTGATGTCAATACCAATATCTAATTATCTCAGGTATAAATTTGTGCACATTAAATGGTCCCCATCCTAAAGTATTCCACGTCCCAACATCAGATGGTGTCTTAGACTTTGCACCACTACTTGATGGTTCATAAAATTCATATTTTATAGAACAGAAAGTAAGTGTAACTCGGTAATGCTAATACCAGGCATAGTTATTACATCGAGTCCATTAAAACCAAACAGAAAACCAAAGTTATTTGTTTGCTTTTTCGACTTTTTGACCAATTTCTCTTGCTACTAATGACTGTAAATATCTAACACTGAATTACTGGGACAGTTTCCTCTTCGTTTAAATATAGGCTACATAAAATTCAAATATTTAAAACGGGGAGGCATTTTAATAGCTATGCCACAGTGTGATACACTGCAACTTTCACCAGATATTACAACAAAAGAAGTCTATGGGAAAGTAAACTCACTCCAGCCTTAAACTGGGGGTTAATGGCCAACGCGGGGCACACCTGCAAACTCTGCAAACAATCCTGCAACACCACACGAGGCAATTCCTGCGCTAAAGCCCTGCCTGCAGAAACACCCAGGAACACCTCTGAGGGCTGGATGAAGCCTCCTCTAAATTTGGCAGTCAGGAACCTTTCAGAAGTCGAGCTATTAAGTGAAATTTACCTCAAAGGGTGCTGCAAATGAAGGGTGCAGGTGAGATGCGAAGGACGTGTGAGCCAAAGGCGAGCCCTGCCAGTGCCAGAGCAGGATGAGGCCTCCCCGGGTGCTTTTGTTTAGCTGAAATTTACTCTACAATAAATACTTATATATTGCTGCAACATGATGTTTTATTGGGCTGCACTAGTTTACTAAAAACAGCAGGCTGGTAATAGCAGCGCTTGTGGTTTTGCCTGTAATTCATTTGTGCATGGTAATGCACAGGGAGAGATATGATACCAGATAATAAGGCAAATTAAAAAAACGACTAAACTCAGGCCTAGCAATATACAGCATATTAGGACTGTGTTCAGGCAGGCTGATTCTTTGGATATTTTTATATTTTGTGTTACCTCGGCAAGGTAATTCATTAGGTATTCGCTTGGGTAAAGAATAAATGAATATAGCATACATTACAGCCTCACTTGCGCTGCAGAAACAAATCTTTCCTGTACCCGCCAATGTAATCTTCAGAGTTTTCCTGATATAAAACACCTCAAGAAAAATGCACCTCGGTAAGATTTACACTTTATTACTCTAATGATTCTACAAACACTGCCACAATGTGATGAAAGGCAAAGCAGTCCTGATCTGATTGAGAGCTAATAAAAATCAGTACTGAAAACTGAAAATAGCACCCTTATCATCTTTCTTTCATTTAGACCTGATTACTAGGGGATTATAATGCAATCACAGCTATGTGTGAGAGGTAGCTATGGGAACCAGTTTTAACTGTTTATCTAGCCAAAGATCTTAATTTAAGTTTGAACACTCTGATTCATTTATATGTAAGACACCAAGGAGACAAAATGCAGAAGAAACAGATGCTCACTTGTTCTTTCCATTTAACTTCATAAGCTACCAGCCAATTTGTCTTTCAGGGACAAAATTAATTTCTGATGACAATGTGAGCAAGTAATAAACTAGGCGTTCCTGTCCTGGGAAACTTGTTAAGGCCGTGTAATGTTCTGGAGTTATTTAGAAAAAAACAATTTGCTCATAGACTTGCAGGGACATCTGTAACAGAGTTTTCTTTGTCCCTGTGCTGTTACTCATTTCTGGGGGCTTTATGACACCTTTTCCAGAGGTCGAGTCGAAAAAGTTCAAAAGGAAACATATTGCCCATTATTTCTTTCCTGTGGGGTATTTTTTTAGGCTGCTCTTCCCCCCCCCTCATATCCACAAATCGTGCAACCCTCAACTCGCTTCGCTACTTCCACACAGCCCAAGCAACCACCAGCCAGAAAGCCAAACAAAATTAATCAGAAATTATCCAAGGAAAACGGTTTGTCAGAAATTTCCAGGGAAGCAGACACCTGCCAACATCCAACGGAGCACTGCAAAGGTCTGCTGCGCGTTGAGATGGAAGGAGCATTGCCCACTAACGCTGTCAACTCTGTTAAGGTACCATCATTAGCAGGGGTGAAAAATGCCAAAATGAGGTGGGGAGAGAGACAAAGAGCACAAGATCCACCCTAAGAGCTTGCATTTTCAGTACGGGCCGTGTGTCCATGCTCCTGCATCAGCTGCTGAACCAAAATGTTCTCTACCTTTCATTATCTTTGCTGGTGCTATTTCCCCATCTCGGTGTTTATTTCAGATATTCAGCTCTTTACCCTGCTAACACTTTTCTGTCATTTGGCTCGTTCATTGGGGTTTTTCTCCCTGCACATCTGAGGTTTTCTCTTAAGTAAATTCCTACAGTCTAATGCCTGTCCATTAGCACATCGAAAATCGCTCCGGCTGCCGCGCTTAACGTTCGGTTACGGCTTCTGTGTTCACACCAATGTTCCTTTTCCAGCAGCTCTTTTGAAGAAAGTTTAAAGTAAGTTACAAAATGTTTCTTTTTCATCTAAACAGGGAAATGAATTTAAGAAAGGAAGAGAAGAGCCTGAAGGTTTAGCTCTTTCAAATTTTAAGCAGAATTCAAAACACTGTTGGAACACATCTGTCAGAGAAAGCACGAGAGCACCTGCATTTTAAGAGTGAATCTCTTCCCTAACTCCTTCCTTGATAACAGCTTGCACAAACAGCACCTTTAAACCACATCAATCCCAGACTCTTTCCATCTATCCACACCATTATTATTTCCCTTGGCACTGAAGTGCAACTGCCTGGAGACTGAAGCTTCTCAGCCACGCACGGCCCGCGGGGCGGCACCACGGCTCACAAGGAGAGCTGATCAAAACTATGGAGCTGAAGTGATAAAACAAGGGGAATTTTGAGCAAGGGAGTTCAAACTGGAGCTGGGCCTGGATGCTGCACGGAGCGATGCTAACTTGTGATTTAAAGGCCCGGTCGTTTCAAGTACAAATTACAAGAGAGAAAAAAACTAAGAGAGGAGAGGAAAAAACTAAGAGAGAGGAAAAAACTAAGATTCGAATGAAATTTATAAACTTTACCATGGTTCTGTTTGTATTTGTGCAGCAGGACCTGACCAGCACCCCCCGAGCGTGCAGCACCTGGCCCGACTGCATCCGTAGGGGAGGGAGGGTGCACCACGGTTCAGCCACTTCCCACCTCTCTCCTTTACTTTCAGTGCTCCAAGACATGCCCATGCAAGTTTGGCCAGCAGCTGAGCACCAATACAGCAAGGACCGCTCCAAACTTATCAGTGGGACTCAAAAAATATTGAAGTTCATTGCTTTAAGGGTGATTTTTTTTCCTCCCACCCTTGCCACAGCTCGAAGGCTTGTGTGCAAAGAGAGGGTAAGTGCTGAGGCCCTACAGATGAAAGCAGAGCATTAACTCCTGTTTCAAGAATACAGAGGAAGGAAAGTTCACACACTTTTAGAAATAACCACAACATTTTGCAAATGAAATGAGTGCTTGGGAGAGCCGAGAGCAGCCAGAGCTCGGGCATCCGCGTGCACGGGGAAGCGGAAGCGGCAGCCGGGACACGAGGGCAGCGTTCCTGCAGGGTGGGAATGGAGGGAATTTCTCACCTGACACTCCACAGGTCTGAGACATATTGATTACTAAGGCAAATTTAATAAAAAAGAATGTAAGGGTATAAAAGAAAGGCTCTGTAGGGAAGGTCTGAGCGGGGGAGGTTTGACTGGTTATTTGTGGAGCTCTGCAACAAGTCTGAGAATTCACATTGGGCTGATGGGAAGAACAACAGTCACCTCGGGAAGAAAGAAAACAGTTTTCTGGACTGCAGGTAGAGACAGGTGGCTGGGGTAGGGTTACAGTTAATATAATATTAATCCTCCACAAAGCGAAATGTTAATTAGCATGCAGTTAAGGTGGAAAGTATCCTTACTTACATTTAAGGGAGATTTAGGTTAGATCTTTGGAAGAAATGTTTTGCTGTGAGGGTGGGGAGGCCCTGGCCCAGGTTGCCCAGAGAAGCTGTGGCTGCCCCATCCCTGGAGGTGTTCAAGGCCAGGTTGGATGGGGCTTTGAGCCCCCTGATCCAGTGGGAGGTGTCCCTGCCCACGGCAGGGGGTGGAACTGGATGGGCTTTGAGCACCCTTCCAACTCAAACCATTCTATGATTTAAAAAATCCTAAACCAATAATGTGATAAAGTACAAATATCCTTAGTAATAAAGTACAAATATTGGGAAAACTGAGCATTTCAGTCCTCGTCAGCAGTCACTCAGAGCAAGTCTGGTGAGAGCAGCTGACGGTGGGAAAGCACCTAAAGGAGAGAGGGTGAAGAGATGGCTTGGGGCATTTTGGGGAGAGTTGTTCCACAGCATCTGGGCCATCACTTTGTTCCCTGCGAAGCTCTGAGACCTGACTCAACACCACAGGGCAAAATTCCTTAGATATAGCATTTTAAAATTTGCAACAGCCTAATGATTTACTTTTAAAAACTTGCAGATCAGGAAGACGTTAGTAGAACAATGAAAAACTTGGCATCTAAATAACTCTACGACGTATTTCCAAACCCAAACTGATGTTTTCCACTCTTCCACGAAGCTCAATATTGTATAATACATTACACATTTCTACGCAGAAAGTTTTACATAACCTATCTCCTTTTCCATGAAGCTGTAAATGTCGGGGTCAGATATCTGAAATGCAATTTTGATTAAATCAAGAAGTGGGAAACCCACAGCTGGGCTGGGGTCAGGTGAGTCTGAGAGAAGAGAAGGAGCCTGCAGGCCTCTCGAACACAAATGAACCCCATACCATTGTCTTTATGGTACTGAGCCCATTAGTCCAGAGGACAACAGACTTGTTTAGGGTGGGAGATTGTGAAGCAGGATGCCCATTCCCTGGCCTAGCTGGGTGTTCTACAGCTTGTAACCACCATATCCCTGCTACAGCAGAAGCAACATGAGCTCCCTCAGCAGTACACTGGGGTACAGAACAACAACAAACAAGGAAACATTTATTTTTAGCTCCAAAAATCAGGGCAAACCAGCATATGTGAGCTATATTGGAGCTGTGTCACTAATACCTCAGTCTGCAGTGAGATAATCCCAGCCTCGTCATGTCTGGCCTTGGAGGGTGTCAATCTTTAGGAGACCAACGAGTCAGCAGATGCTCATCCTTTCAGCAGTGTCTCAGTAGAAACCAGATATTTGTTTCATGGTAAAGGCTGTGAAATTCATGAAGCTCAGAAATTTCAAGGACTTCAAAATAAATCCACTCCTGGTCAGTGCTAATACAGGAAATTCCAGTGCGAGGGAACACAGCCTCTGTCCAACATACCACAACCAAGAGAAGAATGTGGCTTCAGAGGAAAAAAACCTTCTAACTGGTTCCTAGTGGGCTCATCCATGATCAGATTTGCATTACAGTAAGGAGCCCATTGTCCTGTTCAGTCATGGGTGGATTTCTGCTGGCCTGGCCATGAGTCAGAGACTGCAAGCGGTGCCCTTCACCTGCAGGACCAGGCACACACAAACCATGGAAAGGGTGATTTTCTCTCCCTGATGAGCTGGCAGGGAGGCAGGCAGTGCTGTGAAAGTCTCTGCCTTTGAGAGGAATCACTAAAAGCTGCCCTGAGGCTACTTGCCTCTCCCTCTCCTTGTGAAGTTAGTGAAAGCCATCAACACCAAAGGTATTAATTTAACTAAGCAGCAGATATAAATTGGAGCTTAAGGTGCATCATGAAAAAGTACTTTTCCATGTCTCCTGCAACACCACCAGTAAGCACACCCGGGATCGTCCGTACCTGTCTAACAGGAACCTGACTGCAGAGAGCTGAGGCTCAAACCACGCAGCCCACGCGTGGCCTTCGGAGGGACCTGTTCTGGAAATGTCATGGGAAAGGTGACAACTGGAGCCTGAACCTGGCACAGCTCCAATAACAGCATCTTCCAGCCTGCCACCCTCACCTTCCCTCTGACAGATGGCAACAGAAAGCAAAAGAGGCAACTCTGGGGTCTGAGAGCCCCCTCTGAAGGGTTCTGAGCGCAGCAAGGGGCATCACAAAGGTGCTGGCAGAGCGTGTGGGGGGGGTGTGTGCACAGGTCACAGCACCCAGCCCTGCCCTCCCTTTCACCTCCACCTGCCTCTGCAGCACCGGGCAGGGGCAGCACAGACACACCTTGTGCTTTGAATTCCTGACCCAGGACTGTTCCTCACATCAATGTGTCAATTCCACTGCAGTAAATCTTGATTTTTAGGTTTAACCGTATCACAAATGTTACTCAGTAATCAAAAATCCTCCCTTTTTTCACATTCTCCCTCCATCACCCAGGTGGGAGCTCACAACCAGAGAGTGACGCAGACACAGAAAGCCTGGTTGTTCCAGCTGGAGGAAAGGCACCAAACCTGAGACAAATATTCTACCAACCCTCTTGGGGAATCTTGCAAAGCCATCTCCCATCCTGTAACCGTTCTGTGGTTAAATAGCAGCTTCACTTCTCTGATGTTGCAATCCAGCACCTTTCATAGGGATTAAATTCCCTCTAAATTAATTCAAAGAAAAAAAAATGCTTTTTGCTTAGAGTTATTTCTATTGCCCAGTTCTTTTATATGAATCTGATAACTAGTTTCCTGCTACAGAGATTACATCTTGAATGCTTAATGCCAATTTGGAATTTTTTGAGACAAAACAAAAAGAGATCTAAAATGTAACACACAGAGCTAAGTGTAGGACATTAATGCAAGGCATGATTGGGAAACCAGCAAGTAAATTGGAGGAGGAGAGAGGCACAATGCATATCTCTCAGGGTTAGGACATGCTGTAACTGGTCATTCAGGCATTTCTAGGTCTGAAAGTGCATTTTTTGTAGCTTAAAAACCTCTGAGTTTAACAATTTCAAAAAAAGAGCCAGAATGAAGGATAGAGTGCAGCCAAAGGATAACCCTTAACAACCATTGCAAAATGAAATCTAAATATGCTTACATATTAGATAAATGTTGGCTTCCAGAGAAGCTTTACAACACTTCAATTCCATCCTCAACTGGAATAGATGGAACTGTTTTGAATTTCCATAAGTGTCCAGAGCTCTCTGCTAAGCTAACAAGCTGATATTTCTATTCATATCATAGAAGCTATTTTTTCCCCTGGAGTAACTCGCTGGGCTCTCTTGGGTGACTTTTCTTTCTTTTTCCCTTTTCAGCTGCAATACAATTTCATTAATAGGACGATGCAATAATTATTCTTATTCTACTAATAACTTCACTGCCCCATTTTTTGCCACGTGGTCAGGATCTACATTTTAAAAAAAATGTCAGAGGTTTTTTCTGCTCTCTTTACTTAAAACTCAGCAAAGCCAGTGGGTTGCACACAGGCAGAGCCTCTTCTCACTGGCCACTCACACTCCTTTCCATAGTTAAGTTCTTTGAGTTGGGGTTGTTCAGCCTGGAGAAGAGAAGGCTCCAGGGAGACCTTAGAGCAGCCTCCCAGTACTGAAAGGGGCTCCAGGAAAGCTGGGGAGGGGCTCTGGATCAAGGAGTGCAGGGACAGAATGAGGGGGAATGGTTTTCAGCTGAAAGGGGGGAGATTGAGGTGAGATGTGATCTTAGGAAGAAATGTTTCCCTGTGAGGGTGGAGAGGCCCTGGCCCAGGTTGCCCAGAGCAGTGGTGGCTGCCCCATCCCTGGAGGTGTTCAAGGCCAGGCTGGATGGGGCTTTGAGCCCCCTGATCCAGTGGGAGGTGTCCCTGACCATGGCAGGGGGGTTGGAACTGGATGGGCTTTGAGCACTCTTCCTACTCAACTGATTCTATCATTTAGAAGTTTTTCTTATCCCTCATAGCCAAAGGAGCAGTGACCAGTCCCCAACCCATGGCCCATCACACAGAAACCCACACACACAACTCCTGTAAAACAAGTTAAGCTGGCCTTGACTTTCCCCAGCCCAGGATATTGTAAGATGAGCAGGGACACCCAGGGAGCTGTCTGAATGCCACAACGACCCATGGGAACGGGGGGCAATTGTGTTCCCTGTAAGAGAGGAGGAAAATGCACCCCCAAAATCAGAAAGATCAGCCCTAGTTGAGAGTTTCAGGCACCTAAGAAGAGCAGAAATTACAGGAAATCACATGAAAAAGCAGAAGATAATTGAAGTAGGATTCATAGCAAAGAAAGGAGATGCTTTGATTTTAATTGTGCTTAAAATTAGGGAGGAGCTTGAAGGCCAGAGAAAATGGCCCACGATGCTAAACAATTTTTGTAACCTGTCGTTGTGTGTGAGGCCTTTAAGCAACTCCATCACTGAGGGCTCTACTCTGTCACTGAACCTGAAACCCTACACAAGGCTTTTGTCTGGTCTAGCTTCTCATGTCAGGGGCATCTCAAGACAGGAGGGAGATCTTATCAAAACAGGAGAGATCAGGAACAGCAAGCAAAGCTGCTCAGCAAACAAACAGGAGTCTGGAGAGAGATTCTCTCATAAAAGCAGAGCCTAAAGATGGGACGAAAAAAGAGATGAGAAACCATTTGGCTTCTGCAGACTGAGAGGTGATTCCACACTGGCACTGCCAGGGGCAGGGGCACACACAAACCCTTTGATAGAGCTGCCCAGGCAGGAGCCCAGGAAGAGCAGCTTTCACAACGTGGCAGCTGGATGTGGAGATAGTGGTGTGGATACGGGCCCTGACCTCTCTGCTAGGGCAGATAACAGCACAAAGAAAGAGGAAGATGCCCAGGAGATAGCTGATTTCTTTGGGTAACCGTGCCTTGCACTTTGTTATCACTCTCAAGGGGAACATCAACATGTCTGGGGTACTTTTGTGAATTTTTTGGAAAAACAGATAACATCAGCAGCCACCTATCTCCTGCCGTGGTTCCTAAGCCAACGAACAATTCAGACCTTGTGATCATTTGGGGTCAAGGCCTGTGGCAGAAGGGGGCGGCTGAGAGGAGGCTGTGCCAGCCCCGGCACTCCCTGCTGTAGAGCCGAAGCCCGCACGGCCGACACGCTGCTGCCCCGTGCCCTCTCTGCGTGGCCAAGGACTGTGCCCACCCTGGCCATGGCTCCCTGGCTGCAGGAACCTGCGGCCCCTGCTTTCTTTCCAGAGACTTTCTCCGCCTTTGAAGGACTGAAGTGAATACCTCATTAGGCCCCGATTATCCCCAAGCAAGTGCTTAGATTTCTGCCCTATTACCGATCTGCCTCTTTCAGCAGAGGTCATGTGATGGGCAGTGCCTTCTTGTCTTCGTTATAATGCATCATTTGAAACTTTTCAATTAGGTTTCAGATCAGGCCACGGTACTGAGGCCGCTTTAACGAGGGTGAGTAATGACCTTGTGCCGCGCGTGATTTCTGGCACACCATCAGTTTTAATTCTTCTTGATCTTACTGTAACCCTTTGATACTTTGGATCAAGGGTTCTCTTGAAATGCTTTAAGCACATTGTAGGACTTTCAGGGACTGTTCTGACATGGTTTCCATCTGACTTGTCTCAACGTAGCCAGACTGTCACCTGTAAGTTTTCCATATAAATTCAAATTGCCAAAGATTAAAAGGGAGCTGAAAATCTGGCCTGTGCACAGAACAGGGGAAATCTGGTGGGGGTCCCCAGAGTGAGCAAACCTAAGGAGGATTCTGCTCTGAGAGCAAGGTAACCCCTTTGATGTGCCATGCCCAAGTACAGCAATGCTATGATTAGAACAGAAAGCTACATTAAGCTGGAGTAGTGAATTTAATAAGAACTACAGTGAGAGAGACTTCCAGAAATTTAGACTTCCCACTTAATACCCATCTTGATATTACATATAGGTCAAACTAAAACACTGTTTTAAAACACAGCATAGTTTAAGCTAGTGACAGAAACCACATTGCCATCAACAGGATAAAGATCTCACCTTTAAATGCAGGGATATTTGGACCCAGATCCAAACTCAAGCCTTGCAGCTGGAACCAGTCTGTAAACAGGCTGCGTGTGGATGAAGCGGATCAACTTTGGTATTTTCAAGGTGCTTTCCCAGGTCTTGGAATCTCATGAACTTGGATTTTCTTCTCTGGGGAGAAGGAACAGCATTGAATTATAAAATGCATCTCAGCAAGAGTTTCCCAGAAGCCTCTTGCCATCTCCAAGGTTTGCAGGCTCCCAATGGTTGGCACAAGACTTCCATGAGCATAAGGCAATGAAATAGATACAGATTTGGTCGTAAAAACTCATGTAAGACTTCCACAGCTTTTAGGAATGATTGTTCCCCTGTGTCTGGGTGCTCAAATCCTCCAAACACAGAGTGCTTTTCCACAGGAGCAATCGGTTACTGTTAATAGCACGAGACCAAGCACCAGAAGCACTGAGGGGCCAGACTCAGCATCCACAAGAGTGAGGAGCAGCTACAAATCCCCACCCCAAACCCACCAGCTGTGGAGGAGAGAGGCAGTGAGAATGGGACTGCAGCCCCTCCCTGCAGGCAGGGATGTGGGAGCCATCGCCGCCGTGGTTCCCAGCAGAGGGGCTGTGCTTGCAGAGCTTGCCAGAGGAGTGTGAATTTTTAGGTAGCTGTTTTCATCCCAGCTCTCTCCTCCAGGCATGCCAAAAGCTCGTCTCCTGGCTCACAGGGCACATCCTGGGCTGCACCCCTGAGCAGGCTGATTTACACCTGGCTGCTGCCAAAGTCTACTGACAGAGCAAAGCACATCAACAAGGTGTCCAACAGTCGCCCTCCTGCTATGCTTTAGATGTTGTCACTCTTAAAAGCAATGGACTGAGCTACTTAAAAGTAGTGACTATCTGTCCTCTTTTTTTAATTCTTGAAGGTCCTCTTACATGCAGCACGAGGGGGCTTTATCTGGAAGGGCAGCAGAGAAGCCCATGTGTTTTATTGCAGTTGGGTGGCACTACCAGGGAACTGAAAGAGCTTTCAAGCTTGCTATCAATCACTTGACGCATGAAGGAGGTGATCTTTGTTGATAGGCCTCTAGTCACCAGCTGAAAATGGTTTGTCTTTCATTACACCCTTTATAGGAGGTGTTTTTCACTGCACTTGCCTGGTGGCTTCTGCAGACAGAAACAGTGAAAAAACCTCATTTCCCAATCCAAGTTTATTGGATAGAATATACATTCTCTCCTGGGATGTAGCAGGCAGAAAGCACTCTCATCTGACACATTCTTGGCTGCAAGGAGAGCAGATCAGCAGTACCATTAGTGTCCTACAATAGCAGGCAGAGAGGAGAGGTGAGGGAACTCAATGGATTTCACTCTAGGAAAATTATCATCACTGTGTCAGGACTGACTTCTTTGTTAACCCAACACTGTCACACCTGTTAGCATGAAATAAAGGCAGGGGTCATTTAGCACAACCCTGTTTACTGGGCACTGGAAACACCTTCCAGCTCCTCCGAGCCTTAACAAAGCTGCAAGGAGTAAACCTCAGCAGTGAGGTCCATCCCCACCTCACATCCTCGGAGCAGCAATTACAACAAACAGTTGCTTTGTGGCCACGTTTCAAAGCCAGAGCACGGTCACACGGATGTGCAGCTCTAAACCCAGCAGAGCTTGATCTATTAAACACATAAAGGGGTCTGTGTGTCAAAGGAGTCTGGCCCAACCATGGGACAGAAACCACAGACTCCTAAATTGGAAACCCAGGTTTCTTCAGCTATTTGACCAACACTCCAGAGCACATCCATACATTTCAAATCTCACACTCTACTAGGAATACACAGCAATGCTCCTTTCAGAGGTGTTGCATTGATTAATAAGCTTGTCAGCGAGGATGGAAATTGCTACATAAGTGCTAAGCACTGTTAACTAACATAAGACAATTCCATACATTCTTGGTGGAATCCAGAGAACTCCAGCAAAATTTATTAGTTCCATTTGCATATATACCCTGTCTGACAACAGTGATCAAGCTGGTGAAAGTTATTTCAAATGTCTGTTGTGCTCCGTGACTGCAGAAGAAATGAGAGTGAAAATTCTGTCTCACGAGGCAGAACTGTGCCTGCTGAAAAATCTGTAATTTCTGAAATATATAGAGAGCACAAACAAATATTTCTCTCATCAGATTTGTGCACGCCTCGGTGATATTTAGCTTAATAACTGTGCAAAGAAGGAGCAGTATTGATGAAGTTAAAGCACAGAACTCCATTCTGCAGGAAAAGTGCTAATGCTTTCCGTTTCAGCCACACGTCCTCATTAAGGGCTCAGCCTTCTTTGGCAATCCAGAGATCTGGTTTAGGCACTTTTAGCTCAGCTTTTCTTTCACCTTGGATGCCACATCATCGCCAACGGGAAACACTGTGGACCACTCGAGAGTGGCACAGGGCTACAGGCACCGATTTTGGATTCTCAGAGGTTAAACTATGGTTTTCCTCAAATAAAACAATTTCATAGAATGGTTTGGGTCAGAAGGGACCTTAGAGATGATCCAGTTCCAATGTCCCCTGCCATGGGCAGGGACACCTCCCACTGGACCAGGGAGATTGTTTTGAATTGATTGTATCATCCTTTCTATGAAGACTTCCCATGGCTTAGTCTGTAATTACAAACTCCCATTCCTCCATTCCTACCCCTTTGCCATAAAACTATGGTTTCTCCTGATCAGATTTGCAAACAACAAACAAACTCAGTTGAGCAAGACTGGAGGTTTCCACCTCCAGAATTTCCAGAGAAGAGGCCCACTGAGTTTGTAATCTAGCAGATAAGAGGCTGCAAGAGTGTCAAGAACATCAGATACCTCTCTGAAGCTGGCCTACTGTGTGATGAAGCAAATAATTTTATCCCCAGATCCTTCCCTTTCTGTTTTTCTGGGCCAAGGTTGCCTTCTAATTCACGTTGGTGCCGCACCCTCCAGCACAATGGGGTTTGGATGGCTCCATGTGCTGCTGGCGTATGGCTTTGTCTCTTGTTCTAACCAACCATTTGGAGATGGAGAGAGAGTGATATTGCTCTCCATTACATTGCTATGGAAAGAAAAAAGAAAAAAAACCCAATAGGCATAATTTCCTGACATATTTGAACGCCCATTTTGCCAAGGGATGTGCTGTGCATCTACTGCGAACGGCTGAAAACGCGAGGTAGAAGTGAAACACGATGTTCTTGTGTTTACCAAGGACCACCAGCCCTTTGCCTTTAACAGAAGATCTGTAGCCTAAACAGGCAGCTTTAAGAGCTCTCCTGACTGAGTTGCAATCAAGATACCACCTACTTAAATAAGCATTTGTACTCCCAGTGATTTTAGGAGATGAATTACTGATCTTATTACCATAGTAAATACTCTTGAGGCAATGCACAGGCCAAGAGAATATTGCTTTCTGCTGGTACAGTACCCATTTCCAGGAGAACTCGAGGAGCATTTCCAGCCATGTGGTAATAATAAAAGGTTTTCTTAGTCTATGTTTGCCAGAAAGTCCCGTTTGCAGAAGTGGCTTTAAAATCTTTGACTCTGTTCATGGGAAAGAGCTCGTCAGCTATGAAACTGTTCCTTACCAGCTCCTGTTTATCAGCCTTACAGGTGGGGTAAAGAGATTTGCAGGTGACATAGCTCAGTACCAAGCAGAGAAAGTTTTCAGCTGACTCGATGACTGGCAGAGAAACGTTACCTGGACAGGCAGAAGTGGTTCCTAGTTGTCCATGGTGGTCCAGCCTCTGAGGTGGTGCCCTTTGAGGACAGTCCCCTTCCCCTGTCCAGCTCTGTGTCCAGGCAGGCAGCAGGTGCTGGAGAAGGACAGGGAGTACCAGCACGTAGAAAGCCTCTAGCTCCAGCACACTCCATTTATTTATCACTGAACCATCATCTGGTCAACAGGAAAAGTTGATAAAACTGTTGCCTCTGGGGTTCTGTTCACCTTGGGAACATCGAAAAGGTGAAGCTGGTTCAGGTCAGTGCACGGGAGGCCCTGTTGTAAGGTGGGAGCAGGTTAGTCATGAATTGCTGAGCATCATCTGGTATCACAGATAAGCAGAGTGGGTAAGAGACTAGGCAGGCTCTACAATAAGGGATGGATTTAATTAACAGTTGCACAGAGGGAGCAGACTGTAGCATTTTGGCACAAGGACATCCTACCTCTGACAGTTACATAAAGAGACAGGGAGCACCCTATTATAAAAAAAAACATTACTCCTCTATGTGTTTTTAAGATTACTCCAGAAACAGTAACATATTGTATTACCCATTCTCTGCAGCACTGCCTGGTTACCCTGGCACTGCTCAGTGCAGGCTCTCTGCAGATATTCTGCACCAGGGCCTATTTAAAATCACTGGCCCAAACTTGGTTCCAAAAGTACACCTCTGCTGAAGTCAGGGGCTTGTGCAGATGTAACTGAAGGCAGATGTTGATCCATATTAACTAAACTATTAAATACATCAATCTTACCCAACCATCTGACACCTTGTCCCATTGCCCAATATTTTGTTTCCCAAAAGTTTATTTCAGTTCAGCCACCTGACCATTTGCAAGCTTCTGGGTAAGCCCACTTTTATAATTTCTTGCTTGGGTTTGAGTTTTTTTCTTCTCTCTCTCTTTTAAAGTTATTATTTTAATGGGTCAATCTTTTAATTATTTTGAAAGTTAAAGGTGATGATCATAATCAGATGAGCCCCCTGATCCAGTGGGAGGTGTCCCTGCCCATGGCAGGGGGGTGGGACTCAATGGGCTTTAAGGCCCTTTCCAACCCAAACCATTTTGTGATTCTATGATCATTGCACAGTTCTAGCTGTTCCTCTCCTCAGTCAGTAGAACCCAACAACAAAACACCTGAAGGAAGGAAGCTGAAACAAAACAGAGTTCAATTCTTATTCACATATGTGTTAGCAAAATAATCAATTACTCTACCAGCTCCTTACCTCACGGGCTGGAGTTCAAAGAAGAGCAGACAAGTGACTTTGATGGTCCCAACATCAGTCCCAGCAGATGTTTAACCACATCCCACAGCTTCAGCAGATGGACTCTCCTCCTGGGAAGCCAAGCAGGGGACACAACATTGCTAAAATGGGCAAGTGTGGAACATAGAAAAGTACATCCTTGAATACACCTGCCTGAGAAAATAACCTCTGTTCTCCAGTCACCTGAACAAAGAACTGCCCTGTCATTGGAAAGGATCAGTGACAGGGGGAAATTATTTACCAATCCATCTACAGGAATAAAGGTTTCACAGTGTTCAGAGCTTCCCTACCAGGAATGGATCTGATTTTCTGATATTATACCAGCTTTGAGACCATAACAACAGGCCTTTCCCTTTCCCAAGAGCCACCACTGCATCTCTGTCCTTTCCCAAACACATCCGCTTCCTGGAGCCCATCCTGTAGAATCAGATTGCCTTTTCTGAATCATATTTAAAAATCAGTGCTGTAAATTGTACCCTTAAAAAAAAAGGCCATAGAAAAGGTGTGACCTGAATGCATAAGAATTTTTTGAATGAATAGAGCCCTTAATATTTAGTTTTGCCTAATGAAGCAAGGCATGAATGTAAAAGGATTACTATTCCCGTAACGTTCAATTCACACACACAAAGTGTAATTCATGGAACCTGGCTTTAATTTTTTTCATATAAATAATTAATGCTGCATTTAAAGCATGTTAAAATGTTTTATTTCTTAATCAGCTAATTTGACTGAGAAACAAAGATGCCTTTATTTTCATTTTCCTTGACTGGAGTTACTGTAGTAAAAGGTCCCCTCTAGCTCTGGCCTCCACTCTCCAGTTTGCTGCTGCCAATTAGTTTTCTAAAGTCACTATTTTACAAAATGTTTCTCACTTTTTAAAAAATGTAATTGAGTGTCTGTACATCACAGGGTTTCTTGTGTTCAGACGCAGGGTGTTAAACATTCTCTGGGTTGACTTGGGTCAGCTTTAAAAAATCTCAGACACTGAAACCTGAGAAGCAGCCGTGAGCTGTAGTGTTTTCTCCACATCCTGTTGAGTATTAAGTGGTTATTTAAAATAGAGTTGTTATACTCAGCAACTGACTTAAAGTGCTCCATATAGTTTACAAGACGATTAATTAAATGAGAGCATTGCATGTGATGCACATGTTATTTCCATAATCATTCACGTTGGCCTATAGTTGCCCTTTAATTTTCATACTAATTAAAGTAACACATTGAACTGCAAATTGTAAATGGCTGCATTTCTCAGTAGATGTTAACACTGATGGAAGCTGAATGGCAAATAAAAACCCCCAAGAATTAGGCAGAGTGGTTTTTGACTCTGATCCATTCAAGTTTCCCTACTCATTCCATTACTGGACCGTGTCCATGTTTTAACAAGACTGGTTTTTTCTGTGTTTTCAGCCCCATATTTTTCTGAGGTACAATGTACTTGGGTTTTTTTGTATTGTGGTGTCTGCTTAGTTGGTTTCATCTGATACAATGGAGCAGTTGTAGAGGGTTTGCAGTTACAGATTAGGTTTTTAAGTGGTGGTGGGACTGAGGTTTGTAATCTGATGGGCAGGGAGACAGAAAACTGAAATGTGCAGCTATTTCACCAGTAGTTTTACCTCTTAATTACATCTGACCCATTATCCTCCTTGATTCTTGTTCAAATCTTGACACGGCTGACTTGGAACCTGAAATGCAAACCAGAGGGCTGTACTTTCACGTCGCATCAAGGAAAGGGGAAGTTATTCCCTGGAACGTTTACTGGGACTTGGAAAAGGGGAGAACAGGTAGGAACAATTATGCTGGGGCTCACATGGGCTGCTGGCATTGTGACTCAGCACATGCTCTGATGGGGACCACTGCATCCACCTCCAGCAGCCTCTGGATGTAATGGACATATGGTAATTGCTATTGAATGAGAAGTAACCTTGGACTATAGGCATGTGAAAGACACCTTTAAAAAAAATCCTTCACAAAAAAACCCTCTGTCAGGGCCAACAGCTCAAAAATTAACAACTAATCACTCCTTTCAATGTGTCCTCCATCTAATTGCTTCCATGATGAGGTGGGTATTTTTTTTTCCTTTCAGAAATGAGCATTACAAAAGATTTCTTTTTAATTTAAAATGAAAAATTCCTCCACTCCCAGGTGACCTATCCAAGAGAAATAATAATAAGCACTCGATTGCTCAGAGAGCATCAGCTCTCACACATATTACAAGGCTGAGCGTTCGTGCTCCCTTTCCCCCCACCCAGCTCCCTTCCCGCAGCGTGTCCTATCTCCAGATCCTAACTTGGCTCAGCCCAAAATGTTATTTGTTAAAATTAATTTTCAGATCAAGCTGGAGTCAGTGTACTTGGCAACGAGGAGAGGAACAAAGACTGCAAGGGAGGGAATGGCTTCGGGAGGCGGAAAGGGAAGCTGCAGCCTGGAGCAGGGGGTTTTGGAGCGCGGGATGGGCCACAGCAGCAGAGCCAGGGTTGCTCCCAAGTTTTCCACAGCCACCTTGAACACTGTTGCTGTCCCCAAATCTCTTCATGTGGGCCAGGCAAAGGCTTCCCCTACATCCATCCCCAGCCCGAGAGCTGAGCCCCTGCTGCTGCTTGGTGGGGGCACCCAATGTCCCTGCTCCCACGATTGCTTTATCGGAGCAAAAGTCTTCCCAAGTTTGGTGGTGGCAATGCTGAACAGCCTCACAAAATGAGTGGAGTTAAGCTGAGAGAAGACTAATAGTCTATGGTAATAATGCAAGACCTTTCTTCTCCTCACAAAACAAATTTCCCATACATTTCTGGAAGATTAATTTAGATTTAGGGAGGTTTTGAGTGAGGTACCGGAAAAAAGACTCAAAACGCAAGGCTGGTTTCTACCTGACCTTAACTACTGCATCAGCTACCACTGCTTCAGTACATTTATATATGGAAATGTACAAGCACTTCAGCTTAATCACCTCAGGACTCTACAAAAGAAAGCCTTTAAAATGTTTTAATTGCAAATTTAGTCTTTCCAAGAGCTACACAACAGTGGTATCACCCACTGACTAATTAACTACGTATTTGAGCAAAAATAATAAAATAACTCTCAGCAACACAGACAGAGCCCCACTTGCCTGCAGTAGATGATGCACATAAACACTTGCACATAAAGAATTAAGCAGTAATTTGAGTTTGTTGGATTTTTCTTTTTCCTTTGAGACTGGTTGCTCTAATTGTAATGTTAGACTTATTTTCAAGTTACCCCAAACTCTGTTGTAAGAAAACAGAGGCTATAAAGGGGAAAACAAAAAAGTCCTAAAAGTAAGCTTTCTGACTCCCATGACACAAGAGGACTTGGTCCCTGCTGTGTTTCCAAATGGGATGTCCAGCTGACTCTTCCACTTGGACACCAATCTCCTCTCTCACTCCTCTAACTTTCCTTTGCACTCACAATTTACTGGGTTGTTCAGCCTGGAGGAGGCTGAGGGGAGACCTCATCGCACTCTGCAGCTCCCTGAAAGGAGGTTCTGGTGAGGTGGGTGCTGGGCTCTTCTCCCAAGTGACAAGTGACAGGACAAGAGGAAATGGCCTCAAGTTGCTTGAGGGAAGGTTCAGATTAGACATCAGGAAAAATTTCTTCACTGAAAGGGTTCTCAAGCACTGGCCGAGGCTGCCCAGGGAGAGGGTGGAGACACCATCCATGGAGGGGTTCAAAAGACAGGCAGATGAGGTGCTCAGGGATGGTTTAGTAGTGGATAAGTATGGTTGGACTCGATGATCTCAAAGCTCTTTTCCAACCAAGCATTTCTATAACTCTGTAAATAAGGTGTGGACTCCCTTTTCCTCTGCTGCAGCCTGCAGAGGTCACCTCGGATGGGATGTGGCTAACGTGGCACGGGGGCGACTCCAGCTGCAGGAGGGCAGTTCGCTTCGCAGGGTGCCCAGCGGGACCACGGAGCCACCTGCAATACAAGCAGGGCTGCTTCAGCTCCACAGGGTGCTGGGCACCTGGGAAGGGCATTCACAGCAAAGCCAAGGGCCTGGGAAGCATTTCATCTTTGCAGAATCAACCCCTTTTTACAGACTCGTGACAGCTGGCTACGATGAGAAAATTAAAACTAATTTCAAAGTTACTCCTGGGCACAATTGTCAGCCTTTCATTTAGGAAACTCTCTAAACAAGTGCTTAACTTTAAGCAGGTGCCTCAATCCCACTGAACACAGAAGGATTTATACACCTGTCTTAGTGCTTTCCTGGCCCTCAGCAAGCGGTGTGTCACATCCCAGGAGGCCCAAAGCCCAGGTGGCTCATTCCCATCTGGGTTTACTGGCAGTTCCCAAGCAGCACTGGGATCCTGCTGCCACTCACCAGGTCAGTTATTTCAGCACACATCCTGCCCTGCTGCAAACCCACCACAGCCCTGCAGGCAGCTCTCCTGCTAACGAGCTGTGGTACAGCGGTCTGGGCAGGAGAGCCATCCTGGAAGGTCCACAGTCCCAAACTGCCACTGTGGATGGCAACGCTGTTTTCTTTCAAGCCACAAAGGGCACATTAGAGCCATCCCTTGAAGCTGCAGCTGGGCCTTTTTTCCTTCTTTTTTATTCTTCTCTTGATTTGAGAAGGACATTGAGGGGCTGGAGAGCATCCAGAGAAGGGCAACGAGGGGACTGGAGAACAAGTCCTGTGAGGAGCGGCTGAGGGAGCCGGGGTTGTTCAGCCTGGAGAAGAGGAGACTGAGGGGAGACCTCATCACTGTCTGCAACTGCCTGAAAGGAGGCTGTGGGGAGGTGGGTGCTGGGCTCTTCTCCCAAGTGACAGGATGGGATGAGAGGGAATGGCCTCGAGTTGTGCCAGGGGAGGTTTAGACTGGATGTCAGGAAAAATGTCTTCACTGAAAGGGTTCTCAGGCACTGGCACAGCTGCCCAGGGAGGTGGTTGAGCCTCCATCCCTGGAAGGGTTTAAAAGGCAGGTGGATGAGTTTCTTAAGGACAAGGTTTAGTAAGGGGACAGATACGGTTGGACTTGATGATCTCAGAGGTCTTTTCCAAGCAGATGATTCTCTGATTCTCTGATTTTGAAGACTATGACCACAGCCCTGGCACAGCCAGGATACCACCAGGAGCTGTGGAGCCAGAAGTCCTCTCCTACCAGAGAAGCAGAGCGTGGAGAGGGCACATATTCATTGTAATCTCCCTTTTTACAAGACACAGATAAGCCTGCTCAGCAGCAAAATTAGCACACTGAGAAAAGCTCTTCTCACCCCAGAGCAGCAGACTGTAGAGCTGGTGGGAGGAGAAGGGAAAGGAAAAGGGGAGGGTGGCAACATGATAAATAGCGTGAAGTGCTTTTTGGAGCATTAACACTGACCTAGGTAAGACACAAAGTTAAAAAGTAGCAAGCATTTTCAATGAAAAACTCTCCACGTTTGGTAAACTTCCACTCATTCTTGTTATTTAATTGGAAAGCAAAATCAGAGTTTTCATGTCTCTTCCTCTTTCTCCGCTGGCAAGAGGAGGATGGGAAAGGAAACAGAGGAAAAAAAACGGTCACCACTAAGCTTTCTAAGGTCCTTCCTTTTGATACTGTGACTTGCTTGGGTTAATTTTTCATTACTTATTTTCACTAAAATTAAAGGTCTCCAGAAAAGCATTTGCTTTGGTTAAAATGAAAATTAAATCTGATCTACTACAGAGGCAAAAAACCAGCTGGCACTAAGGAAGACAACCTCTGTATCAGTGTGCTTATAAATTAGAGAGGGCTTGTGTGTGTCAAAAATGCACTGGCAGAGCAGCACAGAGCAGATCTGTAAAAAAAAGGGATTTTAACAATCTTTCAGCTCTCTCTTTATTAGACCTTAATTAAATCAACGGGTCAAAGCAACAGAGGGAGAAGAATGGTTCGGCTAGGGGACACTAATCAACCCTTTCAGTGGGCTGAAAGATATCTCTTAAGCAAGAACTAAGCCTTAAACCAACATCTGCCTTGTGTAACACATAAACACAGACTTTATTTCTTAAAGAAAAAAGTACTTGTAGGACTTCCTTTTACAGAAAATATAACGCTATAAAAGAAAATATTGCTAATAATCACAAACTAGGTCAGGGAGGATGCTTGAATGAGGACAGCCAGGCAAACCTTTTGGGTTTTGGTTGAACACCATCCTTACACACATTGTGAATTTTAGAGAACCCAGTGCTGAGCACCAGCCCTTGAGCTGGATGGTGGTGTTGGATTCAGATGATGACACGGCTGTGAGGACCATTAAACCTCTGAGTGGTAACTGAACAATTTAACTAGATTAATTGAAAGTCTGGACTTGCCTCTTCCTGTCCCCACAAACTTTGGTGAGAAAGCTGACCACTCCCTAAGATCCCACCCATATCCATGACCGAAGGGACAAATTCAGTCACTGCAATGCAACCTCAGTAGCATCAGGAAAGCTGAAAGTCTTCATCCCAGAGACCAGAGGGTGGCACTTGAGCCACAGCGGCCAACAAGCGTGACAGAGAGTGCTGGCAATACCCAGCAACAAAGCCAGGCCCCAAACCCAGCATGGAACCCCCCACAAGAGCTGTTGTGCAACACAGAGAGAATACACCAAAAGAAAATGGCTAAGATGAGCAACCTGCCTTGAAGACACAAATGATTCCTTGTGAGACTATTCAAACACTAAACCACCCTCCCTGTTCTCCAGGGGCATAGGCACAGTGTGCTTGCCCTGCAGGAGCCACGTGGAGCAGCAAGGCCAAGCCAGCACGCAGTGTGGCCGTGTCCCCCTGGCCCAGCATGAGCCCAGGGGAAGGAATTGTGATTCAGGGCTGGAGTTCTCTCCTCTGCTCACTCCTGCCCGTGGGGGAAGACAACTTCCCCCATGCCTGGGTTTTGTGCAGATCAGGGACATCCTGAATACATTTGTCTGATTCTTACCCTAAACGCAGGCCCAGGATCCAGGCAGCTCCTGTTATGGTCCTGCAAAAGAAAAGACAGATTTATTGCCTACTCGATCTATGCCACATTAGGAGACAATCTTACATCCTAAAGATGAAACAGTAGATTTTAACTAAAGTATAGCAATCAGCAATGAACAACTCCCAATATTTATCTATTAAATAACATATAATACCTCATATTAGCTCACAAGTGCAAACCTGCTGGTTCAGGTACTGTTTGCTGTGGCTGGATCTGTAACACCACCAAAGGAATGACCCTCTCACCTGAAGACTGTTTGGATTTGCACTATCATAGAATCATTTGGTTGGAAAGGACTTTTGAGATCATCAAGTCCAGCTGTACCTGTTCACTACTAAACCATCCCTGAGCATCTCATCCACCCAACTTTTAAACACCTCCAGGGATGGTGACTCCACCAATGCCCTGAGTAGCAGTTCCAGTGCTTGAGAACCCTTTCAGTGAAGAAATTTTTCCTGATGTCTAATCTGAACCTGCCCTGGTGCAACCTGAGGCCGTTTCCTCTCATCCTACATGTGCCATTTAGCCAAGGAGAGCAGAGGCCTCCCCAAAGCCCCGCACGGGGCAGGTTCCATCCAGGAAATATCACCAAGCTGCCACACAGCATCTTGCCTTATTGCAATAATAATCATTTGTCTCTACTGCTTAAACCACCGTTGCATGAGAAAGTTAATATTTCCAAGGCACTGGGTGGGATACCTTTCCTGGAAAACATGCTCTCAACAGGAAACCCAAACACAGTGCTGGAGAGTTATCTTAAGTAGATTTAAATAATTAAATCCAAAATTCTCAAACCACTTGCTGTTTCAAATTTATTTCTTTAATAACAAGCTGGTTTCAGCAGCACACTGGATTAGACTTTCATTTATTCAAAATTTAAGGGCTGTCCCACCCTGAGTGTTATTTTAAGTATTTAGGGGAATTTTTGTGCTTGTGAAAACGAAGAGATTGTTGCATTATAAATTCATTTCCTCTGTTATTGCACAGGCCATGCACAGTGCAGCTGTGAAAGCGCCGTAAGAGCCCCAGCAGTGTCCTCAAGCTCAACCTAGCCAGGCAAGCTTTTTTTTTTTCCCACACAAAGAGGAGCTGCCCCTTTCTCACATCTTCAGCCACGAGCCCTTCCCAGCCGGCGATGCCGACACTGCTGGCTCGTGCCAAACGAAGAGGGGGTGTTCAATGACGGTGATGATTGTCCAGTGGGGAGGTGGCTCAGCACCAAGAGCCATTTTTGTGCAGGGCTTCCCAGAAGGGTGAAGCCTGGTGCTGCACCACGTGGCCTAAGGAGCTCCTCCAGCAGGTCTTACCTCGTAAGGAAGGGCTCAGCGCCGCTCGCCATCCGCACCAGCGATTTTACAAACAAGCTACTTTCTTATACGTTCCCCATCACCTCCAGGCATTCATATTCTTTTTAAGTACAGGAACATTAATTAGATTTTGACCACAGACCCCGGATTTGACTTACCCTGACAGGGTTTCCATTAGTGTAATCTGTAGGGGAATTCACTGTTTTAACATCTGTGTGCCTAAGGCCTATCTCACATTTACTGCCGCGGCCTGAAAAGCCTCCCTTGTACGGCCGGGTGTTTCCTCGTGCTCCCAATTTCACAGAAGTCATTTCAGCACCAAACGGTAATTAGCAAAGGGATGGGCCTCGGCTGACATGAATGCAATTTATTGTTTTCCACCAGGCCCTGAACAGAGCAAACAAAGAATGCAGTCTTGCTGTCTGGCATTTTATTAACTTGCATTGTGCGACGCACCTTCCTGAGGGGAGAGCTGCGAGTAAACGCGGCAGCCGGTGCGCGCCAACACGCGGGGCTTTTGAAGAATATTAATTTCAGTTCAACGAGGCAAGTTTTGTGGGACCTGAGCCGCTAAAATAGGACAGCCACTTTTATAATTATCTTCTGGATTAACTTTATCACCACCCGACTTTTTACATAAATGCAACCTTTCATCTTTAAAATGCCAACACTTCTTCAATTTTGGCAACCGTACAGCATTGCTAATTATTTGCTCATTATGTGTGGTTAACTGATGAATCATTAATAAATGAATGAATGGCTAATATATTTTTATGGTAATTGGAGATATAACTGATTGCAGACTTCCTTCTCTTCTCAGAACTGCCCTGAATGAGCAGTAGCTGCTTAATTGTTTACAGATGATATTTATGCCCCCGACAAGCTCTTCCCAGTGCTTTTTATCAGAGGTGAGCCCTCCCCACGCCAGTCACTGCAGGGCGATGCTCTCCCTTCCATGGGCACACACCTTCCCCACCAGCTCCCCAGCACGGCTGGGAGCAGGAGCACTGACACCATTGCATTTATTGTTGGCATTTCCAAAGGATTCCATCCCACCACACGGAAGAGACACCTTCCTGCAGGCCTCCTCCCACAGCCTGGGTGTCTGCAGCGGGTACCACAGATAGGGCAGAGAAATCAAGCTCTGGTGACATTCTGGTTCAACCCCACGCCGTGCATTACAGTAAATGGCTCTATAACCTCTCGTTGCTCGTGTGCAGTTAATGAATTCAGAGATAATTGCTGGGTTGATTTCTTTCTTTCTGTTTTTTTAATAGCCTATCTTTCCATAAATCATTCTTAGGGTATAGAGTTCCAAAACACAGCATTTAAATCTGCTTGACAATTCAAATCAAAAAGACAAGACAGCAATATGGCCAAACAAGGCTCTTTTAGCTCTGCACACACGTCCAGAAGATCAAGTTAAAAATGCAAAGGAGATTACCAATTCTTAATTATAATTATTTAACCAGGTGGGTAGTTTCTCTAATGAACATTTCTATGAAAACAGAATAACTAATGACGGTCTTAAAGAAGTCTTTGTCTTCCCATGTACTAATGATCCCATTTATAAATATGCAGGAAGGCCCCCATGTACATTGCTAATGATAAGTAATTAAGCACCAGGCGTCAAAAGCTATAGAAAAGGGTCAGGGTAATGCAAGAGAAAATTAAAAATGCAATAAAATAAGTTGTGGAGCAAGATTAAATTTCTGGCTTCTGCAGGCGTGGCTATAAAGAAATCTTTTCCCCCTTCCTTATAAAGCAGGGCTGCTGTGGGGTATCAAAACAAAATCTTCTAAGCACTTTCATTAGATTTTACTTGCCTCTGTGCTTGTACTCATATTAAAAACAAGTGAACCACAAGCCATTTAAAACAGACGTTATATTCATCAAAGCTACAGTTTCTCTCAATGTTTATAAGAAATCACTGTAGCTGAGATTATCACCAACCTCCTCAGAAGCATTTCAGAACTTCTGATTTAAGAAAACAGGGACGTATTAAAATTGAAACCTGATTTTGTTATTATTTTTTCAATCCAGAGTTCCATGCATGAAGAGCCTGTGTTTCAATCCCTGGTGGGGCTCCCACCGAGGAAGACTCAGATCCAAGAAGTGCAGAGGGCTGGCTCGAGCCCACGCCTTCAGTTCAGCTGCTGAACACACACCACAGCCCGTCACGAAGCAGGAGAGGTACTTTCCAATTTAAAAACAGGTCAACTTTCATAGAATCACAGAATCACTAAGGTTGGAAAAGACCTCTAGGCCCACTCAGTCCAACCGTCAGCCCTGCCCCACCGTGCCTACTAAACCATGTCCCCAGGTGCCACAGCTACACTTCGAACCCCTGCAGGGATGGAGAGTCCACCACATCCCTGGGCAGCCTCTGCCAGGGCTTCACCACTCTTTTGGTAAAGACTTTTTTCCTAGTATCCCATCTAAACTTCCCAGGGTGCAACTGGAGGCCATTTCCTCTCCTCCTATCACTTATTACCTGGTTGAAGAGATCAGCAGACCTCTGGCAGCAAAGACGCGTTTGACTCTAAACGTAAAGCTGTTAAATTCAGGTAATGCTGATGCACTTTTCTGGGAGCTCTGCACAAAAATCTACTCTCTACTCTGGAGTCCTGCATTCAGTTCTGGAGTCCCCAGCACAGGAAGGACATGGAGCTGTTGGAGAGAGGCCAGAGGAGGCCACAGAGACGATCCAAGGGCTGGAGCACCTCTGCTACGAGGACAGGCTGAGAGAGTTGGGGTTGTTCAGCCTGGAGAATGCAGCCTCCCAGTACTGAGAGGGGCTCCAGGAAAGCTGGGGAGGGGATCAGGGACTGTAGGGATAGGATAAGGGGAAACGGTTTTCAGCTGAAAGAGGGGAGACTGAGACGTGATCTTAGGAAGAAATGTTTTTGTGTGAGGGTAGGGAGGCCCTGGCCCAGGTTGCCCAGAGAAGCTGTGGCTGCCCCATCCCTGGAGGTGTTCAAGGAGCCAGGTTGGATGGGGCTTTGAGCCCCCTGATCAAGTGGGAGGTGTCCCTGCCTATGGCAGGGGGTGGAACTGGATAGGCTTTAAGGTCCCTTCCAACTCAAACCATTCCACTATTAGACTTCCAACCTGGCCTTTCATTGCCCCACGCTGGGCATCTGTAGCCCAGTCTTTAGGTGGGCTGCGGCCCAGGCTCTCACACGAAGCACCTCGACCAGAAGAGCACGCGAGGCCTTGCCGGGCCGCGCTGACAAGTCAGCCTGGTTTCACTTCTACGGGCTCTGCAGCCCAGCCTGCCCGTTCAAGCTGTTTCATTTTGTCTGCAGCTGAAAATCAAATCACCTGAAATAAAGCCGTGACGGGGAGGCACCGCGGTACAAACGCGCGCTCTTGGCCCGGCGAGCGGAGCACACGCTGCGGAGTCGCAGCACGTGGCCAAGCTCCACCCGGGGCTGAGGCACAAATCCCCTGCAAAGCGTCCAAAGGGACATTCAGGAGACATCCTTAGGGAGTTCATGGTCTCCTGACGCTGTCACCTTCTCCTCTCCAGCCCACAGGCACAGCTGCCCCACATCCCTGGGACAGCCCGCGAGGGACAGCCCGAACCACCACGGTGCTGCCACCACGGCTGGGGTCCACGAGGAGAGGGGCCGAGTGTCTGCACTGTGGTTTGCAAATACAAGAAGGATAGGATAAACAAGTATTGATTTACAGTTATCTCCACTTTTAAGAATTATTATCCTTGACAATACCTATCTGTTCCTGACAAGCTCTGAAAGCCACCGCTCCCAGCCCGTCAGTAAAACCAAATGTTAAATGGAAAATATTTGCCAGGATTTAAAATTAGACCTACACATTACTTACAGATGTTCCAATGAAAAACACTTGAAACTCAACCACACAGAGTAATAAACCCCACAATGGTGTATTTTTTTTATCCTTCAAGTTAATTTTTATTATATAAGTAGCCATACGAAGAAGCCATTGCATACTGCTTAAATTAAATGTGGAGGAATGAAATCAGCAGTATCCCTTTACAGCATATGGTCCAGCAAATCAAATTACAAAGCTTTCCACATCTCATTAACTGCAATGAGTACAGTGAGATTTCTAATAAGTCACTTCTTTTTCATGTGAGAGGTGAGCAGTGACTTATTGTAAGTATTCTCACAGGATGACCCTCGCGCTGAAATTAAGAACTAATCTAAAATGGGAAAGGTCATTTGGTCAAGTCTGATCATAACATTTCCTCGTTATTGTTTTAGTTGGCATTGAAGCACATGCTTTCCCGGTGCACCAGCTGAAAAATGCCTTTGATAATTTCACTGACAGCGAGTAACCCACACACTGCCATTTAATGAGTTTGGGCAGGATTAGCTGACAATAAAGAATACAGTATAAATGTTTTTATAGAATGAATTTTTCAGCAGGAAAATTTCATACAGGGGTACTTAACTAATTTATTTGCGTTTAGCACTGAGATGTCAGTCCAGGCGCGGCTCTGGTGAGAACTCCTGGTCCCCACATAGACAGCAGCCTCCCGAACCTCAGCCTCCTGAACCTCAGCCTCCCCTTGGAATGAACCTGCTCCCAGCCCCCCACTCACAGCCCACCTGCAGCCGTGGCTTCGGTTGCAGCGGGCGGGCCAAGGACAGAACCGCATTCAAACGCTCGCTTCCTCCTCTGCACTGAAAATCAAATCATCGTCCAATCGCTCATCGTGTGGCTTTGCTTGATGTGGATTCCTGATTTAGTAGCAGCTCCGGTCCAGGAACTGAGGCATTCCTGGCTCCCTGTCCCAGGCTCAAATCTCTAACCTGAACCCAATCTCCTTTCCGCCATCAGCCTGAAATTGTTTGCTATAGGATATGTTGACCATAAAATACAGCACCGTGCACAATGAGAGAAACATCTCAAGACAGTGGAAAAGAGAAAGCTCAGCCAGGCCAGATGAAACATTGGGGAGGAAAATCAACAGGCTGTTTTTAGCAATTACAAAGTTGTTGGCTGATCTGATGTAGCTGGGCAGGAAATTCCATAGTTTTTGGAAACCATTGACAAAAATGTTCTGGCACTCGAGTTCTCCATTTTGGACTTCAGGAAGAGTTAATGCACTGTGCCCAAGAAGTTCAGTATGCAAAGGAAAATGGGAAAAAGCTTTGCCAATAAATATGGAGACGCATCGTCTTGCATGGTAGAAGAAAAATGCCACGACTTACTCAAAACCTCCTGTCACACCACTCGAATGACTGGGCAGCAGCGAGAACGTGATCGTTCCCGACAGAACGTTTCACTTGGTTATTAACCTTGTGGAAAATTCTGGAGGACTGTAAATCAATCCTCAAAGGATGGATTTCTTATTTGGTCTAAAAACACTGCCTTACTTTTGTGCAGTCACTACTGAGAAGTCTGAAACCAAGCTACTGTTTAGTTTAATTTAATTCCCCCTTAATGTTCATTAAATACTAAGTTGTTATTTTAGGGCACCTCAAGATGAGTTGCTAGAGCTAAATTTTGGAAAATGCAGTGCTTGAGTGCAAAATCCAGCGTGCAGAGGATGTTCATGTCGTTTCCTTTGAGCTATTTTAAGCAACCAGCTTAAAATCAAGATCAAATTAAGATCAAATCTATTCAAAAGCCCTGAAGTCCTCAAGCCCATGAGCGGGACCAGCAGATACCTGTGCCCAACCCAGGCCCTGGGAAGAGCAGGACAAGGCTTCAGAGCACCTCCATCAGATGGCAGGCAGCCAGGGGCTTGCCTTGAGTGGAGGCTAAGCCTGGGATCAGCAGCAGCGAGGAGAACAGGAGAGGGAGGACGGGCACCATGAGGCTGTCTGGTCCCACCACCCCATGGCTGCACCTGCGAGGCGCCAGCTCCGCCATCAGCTTGTGCTTCCCACGTCCCCTCCGCAGCAGCCAAGCCTGATCCCACCCTGCTTTCCAAAACATTGGGTGGTGGTGTTTTTTAAGTTGCATCTGAAAATTCAGGGGGTGGGGAAAGCTTAAAAACAAGAGTTGGAGCAGTGACACTCAGACTGAAGAATGCCTGAAACAACAATTTTTTTTGGCAGGCATGGACAACTCTCACATATCTCTCCAGAATTAACTTCTGACCTCCAGACCTCAGAGAGGCAGAGCTGCAAAAAAATGCAGCTTTGCACGACGTGCACTCAATTCCTGAAGTTCTCATGGACACACAACGGGGTAATTATTCATGCAAAAGTTTAAATTAATCAAGGCCAGAACAGTCAACATACTTTAAAGCAATCTGAGTCGTTTTGCTGCAGTGAGTTAAGCTGAATACAAGAAAGAATTTAATAAATAAAAGCCCAGCCTCTCCCTTGGGGGAATGGTCATGTTCAGAGTGAAGTCCTGGAATCACAGAATCATTAAGGTTGGAAAAGACCTCTAAGATCATCCAACCCAAGCATCAGACCAGCAGCCCCCTGCTTGCTAAACCCTGTCCCCAGGTGCCACTTCTACCTGCTTTTTGAACCCCTCCAGGGATGGAGACTCCACCTCTGCCCTGGGCAGCCTCTGCCAGGGCTTCACCACTCTTTCAGTACAGACATTTTTTCCAATATCCAATCTAAACCTCCCCTGGCACAACGTGAAGCCATTTCCTCTCATCCCATCACTTGTTACTTGGGAGAAGAGCTCAGCACCCACCTCACTGCAACCTCCTTTCCAGGAGCGGCAGAGAGCAATGAGGTCTCCCCTCAGCCTCCTCTTCTCCAGGCTGAACAACCCCAGGTCCCTCAGGCACTCCCAGAACCCCTGGGCTCTAGACCCTTCCCCAGCTCCATTCCCCTCCTCTGGAGGTGCTCCAGCCCCTCAATGTCCTTCTTGTACTGAACCCAGGATTCAAGATGTGGCCTCTCCAGTGCCTTCCCTGCTCCTGCTGGCCACACCATTTCTGATACAGGTCATGATGCTGTTGGCCTTCTTGGATACCTGGGTGACTGTTGGCTCATGTTCAGCTGTTGTCAACCAGCATGGCCAGGTTCTTTTCCACCAGGCAGCTTTCCTGCCACTCTTCCCAAGCCTGAAGTGTTCCATGGGGTTGTTGTGACAAGGTGAAACACCCAGCACTTGCCCTTGTTGCATCTCATACAATTGGCCTCGGCCCATCAATCCAGTGCTTTGGCACCCCGAGTCCTTCGGCCACTGTCTCAGCATCTGCTGAAGTTCCACTGCAGGGCCTTCAGTGAAAAAGGATCCATTTAAGAAACCATTTGCCCCTTTTCACTGAATTCATCTAATGCTCTTGCTTGCACCGAGTTAGTACATTTATCTCACTACATATTGACATTCTGGGCATATGGAAACAAACTGGGAAAAGCCAAAATGATGAAACACTTGACTACAGCACCCTGCAGCTGTTCTTGAGGGATTAACCTTCAAAACATGGGGAGCCTTTAGCAAACTTCTGCTCCAAGAGCTTGTCCAGGCTGGTCTGCATGAAGGTTCAGGGCATACAGCATGGACACAAGGTCACCCTCCCAGATACATCAGAGCCACGACTGAGCAAAGCTATCACTTCCCAAGCACCAAATGCAGACAACTGCTATTAGCATTTCCATGCATGTTTTACTTTAAATAGTTGCTGGTTGCTCATCCTTCTCGTAGCTGAAAATTACCTACATACCTAAACGCATAAACTTGTTATGTGCCTGCATACATTTATTTTAAAATAGCTTAGGCATATATAACACAAGAGACACAAAAGTTCTCCCATGCTTGTTCCTGGAGGGGTAATAACACAGAAATATTTAAGATGATTCAACAGTGGACGTCTCGGCAGATGTCTCTAGCAGGGTGCAAGACGTTAACGTCTGCTGACTCATCATCAGAGTTAATTCCTGCCTGGCTCGTGTTCCCGTCATCTCAGCAGCAATTTAGTACTTGGTAAATTCTCTCTCATCAGGAGGAAATGCTATCGCAGACTTGTGATTATGTGCTATTTGAAACTGGTAGAACTAAAGCCATGTGTGATAATAAAAGGTAATTGTTTACCTTTGAAGTCGGTATCTACGGCTCTGCAGGAAATTGGGCCGATAGGCGACCACTCGGGCGGCCAGGCCGTGCCTGACGCCCCTCGCCAGGGTGTGAAAGCCAGGTGGGTGCACGTGCACGAGTAGGAACAAACAGGCAGCACTTTTATAGACTCGTTTTCCCTTGCTGAGTGAAGCTGAACACAATAAAAAATTGAAGGAAAAAGTTGCCCTTCTATTTAATGCAGTGACGTTGCGGCCTTGTGTGGAGGAATCCAGTTGGAAGGATCATAGAATCTCTTGCTTGGAAAAGACCTTTGAGATCATCAAGTCCAACTGTACCTGACCACCACTAAATCAGATCCCTGAGCACCTCATCCACCCGTCTTCTAAACACCTCCAGGGATGATGCCTCAACCCTATCCTTGAGCAGTTCCAGTACCTGAGAACCCTTTCAGAGAAGAAATTTTTCCTGATGCCTACTCTGAACCTGCCCTGGTGTAACTTGAGGCCATTCCCTCTTGTCCTATCACCTGTCACTTGGGAGAAGAGCCCAGCACCCACCTCACCACAGCCTCCTTTCAGGCAGTTGTAGACAGTGGTGAGCAATGCAAGACCATCTACGTACCCAGTGGTGTACCTGAGCCTTGATGCATCCCAGTCCACATGACGGAAGGTACGGGAGTGATCACCATGGGGATGCCCAGCAGCTCAAGCCCAGCCCTAAGCCAGCAGCACTGGTGCCTTCAAAGGGTTTTACTACACTTTTGATGCAAGCAGCACCCAAACACCTGAGGCTGGGGTTTCCTGTGCATACAGCCACCACAGCCCAGGCTGCAGTGCGGTCACTGTCACCTCCACATCTGAGACAGCATCCATCACCACCCCCGCACGCCTGCAGCCAATGGACACCCTGCAGGACACAGCACTTTGGGTGCTCCACGGGCAATTGCTCCTTCAGCAGGCAGAAACTGGGGTGCAATTTCACACCAGCCTCAGGGAGCAGAGCCACCAGTGCCCACACTTGGCTCTCCACCGACCAGCCTGGCTGCAGGCAGCAACAAGCTCCAGCTACTGCAAACTCCCTGACCTAAGAAAGAGGGAAAGATGTAAATCAGAAATACCAGTTGAAGGGATTTAGTGTTTGTAACACACACTATTAACATGCTGTTAGCTTTCACAACTCATTTTCAGGGGATTATAACTATTCCTAACAGAAATGGCCAGGGAGATGAGAGGTCTCAACATTTTTGTCTGCTTTCCCCTTATTCCGCCTTATCCTCCCAAACAATCCACACTGGAATTCATAAATAAAGACATATGCACACTTGGAGCATGTTCAGATCAATTATCCCACATCTTTTTTTTTTGGAGCTGGGAAGAAGGTCTATTGCCTAAACAATAATGCCCATGGATCTTTAATATTAATGTGATGCTCAAGAGATAATTTCTTCTCATGAACCGGAAGGAGTCTGGCCAAAAAGGCTGAACACATCCAAAATTCAGCTGATTTCAGCGCAGCTAATTCTAGCTGAGGGTTTTTTTTTCTCCTCCACTGAACATTCTGCCAAATGTAATAGAACCAAGCCCCACTGAAACCGGTTGAGGCTACGTATCATATTCTGATTGGTAACAGATTTGCAGGTTATTGGAGAGGGGAGGAGAATTTACTAAAACCCAAGAGTTGGTTAAAATACCATTACAGTCTAGGCATAACCTCCCTGAAACAAGAGTCTTTCCCAAGGAGGATCCTCAGATGGAAACCTACTTCCTGCCCTGGAACAGGATCCCAGAAGAAAGTGAGAGGAAACTTTTTACTGTTACTCTGCCCATGGTTGAATGCAAGAAAAATCCGGTGCCAACGGGATCTCTGGAAAAAGGAGAAAAGATGAGGTTTGTATTGAACTAAAACCTAGAGCCAGCAGATCTGTGGCAGCCTGCTTTGTGGGGAACTTATAGGAAATGGCAAGGTTCAAAGCTGGAGTGAATAGAAGCTGCCTCTATCACTTTACAGAGGGAGAATTATAGAATCATTGACATTGGAAAATGTCTCCAAGCTCATCCAGTCCAACCATCAACACACCACCACCATGACTACTAAACCATGTCCCAAGTGCCATATCTACGTGTTTTTTGAGCATGTCCAGGGATGGAGACCCCACCACTGCCCTGGGCAGCCTCTGCCAGGGCGTCACCACTCTGTCAGTACAGAAATTTTTCCTAATATCCAATCTAAACCTCCCCTGGCACAACTTGAAGCTACTTCCTCTTGACCTATCCCATGTTACTTGGGAGAAGAGCCCAGCAGCCACCTCACCACAACCTCCTTTCAGGGAGCAGTAGACAGCAATGAGGTCTCCCCTCAGCCTCCTCTTCTCCAGGCTGAACAACCCCAGGTCCCTCAGCTGCTCCACATAAGACTTGTTCTCCAGCCCCACTGCTCTAAGAAGCATCTCAGCCTCTTGTACCACGGGCAGGGAAGGGGCAGCCCTCACGTGCCTGCCCTGGGAAGCGACCCAGCCCAGCTGCCATCAGCGCAGCGAGTCAACCCCTGGGGTCTGCCTTCCCGAACGCTGCCCAAACCACGGCTGGGAAGCAGGGAAGGGAGCTCCTGGGTGGCCCACTCTGCCCCGGTTCCCCTGTCCTGCTGCGGATGAGTCATGTACGGAGCCGGAAAGGAAATAAATGCAAACACATGGCAGCCAAAATGGCTTTCACAGGAAAGCAAACATTGGGCTGGGGCTGCCGTGGGCGTGCAGCCCCGAGCCGGTGCCCTGTGGGACGGGCACCGCTCAGCACGGGGGATCTGCAGCCGCCTGCCATGGCTCGGGGAGTTACAAACACTTCTGTTGGCCAAGGCCAGGCTAAATACCTCATTTCTTCACAGCTGGGTTTCGAATGTTTGATTTACATGGTCCTGTCTGACATGAGAAAGACTGGACGAGGGAAAAAGGGACAGCACAGCAAAGGAAAAAGAAAGCAACCCTGGATACAACAGGAGTGAAGGGAGAGGAAAAACCTAGCTGGAAAGAATACATCCGTCTACTTTTAGTATTAAAGGCAAATATACACTTACACATACACAAATCAAATCTAAAACATCATATACTTCTATATATTTATACTTATAAATACACATATATACATTTATATATATGTCTATACCATACACTTATGTATATATTTATAAACATCATATATTTACCCAATGCCACTTTTTATTTCACTTCCTCACACAAGGACTGGTTACTGGGGTTTAATTGCTCTGCCACATTCTCAGCTGTCTGCAGTACCTGAGAGATGAACCGTGGTGCAGCAGATCCCTGCAGCAGGACCTCCATCCCCTTTGCTTTAGAAGAAGGCTTTCAGCCAAGCCCGGTCTTGGTTCTCCTTCAGCAGTTCCCCTGCAGCTGTTTTTGGGGAGCTTTCTGCTCTGGCAGGAATGTAAAAGCACCTATAGAACATGCCCATAATTTTTATTTTAGCGGTGTAACAGCATCTGCCCAATGAGTTAGAAGAAAAAGATGACTATATTTTCAACAAAAGCTCGCAAAATTTGATGGGACAATGGACAAGAAGAATTTACTCTCCTGGCAGACTTTCTCTACTCCCCCTCAGATGCTGTGACTGTTTACGAATCACTCAACACTGCAGCTTCCTAAAACATCATAAAGTCTTTTTCTCTAAGCACAGGCAACATAATGAATTTTACCACAGCCTTCTACCAACACAGTCTGGACCTTGGCCTTATTCCTTTTACCATCTAGAAGGCCTTTCCATTCACAAAGAAGATGCTCTACATTGTGTTTTAACAGATATCTATGTGCTTTAATAGCACAATGTGTCTCCTAAGTCAAAGAAAACACTCATGATTAAAGACATTCACAGAGCAGGGCTGTGACTTTTTAAATGCCTGAATGTTAAAACATTTCAACCCATTAATATCAACACTTCAAAAATGAGAGGAATTCAGTAGTTATTCCCAAAAATACTTTTCATAGATATACCACACGTTCAGATCTCAGGTTCTTATTTTAGAATCATAGAATCATTAAGATCAGAAAAGACCTCTAAGATCAAGTCCAACCACCAACACAATACAAATGTGTCAACTAAATCATGTCCCGAAGTGCCACATCTATATGTTTTTTGAACCCCTCCAGGGATGGAGGCTCCACCTCTGCCCTGGGCAGCCTCTGCAAGGGCTTCACCACTCTTTCAGTACAGAAATTTTTTCCAATATCCAATCTAAACCTCGCCTGGCACAACTTGAGGCCATTTCCTCTCATCCTGTCACTTGGGAGAAGAGACCAACACCCACCTCACCACAACCTCCATTCAGGGAGCTGCAGAGAGCAATGAGGTCTCCCCTCAGCCTCCTCTTCTCTAGTCTAAACAATCCCAGTTCCCTCAGCCACTCCTCGTAGGACAGAAGGATTTATGATGAACACACACACATTTGAGGTGTAAAGGTGTAAGAGGTGAGACAGCCACGACATGTTTTGTTAGCATGAGGCAAGGTGCTCTGCTCTGCTCTTGCATAATGATTCAGCCACGATTTTAAGCATTCAATTCTACTTGTATGACTTCTTAAAATTCCCTGCAATATAATTATACTGATGGGAATGCAGAAAGATAATTGCTTTTAGAGAAAAGTTTCTCTTTTGTTTCACATTCATCTGGCTTCCATAAATAGAACAAGAGACCTTGAACAGCAGCAATATGCATCCATGTGTCTCTAGCTATTTATTTACAAAGCTAGACCTTGACAAATATAATTTGTTCAATAAAATTAAAAAGGATGCACAATAATTCATTTAGACAAAAAGGCTTGGAAAGGAATGTCACTGGGAGTGTGCCTCATCACTGGAAGTGATCAGCTGATTCCTCAAGCACTGGCAGGTGCTTTCCTCTCGGAAAGCAGCAGTGAGGTAGCACCGAGCAGAGGGAAAAAGTGAGCTAGGAATCAGAGCAATTCTTTATTCAGGCAATAATTATACAAATTAGATCCATGAAAGCCAGAGAATGACTGTGCCTTGAACCCTGTCTGTGTGCATAGAACAATGGAGAAATTAATAATTAAATCTATTACATATGCTCATAACTCAGCACAAAAGATACTTCGCGAGCTCAAACAATCCTGCATTTTCATTTGAATAAAGCTTTCACACATTTTTTTCTCATTATATATGTATTATATTTTAAATTTAACAGCTTATTTTGTTGCCTTTATGTCTTGAATTAATAAGGCCACACTTTAATGCACTAATGTTGAATAGCATTAGCATGTTTTACAGTCATTACTTGGAGGGGGGGGACTGGTAATCCCAAGTTTCCCAGTGGTGAAATCAATTTGCCCATAACTTCCTGTCTCCCATAACCTCTGCTAGCAAAGCTTGAAACTTGGTGCTGTTTTTCTTACCGAAAGGCTTGTTTATACATTCTGGCTGCGGCCGGGCAGGCTCTGAAGGTAACGCTCGGCTGTTAAGTTTGCACAAGCGGTTCAGGAACAGACTGAAATCTTTTCAGCCAGTTAAAGCAATTAGCAGGCCAGATACCCCGACCTAACGCTAGAAATAATTTCTCCTCAGAAACGCAGATGGTTCAGGGAGTTCTTTCCCTTCGGCCGGGCGGGGGGACGCAGACACCCACGGGGATCGGAGGAGGGCAGGGGCCGGAGGGCTTTGCCCCTTCCCAGCTGGGAAGAAGGACGGGGCTGCAGCATCCGAGGGTGGAGGGAGGAGAGGAGACGGAGGAGAAAAACACACTGAGAGACTTGAGATGTAAAAATTACCGAGCGTTCCTCCCAAGCCCTGCTTCCTAGACGGAGGCTGACTCCAGGCCCTCGCAGCCTGCAGCCCACGCAGCCCTCCGAAGGCTGCCAAGTCAAATAACGCTAATTGCATTACAGATTGCGAGCAGAATTCGCTGTTCTTTTCAACTAAACCCAAGACTTTCCATTTCCATTTTGTTTGGGGAATTGAAGCAGCGTGATTATTCCTACCGCCGGCCGGGATGTGGGGTTAAGAAAGGGGTGGCAACTGCTCACTCGGAGATACCAAAAGCAGATCTGTGAACTCGAGAAACCAGAGAGGGTAACTGAAGGAGCGCGCGGGAGAGCGCCAGCTGTGGCAACAGCCGCCTCGGCGGGGGCTCCCTGCCCCTCGCACGCCTTGGGCAGCCTGGCAGGGGCGGAGGGACCCCAGCCCAGCGGGGGGAGCGGGGACGCTGCCGCAGCTCAGCCACGGTGGATCTGCAAACTCCCCCGATGTGGGGCACCCCCCAAAAATGAGAGCCTGGGGCAAGCAGTGGGGTCAGCCTGCAGGAGACACCGAGTCATGGTACAGCCCTCGCCCACCCCCCGAAAATGAGACCTTGAGGTGAGAGGTGGGGTCAGCAATCAGGGAACACTGAGCCACGGCACAGCCCTCATCCACCTCCCAAAAATGAGACCCCAGGGCGAGCGATGCCGAGGCTGCGCCATGGGTGCCAGCAGGGGAAACACCCCATCTCCAGGGGCACAACCATGGCTGTGGCAGCACGTGGAGGAGCGATTTGTTGTGAGCATCAGGGCACAAAATTCCCCCTAAATTTTGGGGGAAAATTTAAAAAGGTTTAAAAACTTCAGTAGGAAAAGCAGACGCCCGTGTTCAACTTAAAAAACCTTACATCATCCTATTACTTCCTTAGAAATCTGTATTACAGAAACACACACATGTCCTGTCTCTTTTTGCTTAGCTGCACACGTCACATTCAAACCCTCTAACGCTCCCCAGTCTCGAAGCACTTTGCAATTATTAGGATGGCTCCCGTTATCTGGCAAGCTCCAAGGAGAAACGAACTCCAATTTTTTGGAGTGAACAGAAATTCTGACAAGCCTCCCATCACTCATTTAATACGGGAAGACTCCAGTTCTCTTAAAAACCTCTTCAGGATTGCAGCTGATGGAGTGAGGTTAGCAATGCAATACACATTTCGCACTGCAGCAGCCCTTCCATCGGCGTCTCCGCCGAACAGAGATGTTACACTGTCATGCTTATTTAAGCAGAAGGGTTATCACTGTTCCTTCATACAATACTATATAGCTCAAAGGTACAATAAGGAGCCAAGAAATACACCAAAAAGGTTTGGGAAAATAAACAACGTCAATTTGCTCCTTTAAGTATCATCATGACAAATTTACCGGGCGGCTGGCGAGATAAAATGCAGCACTTTAAATACCAAAACTAATCAATAGAGAGAACCGAGCACTGCAATCCATTTTCTGAGAAGGGGCAACCTTTTAAGGTTAATTCTCCATTCATATAAACCCAATGCAAGGGTCATTATTTAACTTAAAGCAGCCCTTCATTAGATAGTAATAATTAGGCTCAATTTAACATTAAAACTAGCCAACAAAAAAGCCGCCTTACTTAGAATCATAGAATAGTTTGGGTTGGAAGGGACCTCAAAGCCCATCCAATTCCACCCCTCTGCCATGGGCAGGGACACCTCCCACTGGATCAGGGGGCTCCAAGTCCCATCCACCCTGGCCTTGGAACACCTCCAGGGATGGGGCAGCCACCACTGCTTTGGACAACCTGGGCCAGGGCCTCCACACCCTCATCGTGAAGAAGTTTTTCCTGATGTCTCATCTAAGTCTTCCCCCCTTGCAATTTAAAGCCATTCCCCCTCATCCTATCACTACAGACCCTTGTAAAAAGTCCCTCCCCAGCTTTCCTGTAGCCCCTTTCAGTACTGGAAGCTGTGCTAAGTTCTCCCTGGAGCCTTCTCTGCTCCAGGCTGAACAAACTGAACTCTCTCAGCCTGTCCTCATATCAGAGGTGCTCCATCCAGTCCTTGGATCATCTCTGTGGCCTCCTCTGGACTCGCTCCAACAGCTCCAGGTCCCCCCTGTGTTGAGGATTTCAGACACAGGGCTCCAGGAGGGGTCTGTCTCCCCAGAGAAGAGCAGAGGGGCAGAATCCCCTCTCTCTCCTCTGCTCCCACTATTTTGAATGCAGCCCAGGACACATTGCCGGCTCATGTAGAGCTTCCAAACAATCAGCACCCCAAGTCCTTCTCCTCAGGGATGCTCTCAGTTACATCATCCCCCATCCTGTATTGAAACCTCAGGTTGCCCCAACCCAGGTGTTGGACCTTACGCTTGGCCTTGCTGAACCTCACGAGGTTCACACAGCCCCACTTCTCCGGCCGGTCCAGGTCCCTCTGGATGCCACCGCATCCTTCTGGTGTGACCACTGCCCCACTCAGCTCGATGTCACCTTAAAACTTGCTGAGGGTGCCCTCGATCTCAGTGTCTCTCAATGACAGCACAGCACTGGCCGCAGTATGGGCCCCTGAGGGACAGCACTTAACAACGGGGTCAGTCTGGAGGGGAAAAAACAGATTCCAGGGGGGGTGCCCCTGTGCCTGGATGCGGGGATGTCCCGTCCCTGTCCCCTGTCCCTGGATGCGGGGATGAGGAGCTGGGGTGGCCCCGCTGCCGCTCCTCGATCGCCATCTGCTGGCGGCGCGGGGAACTGCAGCGGCACCGCAGAGACTGCAAGGTCAGGGAATCCTAGAATCACAAAATCCTAGAATCATAAAATCCCAGAATCACAAAATCCTAGAATCATAAAATCGTACAGTTGTAGAATCACAGAATCATAAAATAATTGAATCATAAAGTCATAGAATCGTTGAATCATAAAATCATAGAATAAAAGAGTCACAGAATCATAGAACTACTTGGTGGGAAAAGATCTTTGAGACCATCCAGTCCAACCGTACCTGTCCACTGCTAAAGCATCCCTGAGCACCTCAGCTACCTGTCTTGTAAACACCCCTAGGGATGGAAGGACCCGGGATGCTGGAGGATGAGATGAGAAGCTCAACATGAAGCCGGCACTGAGTGCCCGCAGCCCAGGAAGCCAATCGTGTCCTGGGCTGGATCCAGAGCAGTGGGACCAGAAGGGAGGGAGGGGATTCCGCCCTTCTGCTCTGTTCTGGTGAGACCCCACCTGGAGCCCTGTGTCCAGTTCTGGAATCCCCAACATAAGAAGAATATGGAGCTGCTGGAATGGGTCCAGAGGAAGCCACAAAGATGACTCAAAGGCTGGAGCACCTCCCACTAGAACATAGAATCATAGAACGGTTTGAGATGGAAGAGCCCCTAAAGATCATCTAATTCCAACCCCCTGCTGTTTTCACTAGCTTTTTTCACCTCTTAACATCCATCCCGTTTTTCTACCATATTATCTGATTTCTGTCCCCTGATGGGCTCAACTCCACCACCTTTCAAATATTGCTGAGAAGGAAAAAAAAAAGGCTGTGCCCAAACAAAGAAATGTTTCACCAACATTTCCCTGCAACATTCTCCCCTGTGTCCCAAAGGACACCAGGGAGCACAGGTGTCACCATCTGCTGTGGTGCAGCACCTTAACAGAGACAAATGCCAACCACGCACACGGCCCTGGGGCACAGTGCTCTTGCAGCTCACGGCCCACCGTGCGCCTGCATTCACACACATTCAACTTCACAAGAAGGAAAAGGCTTAGCAGCACTTCTGGACAAAGCAAAGGGGATAACACGAGTTTAAAACAGCTTTTCCATGGCGACACAGGAAGCCTGCAGTGAGACAGAGGGTATGACTGGAGCCTTGTGACCACGGCTCATGCTGGGAGCGGCCAGGGGCCACCCCGTGGCAGTGGTGGGAGGGCACATGCACACGCTTCCGAGACAGGAACACGGAACGAGCTTGGTACCTTTCCTCAGCATAACTTTAATACCTTTCCTTAGCATCACCTATCAGGAATGTGGCTGTGTTTGGCCTGAAAGGTGAATTCAGTGACCTCCCTCTCACCATTTGCATTGGATTTCTTCGCTTTTGACTTTCTCATAAGCAAAGCACTATTTAAATCTAGTGAACTGAACTTTAAAAAGAAAATATTTGTATCTATTTGTTAACATTCCCCCCTAAAATAGGTCATTTGGCTTCCATTAGAGCCACCTGCAACAGGCAGCCATGGGTCTGTCCCCTGCACGTGCTAAGTGCTGGTAGCAATTGATTTCACTGAGAGGGAAGTGCATCAGCACTGCTCCACACGACATCTCCACCAAGGAGGTGGCAGAGCAGTGGGACACTGCTGGGCCAGCAGGGAGGGGATTGCTTGGAAGGGGGGCAACAGCAGCATATTCCTGGGCACAGAATCATAGCGTGGTTTGTGTTGGGAGGGACCTTAGAGATCATCCAGTTCCAACACCTCCCACTGGATCAGGGGGCTCAAAGTCCCATCCAACCTGACCTTGAACACCTCCAGGGATGGGGCAGCCACTACTGCTCTGAGCCACCTGGGCCAGGGCCTCCCCACCCTTACAGCAAAACATTTCTTCCTAAGACCTGATCTAAATCCCCCCGTTTCAGCTGAAAACCACTACCCCTTGTCATCACATGGCCTGGACAGAAAGACCCCTGTATCCCCATAAAACCAGAAAAGCTTCTTGTGAAGGGGGGGAGCAAAGAAACTTAGAAACACCCGGGTTCAAACAAAGTTTTATGAGGAGCGTTGGAGTGCTCTCAGCCTATAAACCAGCCCAACGGTAGTGGCCGGGCCCCGCCCGCCGCACCGCCTGCACAAAGGGGTCGCACGGCCCTGTGTGATCAGGACGTGCTGCTGGTTTTACGAGGGGGACACTGCTGTCAGCAGGTGATGGAATAGCTTTTCACATAAGGAGCAGATGATGGACCTTGCCAAGGCTCAGCAAGGGGAAGGACAGAGATGGCCATTTACTTTGACATGTTTCTTCCACACGAGCCAAACTAATTGCAGACGTCAAAAGGAAAAGCCAACGCATGGCTTTCGTCCGCTCCCGATAACGATCGGATAGGGCTTTTCCTGTCTTCTCCAGCAGCCCTTCCTCCAGCATAGCATGCAGAGGAGGGGGAAAATATAGCTTTGAAGGTCAGATAATGGCCTAATTAAAGCAGAATTCCAACTCCAGTGCAGCAGCCCTGCCCTTTAAAAGCACAGTGCTGGGTCAGGCTGTCAGTTGTGGTTTAGTGCACTGGTGCTGTTAGCACACCCCTAGTAATAAGTTCTTTAGCTCAACATGGGTCATTTGACATGCAGGTTTTTAAATAATTGCAGCAAAGAGATGTGTGTTAATTTTAAAGCTGTTATTGTCCTGCGAGGGCACCTACACCAGCCCTCTGGGGACAGGGAGACTTTTCAGAGACCGTGAGAGCAAGGTTCCCCTTCCAAAACCCAACTGCAGAGTGGGTGCCCAGGGATGGGGAGGAGGGGACAACGGCCTTTGCAGCAAGGGTTGGGCAGAGTTTAAGGCTGTTGCTTACCCAGAGACCGAAAAAGCTTGTGGTGATCCTGTGGGCATGGAAAGCCCTGGGGGCATCGCTCTCTAAAGTGGATGTGATGCTGCAGAGCTCAGCTTGTCACGGTTACAGCACAACAGTACTTCTTTAGAGGCTGGGGAAGGGAATCATAGAAACAAAGAATCATTAAGGTTGGAAAACACCTCTAAAATCATTAAGTCCAACCATTTACACAACACCAACACGTCTACTAAACCATGTCCCCAAGTGCCACTTCTACAGGCTTTTTGGACCCCTCCAGGGATGGAGATCCCAACACTCCCTGGGCAGCCTCTGCCAGAGCTTCACCACTTCTTCAGTAAAGAAATGTTTTCTGATATCAAATCTAAAGCTCCCCTGGTGCAACTTGAGGCCATATTACTCCTCTTGACAGCAATACTGCATGGCAAGGGCACGGGTGCTCTTAGGCTTGGGTTAACTGAACACAAGCCTGAACGTATAGCGAAAAACAAATGGGTTTTTTGGCCTGACCTCAGTCCAATTTCACAGAATCATAGAATGATTTGGGTTGAAAGGGACTTTGAAGATCATTCGTTCCAACCCCCCCTGCTTTTGTTTTGTATCACTAGTCCTTGTTGAGGCAGGGGAAGATGCTTTTTTGAAGTGAAGCAAAAATGGCCTGCCTTTCCCTGTTTGGGCAAGAGGGCTGTTGGTCTGGCAGCACGAGTGGGCAGGTTCTATATAATACAAGGTTTTCTTCATCTCCCCAGCTCTTCCCACCAGCTGCCTACTTTACCACAAGGCTGTCTGAAACAATCATGAGATAACACTGAAACTCCACTGTTCTCAGTGGCTACAGATCTCTAAAAAGATCAAATCACCTTCTCTGATCTTTTTCTCTTTGGGTCTTAAAGTGGTTACTATAGTGGACAAACAAAGAAAGTAATCATGGCATTTCTTTTCTCCAATCACACAAAACCTCCAAAGCCAGAATCAGAGTTGGGGGAAGAAAAGCAGTGATTGCTGCGCTCTAATTCCTAACGCTGCCAGCACAGACAGCTGTTCCTGTTCTGACCCCTTCCCAAATGAGTCAAAGGAGTCGGTTCCAAGTCTCAGAAAGCTGTTGTGTGTTGCTCTATTTCCCACGTCGGGGCTGGATTCAGTTTGCAGTCTCAGATAGCAACATCTTGTACCCTGATACGGCTTCAGTCAACAACAAAGAGTTTGAGGGGTTCAGAACTCATAACCAGTGCTGCAAACACAGAGCTCCTCAGACACCCTCACCCATTCTTTGACTCTTTTCACTGCCTGAAACACGACAGGCAAGTACACAAATTAAAATCCATGTGAAGATATAAATTATTATTTTGCTGTACTCAAATGCCAGAGGTCAGTACACATTAACTGGGAGCATTAGTCATGCCAAGGTAGAAAGTTCTATGGGAAGATTAGGAAAGAGATGCAGGAGAAGCCCTTGCAGCACTTAGGAGGTCTCAGCTGAATTCTTGGCTCCTCCACGATAGGTAACTCAGCTGTACCAACAACATCCCTGCTATATTTGCAGGCACCTCACTCCTGGCTTAGTGACCCCACCTGGAGCCCTGTGTCCAGTTCTGGAGTCCTCAGCACAGGAAGGACCTGGAGCTGTTGGAGCGAGTCCAGAGCAGGCCACAATGATGACCCAAGGGCTGGAGCATCTCCCATAGGAGGAGAGGCTGAGAGAGTTGGGGTTGGTCAGTGCCTCATCTCTGATACAGGATCTGTACTAGATTTCCTAACAGAAACCCTACAAAGGATAAGAGGGCTCTATCCAACACGATCTGGTAATAATCAGATATTATAGCAGCCACAGGTCAATCCTGCTTACCTACACAGGCTTCCTTTGATGTGAAGCACTATTAGTTTATATGCCAATAAAAATATTTATGTGCAATAATACCAACACAGCTCTTACACCAAGTTATCCACAGAGAACAAGCAACCATGCTGCTCCCAGTCAGGAAAAGCAAGCTCTTACCTGAGGCTCTTCTCTGCTGGACAGATGATGATGATGATGAATGCCCAGAGATGAGTAGAAAGATGAGACGTTCAAGATGCAGGAATTCACCTCCTCCATCCCCATTAGTGTCCTTGTTTCACACACACGGGGTGAAACCTCGGTCTCTGCTGAGTAACTGGGAGGGAAGTCACTGAAATGTCTCAGTTATGCTCCAATGTCAGCTGACAGACTGAAAAATCATCATTCCTAAAAGTAGATACCAATATTCCACAACTGACCTCCCTCCTGCCTGAAAGGAGTAGGCAAGTAGTCAAGTCTTTGCCCAGAGAGCAGCCAAGTCTTTGCCCAGCAGCCACCTTTGCCCATCCCCTGCGTATTCTTCACAGAAATTTGAGACTTGAGCAGATGTTATTAATAAACCTTATTATTTGATGCATTTATAGACAGTTGATGTTGAAGCTTAGAAACCCACCTGCAGAACCCCAAGAAACACGCCTAATCCAAAGGGAAGTTCTGAGAATGGAATCCCATCGGGTTTGAAGTGATGTAAAAGTGGGGGTTTTGCCCCAGCTTTGGGCAGGTGGAAAATTTGACTTTGTTTCTCAAAATAATGTTTTAAGAGTTTGGATTTTATGGTGGTGACACCAAATGAAAACCAGCTATTTATTCCTTGAGGGTTCCCCCCCCCCCCCTCGCCCAAGATGGGCAGAACAGCACTATGGGGCTTTTTTTGATTTATAGGGAAAGAGGAAACCACCCTGGGCAAAAAGTCTACAGTCAGCAGAAGAGGCACTTTGTCTTCAAAGACTTTGACACAGGACTCCCAAATGATTAATGCTCCTAACTCACATTTTTCTTGCAGATGTGATTACAGATGAGAATATGAAGAGGAAATTATTTTTTAAAAAATGGTTAGGAATGTATTCTCATAATAAGGAGCAATTTTCTGGGTGGTTTTAAACAATAAAGTCAACAATTACGAACTCTGATGCCAAACTGTTGATGGCTGTTAATATTTGGGCACCAAACCTGGATATTCTGCTTCCACAGAAAGTCATTGACACTTGCTCAACCTGGAAAAAAAACAACCAAAACCCCAACAATTTGTTAGATAAATATATATTAGCTTAAATACCTAAATTCAGGCTTCACATTTGAAAATCTGACAAATAGTGTTATCACAAAGCTCATTGTTAATTGCTTTTAGCTATAGAATATCACAGAAATTTTGGAATACCCTGTATGGCACCATTTCTGTCGCCAAATTCATCTCTGACAACACTCAGGTCCCCGTTTCCAAGTCTCTGCAGCATCTCTGGAACCAGACAGCAAGAATTCCAGTTACCAATTACTTGAATTTGGAGGAACAAAATGAGATCAGCATGGGATCCACCAACACAGCACACAGAGAAAGGAGGATTCTTTTGGATACTGAATAAACTGGTTTCTATGCATATGAAGAAAGAAGAATGAGTTTAAACCAACATGCATCAGCAGAGCACGAAATGATGAGATACATGTGAATAACCATCTCAATTCCTGTGACAAACTGTGACATCAGTGTTTCTCCCTCCTCCTTCAGTCACAAGGAATACAATTTGACGATGCCCTCAGTCACACCGTGCGAATGTTGGGAGTGTCCCATGAAAGGACAGGAGTTGGACTCAATGATCCTTTTGGGTCCCTTCCAACTCAGCTCATTCTATGATTGTCCTGGAAAACCCTGCTGTTAAAGGAGCAATGAGCTTTAACATCAGCGTCTTTCATTGCAGAAAGCTCTTTTAAATTTGATTCCCAGATGCTAGAAGCAAATAACACCCCAACTGGACCGCTCCAGGGATGCTGAGAGGCCATTTCAGGTACACAAAGGCACAGGGTTTTAAAAGTGCATGGAGTGCCTACCTGGGCATGCTTTGCCCCCTCTGACTACTGACATGATTTTCAAACTTGGCTTCCAGAGCCATCAGATATTTTGGCTTTGTAGTATACTCTCCATTTATTTCACTATGATTAAGTCATGAGGACTAGGACACACATGCAGACATAGGTACCTAAGAGGACATTCCTGGATAGGTGAGTTGGGAAGGAGTGGATACGGAACCAAAATTACACACGAGCTGGCTGCAAAGCTTCTGTTTAGCAGGCATGGTGGGGTTGGGCTCATGGTTGGACTGGATGATCTTAAAGGTCTTTTCCAATCTCAATGACTCTATAATTCTATAACACTTGTCAACTGCAGCCTGCTTCTCATTCGTCCTGCAGAATGATTTAAACAAAACAGAAGTTAAATATCCTTTCTGAGGCTGTCAGATACATTGGGTAGATGTACCCAAACAGTTGTGTGCACAGAACCACAGAATCATCTGGTTGGAAAAGACCTCTGAGATCAAGTCCAACCGTACCTGTCCTCTTACTAAACCACGTCCCATCCACTTGTCTCTTAAACCCCTCCAGGGATGGGGACTCCACCCCCTCCCTGGGCAGCTGTGCCAGTGCCTGAGAACCCTTTCAGTGAAGAAATTTTTCCTGATGTCTAATCTGACCCTCCCCTGGTGCAACTTGAGGCCATTCCCTCTCACCCCATCCCTTGTTACTCAGGAGAAGAGCCCAGCACCCAGCTCACCACAGCCTGCTTTCAGGGAGCTGTAGACAGCCATGAGGTCTCCCCTCAGCCTCCTCTTCTCCAGGCTGAACAACCACTGCTGTGCACGAGGTAATTCAGCACGATACGCGAGCACTGCCTCCGCCACACACGCCAGGGACCTCTCTTGCCACCAGGCTCTCCAAGGTGATCCTGAGTAAACACCATGTTTGATAAACGCCGTACTGGAGCGTGATCTCATGTCCTACAACAATACCTGTGAGATAAGGCTTGTCCTTTGGAAGGCATGAAAGCAGTGAAGCCTTTTCTGCTATCTCACAGAGCCAGCCGAGAAAAGGGAGAGGCTGAACACTCATTTTTCCATCCACTTGAGGGGAAAAATAAAGGACATTGGCAAAGAATGTTTGCTGAGCTGGAAGGGTGGGGGAGGACCGTGGATGTTTTCCTGTTTTTCTCTGTTTTTAAGGGAAAAAAAGAAAACCAAAACCTGTGATGAAAAGTTTTGTGAAAAAAACAACGTTTAGGGCAATTTTTGCTGAAAGTAAAGGTCAGGTTTGCAGCCATTTCTCCAATGTAGCCTTAATGTCTGGTTGGGATCTGCCTAAGCCAGTGAACTCTGAATGGACAACAAAAAAAGCACGAACAACTGTTGCTCCACACAAGCTGAGCACAAGATGCTTTCTCCCAGACTTCATAGGTTTGATTTCTATCATGCAATTACCCACTATGTTCAAGAAGGAGGGATGTCAATGCAGAGCAGACAAGCCTCCCAGTCATTGTACGATCACAGAATGCCCTGAGTTGGAAGGGATCCACAAGGATCACGGAGTCCAACTCCTGTCCCTGCATATAATCTGCTTTTCCAGATCTACAGCTTAGCTGTAAATCGTCCTGGAAGGAGGAATTTGGTCTGGAGTTATAAATAGGAGAGATTGCCTTGTTTATAATCGCAGTGGCCTTGATGGCTGCAACTTTGAATTCATTAATTCAGCCAAAGGAAGCACTGATGATCCAAAGCAGATAATTAGGCCCAAGTTAGCTGTTAATGTAAGGAATTACTGCAATCCCATGCAGTGGTTTGTATTTCTGCCTGAGGTTCCTCCGTGTTCCACCTTCAGAGATGCACGTGGACCCTGCATTGTGGTAGCAGCTGCTCTACCCCACGCTCGCCCGTCGGCTCGCTCACCGCCGCACGCGGCACCCAGGCAGCCTGGGCAAGGCAGAAGCCTCCAGCCACACAGCATTCCGCCTGCCCTGGCCAACTCCCCCAGCCTCACAACGTCTTAAAAGTTATTAAATTCTAAATAAAGGGGATTAAGGATGCCAAGTTCTATTCTGTGCTAAAAACGGCAATCAATATTTGTCAAGACAATAACGGCTTCAGGGCCAGGAGGCCGTTATTCTCTAGACTCATTTTCTTCTTTTTTTGGTAAAGAGACAGAGTTTATAATATTTTCCAGTAACTGCTGCATCAAACCCAGAGTTCTGGGTGAGTTAAAGCACTTAAATTATCATACCAAATTGGGTATGTTAGTCTCTCAAAATAGAACAGCATTTTTCCTTATTAATACCAAATTTACCTTTGAAATATAATGCTTTTTTAGTTGAAACTCAGCTGAGTTCATACCAACAGCAGGGTGAAACAACACATGCACAGAGAGGTACCGAACCGCTTCTTAAAGCATCAGAGGAACGCAATACCTGCATACCACAATTCCCACAGATCCCCATTTTAATCTCTTTTATTCTGAGATATATATCTTTTTCAACAGGCAGATGGGTAGTTGGTTCCTTGTGACATTATTCTGACAGTCATGTTCACTATGAAAAGTTAATGTCTGTCTGTAGCAAATCTGAGAGCAGACTCAGGACCAGCCAAGTAAACCCGCAGAGAATGGGCAGAGACTGTTTATCCAGGTATTTTCCATTTTTATGAGGATGCAGTTGGTTATTATGACAAGGTGAAAGGTCTCAAAGCCTTCATTTTTAGGCCACAGGTGTTCTTTGTAGAGGGTTTTTTTAATAAAGAGTATTATTAGTCCTTTAAATTAACTCTTATTGAAAGTTACCACATCTGCGTTATGTGGTAATGAAGGCAGGGGGAGGTCATAGCAGGGGACTTGTGCTTGAAGAAAACATCTGGACATTGCTTTGACATTCACTGGCAGCTTCTTGTATTTTATTAAGAAGTAAGGAAATTATACTGAAATCAAATGCAAGATTCAATCAATAAATAAAATGAAAATACAGGCCCTGGAAAAAAATCTAGCTTTGAACAAAAAAAACACCCACCCTTTCCCTTCTTTCACTCCCTCCCATGAATTCCAACTGATGAGATCAATTACCTGTTGCAAACAGCAGCATCAGTTAAAGAAAGAGTTCAGCTGGTATTTAACTCCTCTCTGTAACACTACAGTCGTTCTGTCTTTCACAGGAGAAGCTACTGTCAAATGTAAAAAAAGCATTTTTTTGTGTTATAACTTTTTTTTTTGCTATCACTTCGTTATCTACAGCATTTCAGAAAGAGGTGCAGTGGCCCCAGAAAGTCCTGTACCTTCATACAGGCAATTCCCCCTCTTCCTTCCCCCTGGCTGATACAGCAGAGAGACTTTGTTCCCTGTGCACAACTCCACCTTCCACTTCCACCAATGGAAGGAAGCAAAAGTCTACCTGCAAGGAAAGGGGGATTTAGAAGCCATCACAGTGCTGAATTGGAAGCTGCTGAGTAACCACGTGATGGTTCTTAATCCTCAAGGCTGACAGCTGAGCATTTCAGAACCACCACATTGAAAACGTGGCTGGGCCAGAGGGCTGCTCAGCTCCACGCTGCACCCTGCCAGGAACGGGCACAGGGCACCTCAGACCCTAAACAGAGCCAGGCACCCTCGTTCACTGCACTTTTTGGGTTCAAGTGCTGGCTTACAAATTAACATTTCTAATCTGCTCAAGTCCTCCTACCACACCCATCGCTGCAGCAACCGAGCTCCTTCCAGTACCACAGTAACCAGTCAGGTCATTTGTTCCCTCAGGCAGGGAAGCACGTACAAATTAATTATTTTACAGTCAGTTTTCCATTCTTACAACTCTCTATTTTAAGATTCAATTCTTCTCATTGATACTTCCAACACAGTGCATTCCCTCTGCAAATCTATTACAGCCAGAAAGGCCCATAACAAAAGCTTATAAATATATATGAAATTATTGCAGACAAGGCACACTCCAGCTCGCCCCTCCCCTCCAAATAAAGTCCACACCAACATCTTCTAGAAAACCCACATGCAATGTGAATGCACCATGCAAATATTAAGACAGGACACCAGGCTTCTTTTCTTTTCCCTTCCCACCGGGTGTTTTATTTTGTAGCATTTGCATTAGGTAATCAACTGAAACACTTCAACAACAGAAAGCTGGCAGCAGAGTAAGGAAAAAAAATGGAGATTATTTCTCAAACAGCTGTGACAAAATGGTTTCAAGTTGGAATCGTATTGCACAAACAAATCATTTGACGGAGGGTGAGTGGGAGCAAGCGGCTTCAACATGGATTGTGAGGAAAAAAGGCACTATTCAGCTGTGTGTGTGTTTGAAAAGAGAAAATAAAGTCATGAAGCACAATCCATGTTTTTCAAAATTACATTCAGTACTGCCTTGGAAATGCTCACAAACCTGTCTCATTTTACAGAAGCTACAGAAAGCTGCTGATGTAAATAGCAGACAGTACAAGTGTATGAACACTGATAATTATGCTCCAGAAAAGTCTCAGGAAGAGGGCTCTTTCTATAAATAGTGCTGCAAAGGTTACGTAGCTGCACAGGCTCATGGAAAAGGAAGCATCCATGCAACTAAAGCAGCCTGACAGCTTCCTTACGTTTAATCTCTAGTAGTCATAAAACAGGCTCTGAGTTTGAAGAGCTAAATTGGCACTTCAACCAGGCTCTTCCACTGCTTCTTCCGCAGGGTCATCCACAGACTTTTGTGTCACACTCAGGTTTAGCAATGCCAGGTAAGCTTAATGCAAAGTTTTAACAGAATCAGAACAGAAAAGAACTGAATATTCCCTGATATAAAATAGAACTGCTCAGAGACCATAAATAAGCGAACGTTTGTTACTGGAAAGTAAAAACAGCTACAGTACCTTCAGAAAAACTAAGTACCCAGAAAAGGCATTTCAAAGGACCAGGATGGGCGGCTTCATCCTCTCCTGTACTGTATAGCTACAAATTTTCCTGCCTGTTGGAAAACGAAGCCATGATCAGCGTAGCATGAACAGAGAGAGTCTCGAAACTCAGCCCCGAGCAAGGGGGAATGTGCAGCCGGGACATTCCACGCCCCGGCCTGGGCTCCCCTTAGAGATGCACCAACAAACTCAGGGTGAAACTCATGTGTGGCTGCAGAATTGTTATGGGAAGAGGCTAAAAGCACTGCTTCCCACACTCCCCAGTGCTCCAGGCGTGCTGTGGGTATGGCTACGGAGATACCGGCACAGCTGGACCGGGCACCGTTACGGGGACATCAAGAGCCTCGAGAGGGCCACAAGTTTTGCACAAAATCTGGGTGTTAATTTTGTACAAAAGTACAGAACAGCGTAACAAAACCTGCTCTCAACTATATATGTATGCATATATGAGCATTTCAGCACCTTTCAAACAAACTCAGCCCTGCAATAAAACAGTCTCACCCCTGTGCAGAGACTCCAGGGTCTGCAGGTAAAGGATCCGTGTTCCAGAGGCTGCACAGCGACTTTACTGATCACACAACCTGCAACAACCAAAGTCCAGGTATTGCTGCTTTTGACTGTAACTTGTGAAGGGAAAATGCACAAAATAAATTTTGTTTATATGCTGTAAAATATTTTGAATTATCAAGAATTTGGGTTCTTTCCATTTCTGAATAGAAGATGAATAGAGCAGGTTATTAAAAATCTCTAAAGCTCCTTTTCCTAAACTGTCTTTTAGAAAAAAATCCAAGTTGGATAGTTCTGAATTCAAAGGATTCTAAAAAGTTCACAGTTGTCTTAATGATTGCAGTAAATATAAAAGCAGTCTTGATTCCCTCTATGTTCAACAATAACATATTCAGAGTATAGTTGGAACAAAAACCTCTCTGACTGGAGCTTGCATTTGTAAAAAATATTCCTAAAATTTCTATTTGGCTCAGCCCTGTCTGTTGACAGCAAAAAACAGGGAGTGATACCTGATTAAATAAAATGTGTTTTCTTATATGAACTATGAAAAATACATTGTTCTTTTTAAAGTAAAAAAGCATTGTTCTATTATTTTTGTTACTGCAGACTCACAAAATCCTGGAAGGAAAAAAAAGATAAATACAACTTTTCAAAATTGCTTACAGAATAGAAGAGGTTTCTGTAGACTCTACTGACATCAGTAGAAGTTTTGCCTATGTTCTTTCTGTCATACAGAAGCATTTCTCTCCATACCTATTCCATCACTTAGAGTTTTCACTTCACAAGCTCTTCTGCTCTCTTAGAGGTGCTCTTCTGAAAATCCCGAAGGACACTCAGGAAGGTAAACTGCCCCGAATTCTTCTGAAGGAAAACAGAGTCAAAATTATATCTCACGTAAAACTATTACTGAGGGGATAATCTTTCCTGTGTTTATAAACACTGATTTTATCTCAAAAACACTTTGTTATGGACAGTTTTAGATCTCCATCAGCTACTTCTTGTGCACAAGTCCTTGGTTCATCTCTTTAGCTGGAAAACAGCTTCACGTGTGAACTCACACATCCTAAGTCCCAAACGAGTTGGCATTATTAATGACGCCAGCAGACAAGAAGTAGAACAGGAAATCTTCTGCAGGGTTCATGCTATATAAATGGTAAGCTATCAGAAGGAACTTCCCTGATTATCTGGGAAGAACAGAGAGAGATCTATTTTTAAAACTCAAAGGAAAAAAAATCCACGAAAACAAAGAAAGTGCAAGATGTCCTTGATGGCCCCTCATCAGCCTCTCTCTAACTGGGCTGTTGCTTTTGGCCGCAGACATCCAGTTCACAGACCATTTTCCATTTCCTTTGTTTTCATTACCAGAGCAAGCTGGTTAAAGAAACTCTACTTGGTAATTTTAAACTAAGCCTTTAGCATCGTCCCTTAGGAATTCAAATTCTACTTTGCCTCCTTAGCACCTTCCCCCCACCAAACCCTGTGAAAAGCACTTTAGGCAGGTGCAAGATGTAGAAATACTGATTTTTTTAAGAAAATTCAATAGGAAATTCTTGTAGCTCTCCACTGCCATTTGCTATAAGGCAGTGGCCCCAAACATCTGCTCTCCAATTTCAATTTACTTAATCTACCAGGTGTTTCGTGTTGTTAATAAATGGCAACTCAGGAGTTTACAAAGTCACATAAGGCAGTTACAGAAACACAAGTACATCAATCGAGTTCACTGCATCTTTCTCAACCACACTGGACATTTCTCCTCTTCTCCTCCTACCACAACAAAAGGATGAAGACTACGTTTCTGCAAAGAGAATCCCTGGACAACATTCTGGCATTGAAGTCAGAGAGGTCACTGAAGTGCATTGCAGCAATGATGTCCAACAGGTAACTCAACCAGGAAGGAGATGGGATGTTTTTCACTGCACACGTAACAGAACTGGTGCAAAAAACCCCACTTTAAACTAGTTACTTTAAACCTTTTGGTCCAAATACATAAAATAAGCAGTATTTACAGCATTTTACTTTGTTTGTAAATGCAATGCTTTAAAACACATTATAAAGCACCTTAGTAAAAATATTCTACAGGTAAAAGTATCGAAGTAGTAGGAAAACCCTAACCATACCACAGCTCACTAATGGAGTCATAATATGGAGTCACCAAGACCTCAGTTTACAATTATTACAAAGAATCCACGGAGAAACTTAATATAGAATTGACGATTTTTATACCACTGGGTAAGGACCAACTAGAACTGCAGACAATACCGACCTTCTTCAAAGTTTTCCCAACCTCAGTCAGTGGTGGTGGGGATAAAAACCAAAACAAACCCCCCACTGCTCTGGTTCTTTAACTTTTTTACAATATTAACGTGGAAATGATGTTTTAACACTAATGATTAGTTGGAATTTTTTAATAAAACTACATATATAAATATGGGCAATTCCAGCAGCAGCATTTCTCAGCAGAACATGATTAACCATCCCAATTAATATCATGTGACATGATTCACAAAAACAAAGCACAGATGTCAACCAGTTATTAACTACTTATATTGTATACAACCAAAATTTCCATGTTGAAAGCTGGGAAAAGTGATTTCCTCTTCACAGAAGTATAAAAGAAAATAAATTGCTCTGAAAATTAAAACCAGCATCAACAGAAGCATTTTTGTTTGTTTCTTTGTTTCTATTCTCAACTAGAACCGCTGTGTATTAATTGCTCCGAATTAAAGTGTAGATTTCTTCAGGTAAAGGATATTAACTCCCACTGAAAGTGTTAGTTAGACAAAAGGAATGAAGCCTTTGCTTCTGGAATACCAGCAGCGTTAGCCCTGGAGGTGATCCACAGCCCACTTTTCTCAGAGCTATATAGAAACGTCTTGGAGGTCTACGAGCAATCTAGTTTCCATGGCTGAGGACTAAGATGACAACGTGACCAAAGATTTAGGTCCATAAATCTAACAGCAGAGTGTTCTTAGTTTGACTTAGGGTAAATCTTTTCATAGAAAAAGTTTTGAGCCAGAATATACAATTCTCCATCTTTTTCCCGCACTGCGTGTGCTCTGACAAACTGAAATTGCTCCAGTGCAAATTCATAAAACTCATTCTCCATTTTCCAGATCTCAGACTGTTGTAGCTTGGCAATAGTTTCTTTTGTGGGAAGTTTTTTCTCAGTTGTTTTCCTAAGATGAGACTTCTTTCCTGAATGCAAAATGAAAGCAATAACTTCACTTTAAAGTACATGTGATTAAAAAAATGTTTACAGTCCTTTTATTTACAGAGTTTTATCCTCTCAGCATGTTGATAAACTGCATTCAAAGTGACAGAATTTAATCCAGAATTTATTAACATAACACACGGGGCTGGAAAATTGCAGTCTCTCTCACTAAATGTTAATGAATTTTGCATCAGTTCTTTCACTTCTTCCTCCTGACTCTAATAAACCCAGGACCGAACACTTCATTTAAGGAACAAGATTACTCCACATAATGTACTCGGAGCAAGATTGGTCTTTCAAAATTAATTATTTAGATGTTAATCTGGTATCAAACATCAAGAGTTTTTAAAACTGCAGAGCAAGAGACTTCTTTCAAGAGACAAAGGTGAACAAAACGATGGCAGCATTTCCCTCTTGCTTTATAATAAACTTGTTAAATCTACACATCCAAGCTCTACACATCAGACCCTTCTCTCCTTTTATTTGCCCTGTCAGGATGGACCCTTTCTTCATCGTAGAGACTGAGCTACCAGCTCTATAATTAACATCACAACCTTAGGAAGGGTTTATCCCACGTACTTCAGCCTTTGTGTCCCTTGGTCCTTTCTGCAGAGCCGACCAGGCTGCATCCAGCACTGTAATTTCAGCAGAGCTCCTGAGGAAATGGAAATCTGCCACGACCAGGCCATTTCCCAAAACTGAAGCCCCTGCAAGACCTTCCAAACACGTTCTGATAAACACCTCTCTCAATTTTTAAAGCGTGGTACACCTACAGGACTGCCTTTACTCTCTCCTCAGCTATTTACAGCTCGTGTAAGGCAGGAAGATCCTTGGGCTGCCCTCAAAAATTTGTGCCGAGAGTCTGTCTTTAAAAGAGTTTGTCTCTCCTGTAGGAACATCAGCCAACTGAGAGGCAAACCTGGCAGAGATTCAAAACTATTCATTTCTAAAGAATTCACATTAAAAAAAGTGATAAGATGATGAGAAACCCATGGAAATCAACCATTTAAATACCTGTCCGGTACAGCTCTGTGGCACCCCTGAAGAACCGGGGCAAAGCTGCCTCCAATAACATGATAAAGTCTTCAAGCTCTTCAGTAACTCCCACTAGGAAGTATTCATTAATCAGATTGTATTTGGCTTGTTCCAAAGCCCATCTGCTTCCCACATTCCTAAAATGACAGAGAACAATTACAGCAAGTTCTGATGTCAGCCAACACCCCCTTGGTCCCCAGATGGAGATTACTTCATAACAGGACATTTGCACAGGAAAGGCAAGGCTCAGTTCAAGGTATAACCATTCCTACCTTCATTTCCCTTTCCAGTGTCTCTCATCTATGTTCTTATCTAAAAATGGGGCTCCTCTGGTTATTTTGACTAATGACTCATCCATAAATAGAACCCATGTGTGTATATGTATTAATGCAATTTTGGAGGACTGACATTTTCTCAATGTCAATACTCAGTCTCCATTTTCACATTAGATAACAGAAATTATTCTCTGGTAAGAACACACCTTCCCTTTTGCATCCTACAAGTGTAATGCTGAACTAGAAAGTCCTTGCACTTAATGGAAGGACTTCCTACTGAATGACAGAAATTAAACTGTCTTTGTCCTCCCTTCTGTAGCTGCAGACAGGGTGATAAGATTGGTTCAGAGATCTTTTGCTGCTTCTCCACGTGGCTCAGGTATAGAGAGCTACAACCTTGCCCAGAGCAGTGGTGGCTGCCCCATCCCTGAAGGTGTTCAAGGCCAGGTTGGACGGGGCTTTGAGCCCCCTGATCCAGTGGGAGGTGTCCCTGCCCATGGCAGGGGGTGGGACTGGATGATCTTTAATGTCCCTTCCAACCCAAACCATTCTATGACTATGACCTACAGGCACTGGAAGAGGAGCTCCAAGTGACTCTTTACTTCTCTTACGTTTGTATGAACAATACCTTTGACAAATTATTGCCCTTGATTTCACTCAGAATCCTTCAAATCATCCAAGTCCTTTTTCTTTTTAATTTGCTAAAGAGTTTTTTAAAGTCTGTGCCATTGTTACAAAACATTGACAGATGGACACTGCTTGCTTTGTTTCAGTTTCTACTTAAGTAGCACTGACTACTGGCTGTCTGGTAAAGATTTAAGAAGATAAATTTATCCTGATATCAATTATTTTATTCTCCCCAGAAACTCTAGGAGCTTGAACAAAACATTTCCATTCAAAAAGATGGATATTGTAGCCTGACCTAAGAGAAAAATATCAAGAGTCCAAATCTTCAAAAACTGTTGTTAAAATTGAAAACATCTGTTTTCCCTCATTGTGCTGCTGACACAGTACCCCAGCATATTGTTGTTTAAAGAACTGCAAGATTGTTTCACTAAAATTCATCTTCAAAAACAAATCCATTACTAAAGTACCTGCTGCTTCGCACTCTCCAGTCCCTGACACTTTCCCCAACTGTGCTGCATATTCAAATTTGTTAAGTTTAGATTTCAGTGCAGATATACTTGGCTCACAACTTAAGCTGTGTTTATCTCCCTACCAGCATTCGGAGCTGTGGCCACAGAAGAATGGAATTTGAAGCCAAAGTTTCTCTGGAGCACAGTCTGAACCTCCAGCTGCCACACATTCATCAAAGGTCTGGAACAAAGACAAAAGTGAGCCGAGCTTTAAAACCTAGGATTTAGATCAACTACACCAACCTGGTTAGTTGCTAAATGTAGTGGGAAGAGAAAAACACAAGTTATGATGTGAAAGGATAAATAAAAGTAATCTTTTCAAGTTTTGCCTTCATAGTGTTAATGGGAGGGGCTATTTGTCTCAATTCGGACAGTCTTTGATGATTAGAACTAACGAACAGTTTGATCTTACTTGATATATTTGATACACCTTTGATATAACCTTGGCAAAGGCTGTACGTCAAACCAAGCAAAACCACAGTCAAAAAGTGTTGGTATCATTATTATTTTTTCCCCTTACAAAAGAAGTCATAAAAGAAAAAGTGCCAAAAGCCATCGGGATTTCTGTGATACTGGAACTGCTGGGTCTTTGTACCATAGGACAATGCATTTGGTGTTTCAGATTAAACAAGGTTCTATTACATTTTAAGTATTATCACAAATAACTGCCATTTCAGAGGCTAATTCTGAGGCAATCAGAAGAAGTGAAATCAAGTTGTTCACTGTGTAACAGAATATTCCATACCACATTGCTCTATGGACAGACAGCTGGTTGGAACTGGATGGGCTTGAAGGTCCCTCCCAACCCAAACTGTTCCATGATTCTATGATTATAAACGCTGTGGTATGGACTAGGAAGGGGTGAGAGTATAAATTTATGTTGAGATTCTTTTCCACTTAATTAAGGCACAACTGACTTCCATGAGGAAGACTGCATTTTTGACCTTCCCTACTTTTCATCTGAAGAGCTCTTAGAGAATCTGCTATAACACAAATTAGAATAGATTGGGCTGATCCATTGTTGATCATACTGAATTATGTGCCTAACGTAAAACCAACACCATCTGTGCATGTGCAGTTTTCTTGGAGACACCATAGAAAAATGGTATTACCTGATTTAAACAAAAGAAACCCTAAAACTTGGCACAGCTTATAGATTTCACTTCAAGTGAACCAGAGGTGCTTACAGGACACATTAAATCTGTATGGTCACAGCTAAGCCTCAGACCTAAATAAAGGGGTACGACAGTGACAAACTGAAACAAAGCATCTTTAACAGAAAACCACAAAATTCTCAATGCATTACATTATAAATAGGAAAGCATCTCAACTTCTTCCAGCAAATCAGCCCTCACAGCACACTCTACCAAGCAGCAGCGTTAGGAGTTTGGGCTAAGTGTTTCCCAGTGACTACCTACTACAAGGCTGTGAGGATTAGAATCAAAACTAAAATACCACTGTCAAATTTCACCCTTTTTCATAAGTATCAAGTCCTATAAACAGTTTGGACTTGGAAGCATGCTCAACTTTCCAATTGATTGACCTCCACCGCGAAGGAATTCCCCTGGGCAAATCATGCTCCCCAGGAAAAGGAGCAGAGAAGGTTACAAAGGATGAGCTCCTCTTGCTCTTTTACAAAACGCCAGTTCTATGAGGATACATTTCTTTTTAAGCTGAATTTTGATTTGTTGTGCTCGAAGCTCTCCTTTGCCTGTGCTGGGGGATGCCTGGAGAAACTGAAACACAGGAGCAGAAGATGGCGCCAAACCCCAAATAACAGAGGAACAGCGAGTTCTCAGCTGGAAAGGAAGGAGAAAGGAATGGTCTGTTCCCAGTGCTTAAACCCCACTATCTGGATGGGGAGGCACACAAAAACATTCGTTGCATTTATTAGTTGTTATGGTATTTATAGACTAAGCTATATTCAGTGTGGTTTTGGCTTTTTCAGTGCCTCTTGGTATTCACACAGCGCTGCACTAAATTGTCACCATCACAGGAGAGTGTCATCGGTTTAAGAAAATATTGCCACTGAGATTTTAAAAAGAGAACTACAAAATCCCCTTACACCTCATAAAAACTTCCACACTGTTCTAACTATAGTTTGATAAACTATCTTAATATACTGCACACTCTCCTTTTCTTCTTGATTTAAGTAATATCCTACTGCAAACCACGACAGCAGATGTATAAATTATTTCTGGACTAAATACATTATGGACCCTGAATATATAAATATATTATGGACCCTGAATGATGCTGCCATTCTGAAACTGTGTTAGTAATCAAGGTTTGAATTTGCTAACATGAACTGTTCCTGCAGTCACCTAAGAGCGACAGAGGAAGTACAGAAGTGTACGATTCATAATCCACAGTTTTTAAGCAGACTCTGTAAACAATTCCATAGTAATATTTACATTAAAATAATCAAACTGGGTTGATAATTGTAAAAAAAAAATAAAAATTAAAGCCAAAGCATCAGCAGTTCTACAGATTTTGGTGAAAAATGCATCTCGTAATCCTTAAAAAGAAGAGATGGAGATTGCTTACATAGGAGGATAAGATGAACTTGATACTTACATTACCTGAAAACATTTTTTTAATTTTATTTAATTTTTTTAAAGAATTGCAACATAAACTGAATTTACCAGGTTACAAAGCACGTATTTAACGTCACACTCTGGTCCAACAGAGAGAATATAACTCACAAAGTCCCCACCATCACCAAGGATGATACGAGAAGCCTTCAGGTATTATCAGGACAGGTTTTTTAAACTGTTTTCAGATGAACTCTAGTAAAAACAACATATACATATATAATAAAGTGTAGTTTACCTTTTTATCCCCTTGTTTTCGCCTCCGTAGCCCTGGTCTGTAATCATCTCCAAAGCGCAGAAAGTAATAATAAGACACTAGTCGTTCTATAGGATCTCTTATGACATTTATGTAAATTGGTTTCTTTTTAACACCAAATCTAAAGTAAAAGAGGAAAAAAATATCTTTTAAAGGCCAAATCAAATCTTCTCATCTGATACTTAAAAGCCCCTCTCTATTGATACAACTGAAATCCATACACAGAGATGATGATGGTGAGAGGAAGTTCGATTGCTTCCTCTCATTCTCAAATCCAGTGCATCACAAGGACGTGAAAATCAGCTCAAATTGTTTTCCCTACGATTCCGATTTTAGATTTTTAATTAGAGAAACAAACAAAGCCAAAATATCCTCACACAATAGATAGCAAAAATATGGATACAACCACCTTGACTCTAAAAATACCTTATTTAGCCCAACAGTCACTTATGTGTTTATAATGAGCACAAGGAAGTTCAGTATTGAGCTCCTGCCCTCCTGACCTGTGCTAGGCAACGCTGGGAGTGGTTTTCCAGGCAGCTCTCCAGTTGTCAGAGGCTCCAACAGAAGGAAGACAGAGCTCAGAGCGCATCCATTACCCTGGCTGAATCCATATGGCTACGCTGATCAAATAAAAGCCTAAGATAGCATCTGTAACCATATTAACTTCTCTATATAGATACAAAATTTACCCTAAACCAATTTGCTTTACTGTGGTACGAACGGGAAGCTGATGAAATGAGGTGATAAACTCACGGGACACGTGAAAAAGATTGAAACCACCCAAACTGGTTTGCGCTGACGCTGCCTTTCAATGATCTACAGCCAGCACAGCTTTTACAGTCCATTTCCCAGTTGTATTCTCTTTCCCATCTGAGACATTACTGTGGCAAATAAATATGGTGTCCAAACCTTAAAGGGGTTGTATCACAATGGAAACTCCAAGTGTGTCAGGTGCCCCAGAGCAAAGCCAGGAGCTGGGAAAACCATTCCCTTCTCTTCCCATGCAAACTGTGCATGTACTGACAAGGGCCAGTCAAGCCTCCCAGCTGGCATAAAATGAGAGTGCTTATAGTTTTATGATGCAGTACCACTATTCTTAAAGTGGTGCTCTAGATTATCACACCAGACACTGCTTGTGTGAGGAATCTTAAATTGAAAAGCTGAAGAATAATAACGCAGAATAAGCAGCAGAAAAGCGGAAGTTAGGGGAAAAAAACAATTAAAAGGCATTACTTTGGCAAAAGACAAGCATGACAGACACAGGAATTGTTAAAGGCTACAGAAAGTGCAACTGGTTCTTCAAATGCTGCCAGGAGAGAGCCAATGAATCAGCCTGCAGCATTGCTCTGACACCTGTCTGTAGGCCAGCTCTTACTTCACAAAGTCTAAGTTTAAGATGAAAGAGGGGAGTTTTATATTAGGTATTAGGAAAAAATTTTTTACTGTGAGGGTGGTGAGGCACTGGCACAAAGAAGTGGTGGCTGCCCCATCCCTGGAGGTGCTCAAGGCCAGGTTGGATGGGGCTTGGAGCCCCCTGATCCAGTGGGAGGTGTTCCTGCCCATGCCAGGGGGGTGGAGCTGGATGGGCTTTGAGGTCCCTTCCTACCCAAACCATTCCATGATTCTACGATGAATATCTACTGAAGTCCACAAAACAGGAGCATGCAAATGTGTCAATCACTGATGCAAATGCCATACTTTGAACTGCATCCTCTTTCAAGTCCATGGAAGTGCCCGAGACCTTCCCTCCTACAGACTCCTCTGCAGGTGCTGGAGAAGGATGTAACAAACCATTCTGATGGAGCAGCAGCCTCAACCAACAATATGGATCTATGGGCTAAATGAAGGTGTCAAAGCCTTTGGAAATGTTTGTGCTAGGTTGTACATCCACGTGGATTTGCACAAGACCTTGCAAAACCAGCTTCAATTCTGATAGCACAAGCCACTTTGCTATTGTAACTTTATTAATAAAGGTAATGATTTGGCAATTGCATGGCCAAAGGACTTCTTCCCCAACAGTTTACCAGAGAAAACAGTAAATAAGAACAGACCAGAAATTAAACAGGAGGAAAAAAATAAACTTTAAAAGACAGAACCCCACCACCACTTTTATTACTGTAATTTCCAGGTAGGTGGATTATAATATGATAACCTGCCCTCACTACTGTAAGCCATCGATCGAATGCCATACTTTGAGATTCAGCATAATTTAAGAGGTGCTGCTGATGCTTGAGAGTGGACCCAAGTCTGCAGGTGTAGCCTTGTCTGAAATCCCTTCTCAACTACAAGAACGGGTCTCACACCTTTAAAGTGTGGGCCTTGCCCAGCACAACCAGAGTATTCAAGCTAATAATAATCAAACTCCAAAGTATGAGAAATCAAACCCCAAATGCTGGGGTGAAAAAAATCATTTAGGTGAAAGGGTAACAAACAACAAAGACAAGGATAACACAGTCCCGGAGGGAAGATCCAGATGAAAGAAACCAGTGAAATTGCTTAGATGCTTTCTAGATGTAAAACAATCATTTCCATTTAAAAAGTTCCAATATTTGAAAACACTTTCAGCTTTAAGAAGTGAACAGTGAATAAAATAACATTCACCTTTGCTGTTCCAGAAAGCTGTTATTCAGTTCAAAGGTTTATTTGAAAAGGAAGAAAGGAAGCTAACGAAACATGATCCATTTTATGTTATTGATTGATTTGCAATTAAGACTTCCTGCCTTTTACTTTTTGTAAACTTCAAGCTTTTACTTGGTGCCACTGGATGTTTCCAGCTCCTAGTGGAGCTTTTAGCATTTTCTATTCTACAATATAGCATACTGGGAATCTATGAAGCTCCCACTCCTCCTGCTCATTATTTGTAATAAAAAGTTAGAATTAAAAATCAGTGTAAATAACACAAAGAACAATTAAAAGCAATGACTAAACAACAAAAATTCTGACATACAACCCCCTAATTTCATTAAATAAATGTTTTAATACACAGAAACAGCACATTACTGAAGACTGACCAGCGGCAAGAGGAAAGAGCAGTGGTGACTATTGTTTGTGCAGTCGAACATGCTGAGATCTGAAAAATCCACTTCCAATTTTAAGCCATTTTCTAGCACTACAAGTGCACAATGAAGCACTGCCCAGTGAGCATCTTAAGCAAACCTGACTTGGCAGTTCAAGGGGAGGTTGTGCTTTAGATCCAGAAGCAGAACTAAGACAAGGAACGCATGGAAGTGGGAATACAGACATGGTCCTGAAACTCTGAAGTCACTGGATGGACTTTTAACTTGTTTTCTTGTAAACTAATTTTAGAAGCAGCAGGATTTAACTCCACAATTATTGCTTTTTACAGCAAGTCCAGTTACTTCAGGCCAGAAAACTGCTTTAAAATACGACTTCTAATATTTTGATAAAGTGTAAAGGGATACTCTGATAGAAGAATGATGTAACTTCAGAGGCAGGTGAGGTGGCCTTGCTTGTTACATGAAGCAGGTATCTCCCACTTCCCAGAACAGCAAGCCAGCCCTCAGGTAGAACTGCCAGTTCTTCATGGAAAAGCCAGATTTCCAGTCTAACAAGCTTGCAGTTCAGACAAGGAATACCAAATCTGGCACATAAATAGTTTTGAAATGAGACTCAGCTACACTTTATCATACAAAAAGACAAGAGAAACCTGTGAAAGTCAACCCCAGACATTGCTCATTACGGGATCTCAGCGTGTGGGTTTGTCAGGACTGCAGTTGCCAGCCTTTCATCACAAGAGGGCACGAGTGCCCCAAGAACTCAAACTACCGTTACTCAACAGAGAAATCCAAGGGTAACATACTTTGCAAAGTCCAAATAAGATATATGTCCATGGTAAAATCCTGGTTTCATTTCCTTCCAGGAAGTCACATTCTTCACAAATCGGACCTGTAAAATTAGAGAGCAGAGAGTGTTTTGGTACTGCTGGAACACATTCAGTTTGCCCATAGACAGTCTTTTCTGGTTTGTAAAACCTTATAATGCATTACAAAAAAAAATCTATTTCAAATATTACTGAAGAATTTGTGCCAGCTAAAATAGACTTTTCTGCAAGCATGTAGGTGACTCCTTTTAGATCATTACTGTTTAACGACCAGAAACTAAACACAAGCAGAAAACAGCAACCAGAAGGGCAGTTAAGGAAAGCTACCACAAAAATATCAGCCAGACAAGTATTTACATTTTTGCCAGTCCATTGTATTTGTAATTTGAAAGGAATAAGTAATTCCCTCAGCAATAAACAGAAATGCAAGTACATCTTGGATGGAATTGCCTGATCTGTATTTAGTCCCCCAAATAAAAGTGAACTGCATTTAAAAGCATGCACTCAGACCTATTTCACTGGGACATAAGAAACAAATTTGATGGTTCATTTGTTCCCCCATCCCAAAACGCAATGCATTATATTATTATAGATGTATACAGTGTAAATGAGATCTATAGTTACCTTAAGAGAAACTTCCACGTTAAATCATGAAATAGCCCTTAAACAAGGGCTGAGAAAGCAGTTATTGGCAAAGTCACAAAACCAGGAAGAGCTTTTCATTTCAAAAAACAAAGCTAAATGCACACCCCAAACCAGAGAATAGGATCAAATTAAATGGAACATGCAAATCCTGATATAGCTCAGCTTTATTAGATGAACAGAATATTTTAACATCAAAGTATTTAACTCTGAACCTTATTTCGAAACGAGTGAATCGGATAATAAAGAAAGGATGATAAGTTTGTCCTGCGTGAGCTGGGTGACAATGATGTTGCATTTCTGCAGTTGAGAATTAGAAGATAGCTTTCCCTGCACATCTACAATATCTTTTCTGTTATACAGTGACATAGATAACCATGCAGATACTGAGCTGAGAAGAGAAAGCGAAAAAAAGGAAAGCTTGAGAGCTCCAGACAACACACTAACATTCTGTAAGGTCTAATGGATTGAGAGTGTCCTAAAACACAATATTTATTATTTATTGTAACCACCCAACTGAGGATTTAAAGAGGCAAGGCTGTTGTGCTGCTGTTTCTTCAAATGTGCAAAGCTTGCAGCCTAGGATTTCAGAGATTGATAACTTTTACTTATTTCTTCAAACACTGGCTCTAGGGCTCTGAGGGAAATGAAATGCATGTTATTGTTTAATAACAGGCAACATTTTTTCAGTGTACAGGTTTCACAGTCTGTGGCATTTCACAATTTAAAATATATATTGCACATGAAAATTGTGGCAAATGCAGCTGAAAAGCACTGCACAATGTTATACAGTGGTGTTTCACAAACTGCAATAAGTTTCTGTCTGGTTTTGTCCACAGCACACACTGAGCATCTCCTGTACAAGGACAGGTTGAGGGAGTTGGGGTTGTTCAGCTTGGAGAAGAGAAGGCTCTGGGGAGACCTTAGAACAGCCTCCCAGTACTGAAAGGGGCTCCAGGAAAGCTGGGGAGGGTCTCTTGATCAGGGAGGGCAGAGATAGGACAAGGGGGAATGAGTGGGAGGCATCCCTGCCCACAGCAGAGGGGTGAAACTGGATGGGCTTTGAGGTCCCTTCCAAACCAAACCAATGGACGCCTCCCACTAGATCAGGGGGCTCAAAGCCCCATCCAACCTGGCCTGGAACACCTCCAGGGATGGGGCAGCCACAGCTTCTCTGGGCAACCCGGGCCAGGGCCTCCCCACCCTCACAGCAAAACATTTCTTCCTAAGATCCCATCTCAATCTCCCCTCTTGCAGCTGAAAGCCATTCCCCCTCATCCTATCCCTGCACTCCTTGATCAAAAGCCCCTCCCCAGCTTTCCACACTGGAAGGCCACTCTAAGGTCTCCCTGGAGCCTTTAGTGATGGATGGATGTCCTAGCTTTTTATTAACTTTAACACCAGGCAAGCTAAGAGGAGGCTGGGAAGGTTTTATAAGACAGCTGTGACATTTACATCTGCCTTAAGATGGACCAGCAACACGCTGTGCCCCTGAGAACTGTGGTGTTTAACACCTATAACCAGCCTGCAGGCAAGAGATAATTTCCCCGCACACACACAGTTTTTAGCCTTCCAAAAATCAGAATTGTTCCAGGTCATAGCCAGCCTAATCAGTCTGGATTCACATATTTTAGGGCAGAGACGAATATTGCTTGCTGCTTCATACTGTTAAATATGATCAATTTTACCTTTCTTTGCAGGGCTTAGCAGATACCGGAGCTTTCAAGAGACCGAGCAAGCTCCTCCATCTGAAGCCAACTGAATAAAATTTGAGGTTATGTTAAAAGTTTAGATGGATGTGAATGGATTTCTGTGAAGTTGTTTCATGGAGCTTTTATATAATCAGCTACAAAGTTGCTTCACAGCCTTTAGTAAGTGAGAAAGCAACTGAGCTTCACTGAATTAAAAAGTCAGATCAAACGTACTCTGGGGGCGTAAGATGTCCTGAAAGGTAAGTTAAATACATTCAGTTTCTAGGACGATAAGAATTTAAAACAAGTCCCAGGGAGCCAAAAGGGGAAAAAAACCCCAGCATACTTGGTCTGAGCAAAAAGCTCTGGGAAATATGTGCGTGCAAACCAAAGTGATGTTGGAAGCTGTCATTTCTATCTGCTAACTGCTTCCATCAATCCCTCTTCTCTACAGTCTGAACACACACACAGGCTCACTCTCTGCCCCCAAAAGGGGGTATGGCCATTCCTCTGTGTCCTGGAATCACACGGACTTTTGGATACCAAAACAGCTCCAGCATTTCACATCACTATATTCTAGTTTGCCCAATGCTAAACAAATGACTTAAAATTACAAATACCCGGGAGAATGAGTATCGAAAGCCCAGCCTGTCCAGGACACATGAGGATTTTCCATGTAAACTACAAGAAAAAGGCTCTCAAGCAAGACTGAAACCTGACACAGTGCGTCCATTAAAGGAAATCTCAGAGCCAGATTTAAAGACCAGGCATGATGGGATGACTGAGTCAGAATTCCTCTGCAGGAAGGCACTGGTAGCTCAGCCACCCAAACTGTCATACAAGCTGATACCTTACTGTTAGCTCTAAATTGGGGGGTCAGGAACGCAGAGAACAGGCCTGCAGCACGCCTTTGGCTGCACAGCACCAGGAACCACACATAAGCTCAAGGCAAAGGCAGCTGAGAAGCAATTTTGTGAGGCAGTGAAAAGATCGAATTCACCGGTTCAGCCACGGTACAGACAAGACACCCCCCTTGAATGGACTGATCCTTCTCAGGAGGGAAAATACAATCGGCACGTGTCCAACAGCAGACAGGAGTACTCACTAGCATAGAATCATAGAAAGGCTTGGGTTGGAAGGGACATTAAAGATCATCCAGTTCCAACTCCCCTGCCATGGGCAGGGACAGCTCCCACTGGATCAGGGGACTCCAAGCCCCATCCAACCTGGCCTTGAACACCTCCAGGGATGGGGCAGCCACAGCTTCTCTGGGCAACCTGGGCCAGGACCTCCCCACCCTCACAGGAAAACATTTCTTCCTCAGATGTCATCTCAATCTCCCCTCTTTCAGCTGAAAACCATTCTCTCTCATCCTATCCCTGCAGTCCCTGATATCTTTTTAGTAATCTCAGTAATCATGTATGACAATATCAGCTTCATATTTAGGAAAAAGTTTCACAACAGCAAAAACCCAGCAGATACACAACCCCACCATCATAGAGCAGGTTCCCAAGCACACTCCACGTGCCCTGCGCCGAGATCCCTACCTCAATCCCTCTGCCATGCAGAGAGATGAGAGTGGAGGGCCCACTGCCATTGGCTTCCCTCGCCCCACCAGCTGTGCTGAGCTGCTCCCACCTGTACGAATACACTCCAGGGAGTGGAAGCCTCAGTGCTGACACAGTGCAATGCAGAGCAGCTCCTGGCTCTGCTGTGTAGTGATTTCACATGATAAGAGTACAACAGGTAGGACATATCCAAGGGTCTAGAAATGTTTGTTTGACAGACAGGGACGATGACATGGTGATATTTCAGACCTCTGACTCGAGTTCCCTGCCTGTGCACTCTGGATGAGCAAAGAAATACTGGTTTAAAAGAGAAAATACAAATCTCCTCTCCCTCATCACAACTCTTCGCAAGAAAAGCGGAGCACTGATCCTTCCTCTGATGCAGTGGCCACAATTATCATTGCTAGCCTAGGCCTACACTGATTTTAGTGAAAGCTTTACATGGATGATGCAAAGTGACCCATCCTCTAGAGAGCAACCTATTTAGAACCACTTCTTTCTTCCTGCTTTTGATTACATGAGAGACCTGACCAGCACTGGTATCAAAAACAGAGTGACAGCCCTGACAGCAGGGCACAGTGCCTGCACTGCTCAGAGAGGAAACCACATCAGCCTGCATTCACTGCAGATGGAGATGACAGCAAATACCACCAAAAGGCAGACAGCTGACAATAAACTTCTGCAGTTACAGCAACAAAGGTCATTCCTGCTCTAGCTGTGTCCCTTTTTAGGTTTGTTTTTGTCCACCAGATACTTACCACCTGCAGCAGCCCAGCAAAAAACTAACCCTATTATTTAATAAAGAATATTAATTCTCTGCAAAGCATGTAAGCACATTAGAATTCATTCATATTGAAAAAATGTGCCATAAAAGCCAATTCTATCAGACCATACAAGTTTGCAATAGCCATAATGTTTTCTGTACTCTCTCCTGGTTTAATAATGCATCCCAAAGGCAGCAGCTCACCTGATCCTGCAGAGACATCACAGGGTTGTTTTTGGTTGTGTTGATGTGCAGAACATGGTACTTGTTCTTCCCACAGAGGTCATAGGCAATATTTGTGAAGGAGGTGCTGGCAGTCTTAGGTACTCTGTTGTAAATGATGACCACGTCGTCTTCTTCATCCAGCGCCAGGTCTTGCCGGGGCCCATCTACTGTGTGACGCTGCTCTATTTCTCTGACTTCATGCCTTGCAATAGCCCTTTCTGTTAGGGATGGCAAACACAGAATTAAAACATAAGCATCACCAATTCTGAAGTCCAAACCACAGAATATCAATAATCTGGTGAAAGGCAATAACTCCTCTTATGTATTTCTGACACAGCTGAAGCAAAACTTCATCTATAAAAAGTATGAATGATTAACTCACCTTTTATCTGGCACAGAATGTGAAGACTAGAGGACAATATGCTTAGGGAGCACATATCATATTCTATGACTCACACAAGTGGTACTGAAAGCCATCATCTCTAAAGAAAAACGCCTATAATTTACTATCAAAATGCTGACAGCCCCAAAATATCCTAAATAATTTCTATAAAAAAGCAATTTAAAAAATGATAATATAAAGAATAACTCAAGCAGCTTGGAGAATATGAATTTTTTGAAAATTGTAGAAATACTAACACTACGAATGTAGTCAATTAAAGGCACTGGAACACCGTTGCTCTGTTATTTGAATTGATACAAGCCCCAAGTGTCAAAGCATTACAATAACCGCGCTTTCAAAAATTCAATTAGATTTATTAATTTCAAGTTTGACAAGAGCAGAAGCACGAGGTGCTTAGGAAACAGTTAACATTAGGGTGAAGAGTGATCTCCGAGGACTAAAATACATCAAAGAGGAGGAAACAGGAAAAGCAAGCTATGAACAAGACATTTGGGCAAGGTAAGTACACTGCAAATAAACCATTTTGCCTCTTATACAAAGGGCAATACTTTGAGTAATTGAACTCTGCTTCGAGTGCTAAAAACCTATTTGGAAAATAAAAACCACAGCATCACATTTTTTTTTTTTTGCTGCTGCTGCTGCTGCTGAATTCCAAACACTTTGTGCTGATTCAGACAGAGCTTTGTTCTGTTGTAGATTAAGTACAGACTTTAATACGATTTGTAATACAGATGTCAAAGCATCTTTTCTGATTCATTTATTGTGATAGTGCCTTTAATAATGTATTCAAAGAAATCTCCGAGGGCCAGCAGTGCGAGCTGGAGTCAGGAACCCGTAATTCGCTGTATTATGTTCTTACCCAGGGTGTAGCTCCTGGATTACAGGCTTTTACCAGCAGCAGCTCTCGGCCTTTACTCCCCTTGCTTCCTGCAGCCCTGCTCCTTCTATTCTCTTTCACCACATCTCTTAATTATAACACAAAATCACTTTTAAAGCAGAATCATTAAGCTGTGAACACCACTAGCCTGTAATTCCACATAAATTGTCTTCAAGCACAAACTTCCATCTGTCTGAAATGCTTCAAAGCTTAAACTCACTCACGCTCTCATATGCTCGTATCTCACACCCCATAACTAAGTTATATCAGTATGAAAATGTTTGTAGGAAATGCTTATTGAGTAGATCTCAATTTTCCACATGACATCTGTTGCTCCCCACTACATCAGTCACAGTTTTTGCTCTTTCCTATCTCATTTGCTACCTCTCCCATCGCTGCTGGCAAACGTCCTGTTTTGGAGAGAGATGAGGCAATAGACTCATCTGTCTGGAGATGGCTACAACAAAAAAGGGACTGGCAACTGTCCCCCTCCCACCAGTAACAGATTAGAGGAAGCAGTTGGTAGGGGACACAGTTAACCACATGGCTGCCCAAGGCTACGTGGATTCTGAGCACCACCTAGAGAGGCTGCAATGAAACAGATTCCAGTTGTATTTTCCACACCAGGGTAGTAGATCTCAGCTAGATTGGAATCTTGACTGCACAGAACTCCAGGGCTGGCTGGAGGGGAGGGCAGCTTCCCCTTTCACATGGGTGAAGTACAGATTTATGAGACAAAGGCACAATTTGCAAGAAGAACTATGAGAAGAGTCCCTCTAATAAGGTATTTGAAACCATGATGATTCAAGAATTAGCATGAGAAATGCATTTAAAGGCTATGCCTAAGATATAAAAGGTGTATGATTAGACACAATTAGCAGAAAGGCTAAAGCACCCAATCACCTTTAACTTTTACAGTAAGATGGGAAAATGAGAACCCATGCAAGGAGAAGAACCTTCAGAAGTACGGAGCACACAGACAGTTCTATCATCGAAGAACAAGGAGGCTTTACATTTCAAATTAAAATAAAATGTAATCTTTATGAAGAAAAACAAAATCGCCTCTTGGAAATAAAAGTGAGAGTTGAAAACCAAAAGCAGAGAAGTGCAGGATCAGCTGCTGAAGAGTGAGGGAAGCTAAAGCTAGCGAGAAGCAAATGAAGCAACTGAAAGGCTCCAACAAGGTCAGCCATGCTAACAGCCTATTTAGATATTAGGAAGAAATTCAGGTACTGGGAAGAAATGTTTTCCTGTGAGGGTGGGGAGGCCCTGGCCCAGGCTGCCCAAGAATCTGTGGTTGCCCCATCCCTGGAGGTGTTCAAGGCCAGGTTGGATGGGGCTTTGAGTCCCCTGATCCAGTGGGAGGTGTCCCTGCCCACGGCGGAGGACTGTAACTGGATGGGCTTTGTGGTCTCTTCCAACCCAAACCATTCCACGATTCCACTTCATTTCAGTCTATCAACAACACAACAAGGAAAACTGCAAGGCGAGTAAAAACGCACGCTTTTCCCCAGTCATGAACAGTTTGCAGCTTTTCCAGGGAAGACAGGAAGCTTTTTTGTAGCTTTCTGAAGAGTCAGCTAAACTCTTAAAATGACAAGTAATTTGATCCACATGAATTTTATTTATTTGTTTGTTCATTTGGGGAAAGGGAAGAGGTCCAGTTATGTTATCGCAAAAACTATTCTCAGTTGCATGTTAATTAGTTAATTGGGAGTTAGAGAATTTGAGGAGGATTTCTTCTTAATATCTATGGCCACAAGCTGTGCCAGGGGAGGTTCAAACATTAGGAAAAATTTCTTCACTGAAAGGGTTCTCAGGCACTGGCAGAGGCTGCCCAGGGAGGCAGCTGAGTCCTCATCCGTGGAGGTGTTTAAAAGATGGGTAATGAGGTGCTCAGGGATGGTTTAGTAGTGGACAGGTACGGTGGGACTCGATGATCTCAAAGGGCTTTTCCAGCCGGGTGATCTATTATTCTAACCTAAATCTCCCCTCTTTCAGCTTAGAACTATTCCCCCTCATCCTATCCCTGCACTCCCTGATAAAGAGCCCTCCCCAGCTTTCCTGTAGCCCCCTTTAAACTATGTTCTTTGTCCTCTACATCTGTTTTCCTTCCACAGGTATCTACAGCTATTATTTAGGCTCTCTCTTCAATGTGCCTTATGTGCCTGCCACGCTTCCTCGTGAAACCTCCCACTTGGATGAGGAAAGGCTCGGTCTTAAAATAAATATTCCTTCAGCAGCCTTCAAGTGTTGCCCAACAGAAGAAAAATGTGGATTCAAACTTCACTCAGGCTGCCTTGATGCAGAGGAATGGGACAGCTGCTACCAACAGCACCAGCAAACAGTTGCTGTAGATCTGTGGCACTGGATGCCACGTCAGGCCGATAAAGCCTTCCAGCTGGGAAGACTTGGTGTCTCAGCTTGCTCTCCACTGTGGTCCCAGGCCGATTAGGGAAGCAGCCGGTAGCCTGAGGCACTGAGCAGCTCTCAAGCTGCTTCCCTGCCCCAAAGCTGCATTAAACACATGGTTGGCCTGAACATTGAACCAGAGCACACAGAATGGACTCCATTCTCCTCTGATGAAGAATAAAAGCTCAACAGCAGCTTAAAAATGAATGATAATTATGTAGCAAAGTTAATGATCTGATTAATTTTCAAATTACAGACACCCACCACACGCGCATAGTCCTCATCCGTCACCGAAACGCAGCCTCTTTGGGAGCTGTTGAGCAGCACACTGCTTATAACCCAGAGCTGTGCTGCTCTACGTGGGTATCAATGCTTTGAGGATGGAGAGGAGGAGAGAAAGAATCAATGGTGCTATGACAACTTACGGCCACGGAGGACTTGTGTCACTACACCCAATTAAAACTGAATGAAAAATATAGATTGAACTATGGATTCGCCATCCAGAGGGACTAGACAGGCCAGAGAGGTGGGGTTGTGTGAACCTAGTGAAGATCAACGAGGCCAAGTATAAGGTCCTGCACCTGAGTCAGGGCAAGCCCAAGCAAAAATACAGGCTGCATGGAGAACGGATTGGGAGCAGCCCTGAAGGGAAGAAGTTGGAGGTGCTGGTGGAAGAGAAGCTGGCCATGAGCCGGCAAAGCGTGCTTGCAGCAGTAAACGTGCTATCCTACACATACATCTATGCTAGTTTTAACATCAGAGCCTGCATTGCTTACCCTCTTCCTTTATAAATGCAGTTGATTTGCTGAAAAAAATGTGCAGAAAGATATTTCATAGAATCATAGAATGCTAGAATGGGTTGGGTTGGAAGTATCACCTCTTGTAGGCAACCTCTTGTAGCAGTAAGATTTAATAACAAGCATATGTCAGCTCCATAAACTCTCCAACTTGAGACTGAACAGTTTTGGCTTGACACATCCGTTGAATTCAAGTTAGCAAAGCAACACAGGAGCAAACAACAGAGTCACGGAATCACAGGATCGCTTGGTTGGAAAACACGGCTGAGATCATCAAGTCCAACCATACCTGTCCACTACTAAACCATCCCTGAGCACCTTATCTACCCATCTTTTAAACACCTCCAGGGATGGGGACTCCACCACCTCCCTACGCAGCTGTTCCAGTGTCTGAGAACCCTTTTGGTGAAGAAATTTCTCCTGATGTCTAACCTGAACCTGCCCATTTCCTCTCGTCCTATGACTTGTTACCTGGGAGATGAGCCCAGGACCCACTTTGCTACAACCTCCTTTCAGGGAATTGTAGACAGTGATAAGGTCTCCCCTCAGCCTCCTTTTCTCCAGGCTAAACAACCCCAGGTCCCTCAGCTGCCTCTCATAATCATAACCCTTGTTCTCCAGACCCTTCCCCAAATCCGTTGCCCTCCTCTAGATGCGCTCCAGCCCCTCAATGTCCTCAGACATCATTCATCTTTTTTTCCTCCCTGTTAATTTCCATTTTAGGGGTTTTTTTTAGGACAAGGAAACTGAAATAACGGGTGGGTGTAAAGAGAAGGATGTGATCACGCAAGGAAAAGGTTTGTGGCTTTTCAGAACCCCAAAACCAGTCAGTAAGCAGTTAGGAAGCACCGTTACTATGCTAACAGCAAGGAAAAATACTTGGAAATGACACATTTGTTCTCTACGTAACAAACCACAGCTGAGTATGTAACAGCAGGGCCTTAATATTGTAATGCAGGTCCTCATTGTTCACAAGAAACATTAATGGAGTTGTTTGATCCACAGGTGCAGTTGTCACAAGCGGTTTGCTATGAAAATGTGCACATCACTCCTTCAAGCAAAATCCAATTCAAACAACACAAGAAAGCAAGATCAATACAGATCATTCAACTGCATTTAGTAAGGCAGCCTGGAGACTGGTTTTGTTATTCTACATAAACTTTCTCCAACCACACAACAGTTTATTTTTTCTAGATAGCATAAAAGCAAAAAGGATGGCTAAACTGTTAAAATCAGTGAAAGACTTCTATGCATGGACAATGCTGTTCTGCAGTAAATCACCACCACATTTAATAAAAGTAATTCTTGTGTGTTTCATCTGGAATTAAGCTTCATTTTTCCTGTGCAACAAGCCGAGAATGAGGCTGAGAGAGTTGGGGTTGTTAAGTCTGGAGAAGAGAAGGCTCTGCAGAGACCACAGAGCAGCCTTCCAGTACCTTAAGGGGGCTTCAAGAAAGCTGGGGAGGAGCTCCTGGTCAGGGATTGCAGGGACAGGATGAGGGGGAACATTTTGAAGCTGAAAGAGGGGAGATGGAGATGAGATCTTAGGAAGAAATGTTTTCCTGTGAGGGTGGGGAGGCCCTGGCCCAGTTTGCCCAGAGAAGTGATGGCTGCCCCATCCCTGGAGGTGTTCAAGGCTAGTGGGAGGTGTCCCTGCCTGTGGTAGGGGGTTGGAATTGGATGGGCTTTGAGGTCCCTTCCAACTCAAACCATTCCATGATTCCATGAAAGCCTCAGGATTAGTGTGAAATCAAGCATTAGAGAGCGCCTGCAGCAGAACTTGCCAGCTCATACAAACCTCCCACAGTCGTTCTCTCCATACTAAGAAACAGTGGCAGTCACACTCAGGTCAAATACAATTCCATACCAACAACACTACTCTAAAAACTCTTTGCATCAGACATTGATTAGCAAAATCATAACTGCACAAACAAAAGCTTTATCCAGTTTCACGTCAGTGCAGCACAGAGCTCCCTGTCCTTGGTAGAAACAGAACCAGTCCAGGATTGCTGAGGCATGCAGTAAAGTGGGTTTGTACCAAAACTTCCCACTGGTAGCAGAGCCAGCTGCTCACTGAAAGCCTCTGGGTGTTAATCCTGATTAAGACTGGATTAAGTTTTTAATTAAAAAAGAATTATTTTCCTACATGCATGAGGAATATTTTGTTCTTCCCCCAGATCAGTCCTTTCTTCAACAAGGACGGCTATTTGGTGAAAATTTGACCAGAACAAAAGGGCAAGGAATTCCCACATCGCATCCCAGGTAGCTGTTGCAAAAAAGGTAACAACAACTCCAGGCACCTGCTCAGACCTTTGGTCCCACAGCAGTAACGGTGAAATTGTGTTTGGTTTTGGGCCACTCAGTACAAGAAGGGCTGGAGCATGTCCAGAGAAGGGAGCATAGCTGGGGAGGGGCTGAAGAACAGGGGTTCTGGGAGTGGCTGAGGGACCTGGGGTTGTTCAGCCTGGAGAAGAGGAGGCTGAGGGGAAACCTCATCGCTCTCTGTCACTCCCTGAAAGGAGGCTGTGGTGAGTGGGTGCTGGTCTCTTCCCCCAAGTAACAAGTGATGGGACGACAGGAAAAGACCTCAATTTGCACAAGGGGAGGTTTAGATTGGATATTAGGAAAAATTTCTTTATCAAAAGAATGGTGAAGCACTGGCAGAGGCTGCCCAGGGCAGTGGTGGAGTCTCCTTCCCTGAAGGGGTTCAAAAAGCAGGTAAATGTGGCACTTGGGGACATGGTTTAGTAGGCATGGCGGGGTTGGGCTGATGGTTGGACCAGATGAGCTTAGAAATCTTTTCCAGCCTCCATGATTCTATGATTCTGAGGGATGCAACAGATCTGTATTCATCAATCTCTAACAATCTTTCCTGACTACAATACAGCATAATTATTCATTATCAGAAGGTATCTCATCACTAAACTTACTAAAAGTCCCAACTGCAGAAAGTGATGCTGGATATTGCAATGCCACTGAAATGAAAGTCCAAAGGAATTCCTACAGACATCCTCCTGTAAGACCGGAGAAAAAAGGAATCACAATTCCCTTTTTAGTATTTCAAATTCATTAAACATTCATTTTATTAGGTCCTTTGGAACTACGAGAAAGTTCATTTAGCTTTGCACATCATTTTGCCAGCAGTCGCTTTAGAATTCCACTGTATAGAGAGCTGACTGGCCTTGGAAAAAACAAACCCAACCAAGCTCCAGGAACACCCACGTATTTGGTCAGATTATCTTTCGTAGACATTAAGACTTTAAATTGTCAGATTTTATTTTATACAAGCAAAGTAATCTGCTTCCAACAATAGTCAATAGCTTAAAATCTAGCATTAACCCATTTCTAATATGGCTGAAACCTGGAGATCCCTGTACAGGAATAATCCTTTTGCTGCCATTCCGACAGAAAGTGGTTTGGACTGCCAACACTGAGCCACTCAAGATACTTCAACTTGATTTTAAGGAATACTTCACATGGTAAGCACAGATAACTGATGTAAAAATGATGTTTTGAAGGAAAGATTAGTTGGGAGCTCATGGTCTGTGTTCCCGAAGAAAGGTGATGTGTGTTTTTGAGGACTAGGTGAGGCTTTGAGCCCCCTGACCCAGTGGGAGGTGTCCCTGCCCATGGCAGGGGGTTGGAACTGGATGGGCTTTGAGGTCCTTTCCAACCCAAATCCTTCCATGGCTGTATTGGTCTCAGCTCAGCTTTCCCCCAGAAGCCGTACAGCCTTTCCACAGCAGTGGTAAAGCTTCTGAAGGCACCTAAACCAAGCCTTTCCTCTGTTCTTCATATCTCCATACATGAGCCCCAGATCTCCTGAGTCGCTTTTGGTTTCAGTTTCCAGTGACCACAGATGGTTTCCATACACACGCTTTAAATTTTGCTGCTGCATTAAGTCACAAACCTCCAACTCCATTCGTCTCAATCACTACTCCTGCAAACAGAAATAGTAAGGTTGAAAAGGTCATTTCTCTGTTAACAAGCTGTAACCATGTAAGGAGATACCTATATATATTTGAATATTGATTGGTAATTCAAATACAGCCTGCGCAGAAAAACACACAACTCTTCCTTTTTGCTACATGAAGTAGAAATGCTCAAGTCTTGACTCTGTGGGGGGTGGGACGATTCTAAATGTCTGGGGGAGGATATGCCAATTGATACAGCTTTTTGTAAGAAATAGCTTATTTATCTGGGATCCTTCAAAGCAAAAAATACTACTGGTGAATTCTGTTTCCAGGGAGATGACATATTACCTTTCAGAAACATGCCACACACTGAAGTTAATTCTTCAGACTGAGTAAGCAGAGGAAAACACAAAAAGGACAACTTTGCCACGACACAGAGCGTGGCAACACTGCTACCTAAGGAGTAAAATACAGTAAAAATATTTTAAAATAAAATAAAAATTTAAAAATAAAAATTAAAAATAAAACAAAAACCCCTAAATTAAAAATAAAATTTAAAAAATTAAAAACTAAATTAAAATAAAAATAAACTTCAATTCACACTCAGCAAAACTCGTTGCAGTAGTTAGGGAGGGAACTATCCATTATTGACAGAGCTCTAAAGGCATCATTTCAAAAATTCAGATACAAGTTTGGGCAGAACAGAGGGAGGGAAAAGCCAAGAGGCACCAGTCCTTTATATGGCTCAAGGGAAGCTGCTGCATAAGTAAGAGAAAGAAGGCGTGTCTCCACCTTTCACCTTCTCAAGGCCATTATCTTGCCCATTACAGAACAGCACCTGCAGATCCCTCTCCTTCAATCCCATCACCTCACGTCATCTTAAACTCCAGTTCTGAACCGTCCAGCTCTGCACAGCCTCTCCTCACACCCTCCTGGCACCCTGCTGATAATGACACGCCTCTGCTCACCATTTAGACTTTAGGACCACGTTCCTACTGCTCCTTGGAAAGCTCCTGTCAATGCAAGGTCACTTGGTCTTTTGATTGAAGTGTGGGGTTTGCTTTGCTCTGCCTTTTTTCAACACACAATTTATCCATCAAAAGGAGAAAAGCCTTTCAGAGAATCATGGAATGGATTGGGTGGGAAGGGACTGTAAAGCCCATTCAGTTCCAACCCCCTGCCATGGGCAGGGACACCTCCCACTGGATCAGGGGGCTCAGAGCTCCATCCAACCTGGCCCTGAACACCTCCAGGGATGGGGTGTTCTCTGGGCAACCTGGGCCAGGGCCTCCCCACCCTCACAGCAAAACATTTCTTCCTAAAATCTCATCTAAATGTCCCCTCTTTCAGCTGAAAACCATTCCCTCTCATCCCGTGGCTGCAATCCCAGATCAAGATCCCCTCCCCAGCTCTCCTGGAGCCCCTTTCAGTACTGGGAGGCTGCTCTAAGGTCTCCCTGGAGCCTTCTCTTCTCCAGGCTGAACAACCCCAACTCTCTCAGCCTCTCGTTGTAAGGGAGCTGCTCCAGCCCTCGGATCATCTTCGTGGCCTCCTCTGGACTCGCTCCAACAACTCCATGTCTTTCCTGTGCTGAGGACTCCAGAATTGGACACAAGGCTCCAGGTGGGGTCCCACCAGAGCGGAGCAGAAGGGCAGAATCCCCTCCCTCACCCTGCTGGTCACTTTGGGTGCATCTAAGCTGTAACAAACACCTCCCTTGCTTATACAAAAGTAACTTCTGAAGTCATTACTTTTCATTCCCAGATAAAAATAACTTCTCTTAGTTTTTGATAAGCCTCCTCAAGATGTTTTCACACCTCTTTTGACACCTAGTTCATACCAAGCTATCGTCTTCTCAGGAAGGAGAGACCAGCACGGGCTGACATCAATTTGCAGGATTAAAATTGACTCAGGGCAGAAAGTCTCACTATGTTTCAAACATCACTATATCAGTGGGAAAATGGGTCACTTTTCATCACAAGAAAACTTTGTATAAAATTGGTACAGATCAGGACTTCACATCTCAGTACGTGCCTAGCCTATGGCCAACCGAGGAGATAAGAGAACTCTCAAGCAAAACAGAACTGCTCTGCAGTCCATATGTACATCTATTTTCTTCAGCAAAGTTACGCTCAATTTAAACGAGGTTATTCTGTCCAAGTCGCCTCCCCTCTATGTTCCCAAATTATTTGGTTAACACAGTAGCCATTTCTTCCAAAGACAAGGTCACCCTCTGTAGTCAGCATTACCAGCCCACAAATTAAATTAAGCAGAAATTTCACTCGACTTTTACTAGTGCCACTTTAAATGTCTGGAACTTCAGTAACTTTTGTAACCTGTACTTCAACTGACACATTTCTGCAATGTATTAACTTCAAAAAACTATATTTACAAATCTACATAGCAAGGTTTGTCTCAAAATATAACATGTTTCCAAGTGGCAGGTTCCTGTTGAACACAGAAAAGCTGAGCTGCCACAGAGTGACGGAGCTGGGGAAGGGGCTGGAGAACAAGTTTTGTGAGGAGCAGCTGAGGGACCTGGGATTGTTTATCCTCGAGAAGAGGAGACTGAGGGGAGACCTCATCATGGTCTAAAACTGCCTGAAAGGATGTTGTGGTGAGGTGGGTGCTAGGCTCTTCAACCAAGTAACGGGTGACATGATGAGAGGAAATGGCCTCAAGTTGCACCAGGGGAGGTTCAGATTGGATATGAGGAAAAATGGATTTACTGAAATAGTGGTGAAGCCCTGGCAGAGGCTGCCCAGGGCAGGGGTGGGGTCTCCATCCCTGGAGGGGTTCAAAAATCCTGTAGCTGTGGCACTTGGGCACACGGTTTAGCAGGCACGGTGAGCTTGGGTGATGGCTGGACTGGATGGGCTTAGAGGTCTTCTCCAACTTCAGTGATCCCATGATTCTACGCCTTTGTGTCTTCCAGCTGCTCAGAGGGGGGAGAAAGTTGTTCTGTGTGTTGTGAGGGGTTCGTTTTGTTTTTAAATCATGGCACTCAATATCTTTGAAGCAACTGAATTTCATGCTGCTGCTCTCTGAGGAGGAAAATGTGACTCTGCATCAGCACATCTGGTGTGGGCATAAGTGCTTGAGAACCATCCCTGCTCAGCCCAGATACCAACTCCTTCAGTGTATTCATCAAAAAAGCATCTGAATCCAATGGCTTTGATGTTACAAAATGATAGACCCACACTCCCTCATGACCACACACATGACTAGTTCCAACTTCTGCACTTCGGATGGATTGCTCCCTCCTCCACTGCAAAAGGTCACCCTGTGCAAAGCATCAGTCACAGGAAACAAACCGTAGGAAATTACCGTATCTATAGAGAACATTTCTGAATTGATAACAACGGAGCTGCAAACCCCACCAAAATCCATCTTCCTGCCATTAGAATGTCTGCAACAAACCGCCTGGGTGAAAGGAAAGCCAACATGGATACAAACAATATTGGTTTTAGGAAGTAGAGCTCTTTATAATAATTATTTAGGCTGTTACAAAGCTGATCCCCAGGTGAGGAGCACAGCAATCCCTCTCCGAGGCACTTTCAGCCCCATTTGGACATTGCAGGCAGCAGCCTGGCTCATTTAACACACAACACAGTTGTCCCTGAGTTAGTCCTAAACTGAGAAATACTAAAATGATTATCATTACATGTGAAAGATGGAAACTCCCAGGCAGTGAAGATATTTAAAGGCAACTTGATTGCAAAGCGTATAGAGAAAAGAAACATACAGAGAAATTTACCATTTACTATCGAATCACAGAATGGTTTGGGTTGGAAGGGGTCTTTAAAGGTCATTTAGCCCAACCCCCTGCCATGCCTTACAGTCAGATGTACAAAAATCAAGGCTGACGTGTGATGAAGACCATGAATAACACAGGTAAGGGGGGGTTTATATGTGCCTTCTTGTTTTCCCACCATGTGGATACAATGGTTCCCATTACCAAGCCTTTCTTCCCAGCTGCGAAGGATGGAAACCTTGATTTTAAAACACACGCTGTCACACACCCTCCATGAGCTGGGGTTTCACCAGTTTTACCAGTTCCTCTTAATACTTGAGGAAATCACCCGAGTTGTCAAAATTAAAATGGTATCTGTTACTGTAAATGCTTTTTAATCTCATCCTCATTAGCAGAGATCACAATTAACTACTCAGCAATATTTCAGACACGGTTTTGTTTCTGCTGCCTCTTTTTTCTTTCGCTCTGAATCTGAGTGTATTTTATTTTCTTATTTTACCACAGTACAACTACTCAAACCTTTCTTTTAAAAGAATACCAGCACTCGGAAAAGGAGGCAGTATCTTACTTAGCAGAAATTTTTGCATCAAGGAAGCTGTCTTTAAAATTAGTTTCTTTTCTTCAAAATTAAATGAAGCACTCGTTAAAAAAATAATTAGTATGTACAACAACCACTTGAAAGCCTATCTCCTGCTACAGGACATTTCTACTGGGCAGCAATCTGGACTGCATTAAAAAACACCATTATACATGAACAGATGGAAATCATAAAATGATATTTAGCTACAGATTTCCTGTCAGAAACTTATATAAAAAGAAGGGGGGGGAAGGAAATATGCTTAACATTTTCCATTAGCCAACATCAAATCACTTTAAAAAAGTCAGAGGAATCCATGTAATGCTGATGACACAGCATCCTATTTTTAATCCATGTTTTTCCAAGTCTCTTGCACATAAGACAGACGGAAATAGGACTATGTTTTCACCTTTAAGCACATAATATAAGACCAAAACTAAAACACTACCCAAAGAACACACATGAAAATGCATTTTGGTTGCAGTTACGAATTAAGATTTCGCAGGTTTGAATTCTCACCTTTGGCTGAACAGTAGTGGAAGTCAGCAAAGCTCTACAGAGCTTCCCAGATTCGTTAGAAGAGCTGATCCTGGCCCAGAAATGTATTAAATTTTCCCATTATAAGCTGTAATGAACTGTCTCGGTTACAATAGCAAACCCATTGTTTATAGCATTCAGATATGAAAGTTACTGACGTTGCAAAGATCATGGTGCATAACATCAACTCAGTATGAAAATAAACTGCTCCCTTAGTTTAAGGGCAAAGTGTTATTGGCTGTTGCCATCAATATGACTATTTTGAAATGCAGGCTTGTCTTGGATTATACTTGATCAGAACTTTTTGCTTCATTGCCAGGGCTTTAAAAAAAATAACTATTAATACTATTAAAGCACAATACAGGGCTTTGAGATCATTACAGAAAGGTTACAGTACAAATCCAATGTCAGAATAATAGTTATGGAACACATCATCCAAGAGGAGTGTAGGGTAGGGGAGATGAGACACAGATGTGAATGGGGAAGCACCCCTTGAAAGGCTCAGCATGCCTGATTAAATAGATTGTGTTCAGTTCATTGCTCAATATAAATCAGAGTGATATTTCACAACAGATTAATTGTTAAAGCTACCTGAAAACAAGCAAATTTCCAAGATATTATCACATCAAGACTTCAGAGCACATTAAGTATCACACAAACATTTCCTTTAGCATGTAAGACAATAAATAAAAAGCATAAATTTTAGCCTGGACATAGACTTAATTTGCTGATTTCTTCCTAGACTCAAATAAAGCTTTTAACTTCATTTTTCCATTCATTCAGCTTCTTTCATTCCACTTATCTTTCTGCACAAACACAATACAAGCAAACAACCATGCAGACTTCCTTCTGTTTCAGTGGTCTTAAAGACAAACCAACCTTCAGGATCACCAATGACCTCCAAAAGGATTCAAGTAACTATTAATTAGTCCAAGCCAAAACCAGTTTGGGCTTCAAGCACAAGACAACATTCTTTAATTCCCCAAACAATGTGGTGAATTCAGGTGGTCAAAGTACATTAAATGTGGGGAGAAAGGAAAGGAATAGGAAAGAAAAAATCATGTACAGGTTAGCTATTAATTAGAACATGCTGTATTATTCCCAACTACACTAAAGAGCAAACTTTGCATCCAGTATTCCTTCTTTGCACATACAGACACATATGGCTGGGTAAAAGTTCAAAAAGTCTAGGTATTTTGTTGAGAGCTGGGCACAGAGTCTATATGGAAAGGAAACCTGGCAGCTCACAGCTATCTTGAGCTTACCCTTGGGAAGGGCATCAGAATTCTGCAATGTATGTCTGGACACAGCTAATAAGCCCAGTCATTTATAATTAACAATGTTCTCCTTTTGTTTTACATTATGCAGCTGAATAACAACTCTCCTGTTAACCCAAACCAGAGAGGAGTCTGAGTTTTTATTGAAAATAACCATTAAAACTCAACTATAGCTCGAGCAAGGGAAGCTGAGGAAAAAACAGAATACAGTGACTGCAGCCCTGACAGCCAAACATACCGTGGGCTGCATCAAAAGCAGTGTGGCCAGCAGAGTGAGGGAGGGGATTCTGCCCCTCTACATTGCTCTGGGGAGACCTCACCTGGAGTCCTCTGTTCAGGGTTAGAGCACTCAGCAAAGGAAGGACACAGAACTGTTGGAGTGAGTCCAGAGCAGGCCACAAAGAAGATCGAAGGAATGGAGCACCTCCCATACAAGCATAGGCTGAGAGAGTTGGGGTTGTTCAGCCTGGAGAAGGGAAGGCTCTGGGGAGATCTTAGAGCAGCCTCCCAGGACTGAAAGGGGCTCCAGGAAAGCTGGGGAGGGGCTCTGGATCAGGGAGTGCAGGGATAGGATGAGGGGAAACTGTTTTCAGCTGAAAGAGTGGAGATTGAGATGAGATCTTGGGAAGAAACATTTTGCTGTGAGGGTGGGGAGGCCCTGGCCCAGGCTGCCCAGAGAAGCTGTGGCTGCCCCATCCCTGGAGGTGTTCAAGGCCAGGTTGGATGGGGCTCTGAGCCCCCTGATCCAGTGGGAGGTGTCCCTGCCCATGGCAGGTGGTGGAACTGGCTGGGCTTTGAGGTCCCTTCTGATCCAAACCATTCCATGATTCTATGAAAACCACTAAAAAAAGGTGGGAAATTATCTCAGAGAGCTGAAAATTATACACCAGAAGAACACCAGAAGTACTTGAGGTCTACCAGGTGCACATGAGGTAAAGAAATCATCCCTGTTCCAAACAAAAAAACGCAAAGGTTTCAAAAGCTTTCAAAGTATTTTTGGGAGCTTTTAATAGACTTGAACAGTCTGAGGCCAGGAAGCAGTGAAGAGCCTGAGGACTCCATCTCCCAACCTTCAGGTTTATGCAATCAACCGCCTCTGCCTTTTTTGTGTGGTTGCACTAAGGGATGAACACGAATGCTTGTTTATAAAGCCTCGGGAATTTGAGAGGGAATGGACTTCTCCATACAGAAGAATGATAGTCGTCATCTCTCTTTTTATATGTAAGGCAGCTGTGATAACATTACATCTTGTCTTAATGGATTGTGTTTTAGTATTTTCCAACTCAGAGGTAATATAACACGACACACAAAAAGCTCACAAAGCAAGCTGAAAACACTGGGGACATCACTTTGGCTCCCCTCAAATCCCCTCCAAGCACAAACTTCTGCTTTACAGAATGTACCTATTTCTATAAAAATAATCAAGACGTTTCTTTGCCCATTTATTAGAGACTGAAAAAAGAGCCCAGTACACAGAGCCACTCATCTGTTCAGAGAGCGTGCACGAGTGTTCAGCCATACATCAAAGTGAGGAACTAGAGGATCTTTCAATAAACTCAGTATTTGTGCTGGCAGACCAAAGTAAACAACTTTTTTTACTCCAGACACGTTAACTAAAGGGGAGAAATATATACTCCAACTCGTTTTAGCAGAGGGAAGACCGAGCATTTTAATACTTGTGGGTGAAGATCTAGTACTCAATTACAGTAACTCCTATAAAAACCAAACCAAAAACCACGCCCAAAGTAATTCCCTGTGACTGACATCAAACACTCCTCACCAATACAGAATTACACCAAATACCTGGTAATGAAGTCGACAGCTTAAAGGCTTATCAGGCACTGGAACCAGCTGCCCAGGGAAACAGTTGCACCACCATCCCTGGAGGTATTTAACAGACAGGTAGACGAAGTGCTCACAGATCAGGTTTAGTACTGGACAGCTACAGCTGGATTCGACGATCTCAAAGGTCTTTTCCAACCAAATTATTCTACGATTTGAAACTTGAGTTTTCAGCTACAATGGACCTATTTGTGTTCTGGTCACAGCTGTTTAGCCTCGAGAAGAGGAGGCTGAGGGGAAACCTTAGAGCAGCCTTCCAGTACTGAATGGGGCTCCAGAAGAGCTGGGGAGGGGCTCTTGATTGGGAGTGCTGGGATAGGATGAGGGGGAAAGGTTTTCAGCTGAAAGAGGGGAGATCTTAGGAAGAAATGTTTTCCTGTGAGAGTGGGGAGGCCCTGGCCCAGGTTGCCCAGAGCAGTGGTGGCTGCCCCATCCCTGGAGGTGTTCCAGGCCAGGTTGGATGGGGCTTAGAGCCCCCTGATCCAGTGGGAGGTGTTCCTGCCCTTGGCACAGGGGTTGGAACTCAATGGGCTTTGAGGTCCCTTCCAGCCAAACCATTCCATGACTCTGATTCTAATCCTTGTCCCTCCTTCACTGGCTTCATTTCAAACACCAAACCTCTTGTTCTTCACCTTCCAGTGCCAGATCTCCCCAGTATTCCCTTAACTCACCTGCTTCTTACAGAGCACACTGAAAGTACAACTTCTCTGTCCTAAATACTCGCATGTGTTAAGAAGACCACATCCAAGCTGCAGTTGCCTGGTTTCCATTTACAATTTAAAGCAAAGCAACTGGAATAAAGAAGCTAAACACTGATGGACAGAAACATTACTGTTCTTATCTAAGAAAACCCACACTTTATCTTTTGATGTGGAAGGAGTCCCCAGATTAGAATAACAGCAGTTGTAAGACAGCTCCCCCAGGACAAACACACTTACAGAAAATAAACAACAATTATGCTTTTTTGCTGTTAAAAGAAGAGTTTTGTTCTACTTTGCATGTCAGAAATTCTACCCCACAGCCAACATTCGCTACCTCAACTTTAATTTTGAAATGTTTCATTAGCTATTTCTCTTTGGAAATATAAGGATGCTTCCTGTAAAGATTCCACTTTCACTCTGAAGGATCTGTAAACGCTACACAAACAAAAATCACTTGGAAATGTTTATCCTTAAGCTCTCATTTATGTTAAGATCTGGATAAGTACTACCATGTGACAAATGGAACTATTTGAGGGGGTTTGGGCTGTGTTTGTTTCCTGCTCTATGCTACATTTTTAGAGACTTATCCCCCAATCCAAGTTAGCCATATGTATTTTTACACTTATATTTTTCTAAATAAAGAAAAAAAGAAAGAGAATGCAAAATTCTTATACAGAATAAAACATTGATGCTGATGACTAATACATAGAATAGATGCTTGAAACTGGTACTTCAATCACAGTTTCCCTATTCATAAAATGAAACCAACCCTTGACTGACAAAAACCACCCCCAAAATGTCAAATTAAAGGAATTTTTCAAGTTCCAGGCATGTAATTCTACTGCTCATACTGGTGGTGTGTAATTATGCAGCACAGATACAGCGTACTTATGCAAATGAAACTTATGCTCAGGGATCAATTTCTCCATCCTTGAAGTGCAGAGACCTCATGGAATACCTAATGACACCGAAATCAGAGCTTCCTCTGACTGGAAAATACTTTGCCAGTAAGAAACTGAAATAGTGCTCATGTACATTTGAAAGAATGAGTTAAAGACACTAAACTTCTGGTTTCAAAGTGAAATTACTCCATCAGTTCCTTCTCTCACATGGAGAGCACATTGTCAACAGCTACTTTGGAAGCAGCTCTTACACATCAGCTTCCAATGCTCTTCCCAGCACAAAATGAATTGAAAGACTACTCAGACCCTTCAAAGGTTCACAACAGTGAGTTGCTAATTCACTTCCTTTCAGAAAGAACCTGGACTATCAAAACACTGCAGTTCCTCCTCAGAACAAAACCTTCACACTACCATCACATTCTCATTAAACAACTTCAGCTACAACGTACGCTTCGTAAACCAGCCAAACACTCTGTAAAATCAAAAGCAATAATTGTTTTTACAAGTCTGGTCATTAAACTTGTGATTTACTACCAGAGTGTCTGCTTCTGTCAAAGTACTTGTACTAAGGGGGATGGCCGATGTCATGTGCTTCTCTTTGGCTTTCCTCAAATTCCAGGTGTCAGTGCAATACTTTTAAGCTCCTTTGGACTCTCAATTACTGCACAGAAGAGCTCAGATAGACACAATAGACTCTGGAAAGTAGCATTCCATACCAGGAATGAGGAGCAGGCCATTGTGTCTGCTCCTCCTCAGCCCTACCTCCCATCTTGGCCTCTTACCACAAACCCACCTCCAGCAGCAGCTGAAGCCAGGAGGGTAAGTGATAGAATCCTAGAATCATGGAGTTGGTTGGGTTGGCTGGAAGGGACCTCAAAGTCCAGCCAGTTCCAAACCCCTCATCATGGGCAGGGACACCTCCCACTGGATCAGGGGGCTCCAAGCCACATACAACCTGGCCTTGAACACCTCCAGGGATGGGGCAGCCACAGCTTCTCTGGGCAACCTGGGCCAGGGCCTCCCCACCCTCACAGGAAAACATTTCTTCCTATGATCTCATCTCAATCTCCCCTCTTGCAGCTGAAAACCAAGCCTTTTGTCCTATCCCTGCACTCCCAGATGAAAAGCCCCTTCCCAGCTTCCCTGGAGCCCCTTTCAGTACTGGGAGGCTGCTGTAAACTCTCCCCAGAAGAGGCTGGGCAGCAATCTGGACTGCATTATTAAACAGTAAGTAGAGGATGGAAAGAAAGTAGCATTCCATACCAGGAATGAGGAGCAGGCCATTGTGTCTGCTCATCCTTAGCCCTACCTCCCATCTTGGCCTCTTACCACAAACCCATCTCCAGTGGCAGCTGAAGCCAAGAGGGTAAATAAACCATAACCAAGTGAGGTGACTTTCCATGAAGACACAGCAGACAGCTCAAGGAAACCGAGGACAGATGCACTTTTTCAACAACCTCATCAAAACACAGTAGAATTCACCCACCAGGACCAAAGAATGATTTTCAATTTGATCCTCTGAGTTTTGCTTCATCTGCGAAGCAACCCTATGGGTGAAGAAGTTCTGAGAGAAAGCCATTTCAGCAAAACTGCCTAGTGCTAAGGAAATGTCATTTGGACTGAAAAAAATGCTGAAACAGCAAAAGCCAGGTCACCAGTTGTTTTGCATAAAGGCAATCAAGAAAAAATGTGAAGTTTTTCAGATAAATCTATGTTCTCTAATCAAACAATTCACAAGAATTAAGTGACCATTTATAGATTAATATTATCAAGACAAAGGAAATGAACTTCAGTTTGCTACTACTGGTATTAGCTCCTCGTTTTTCCTGCTGCTGTCTGCCACCTGCACACACTACTTTTCTGAAACAAAACCTGTCGTGTGAGCTCACCACAGAGCCAAAGGTGCAGCCTGAAGCTCTGTGTTTTATCACCGATAACACGATTTATCTAGTGGATAAATCCTGCCCGTGGCAGGGGGGTTGGAACTGGATGATCTTTAGTATCCCTTCTGACCCAAACCATTCTATTATTCCATGATCTCAGAAGGTGGAAGAAAATAGTGGTTTCCACCTGTGAGAACCAAGATCATGAACAGAATTGCTTCATACAGTGCACATATGATTTTTATGATACTGGGAGACAGCTGGACTGCTACATTAACTGATGCCTGATTCTCCTCACACTGGAACTGCACTGAAATTCCAAAGCAGGCCCACAAGAACCATTACAGGTACAATTAGCACTAACGGATGAGAGAGCTGTCACAGAAGCACTAACAACACAAGCCTGAGCTTCAAATGAGTCACTAAAACCAGCCAGGAACCCAAGATTACACAGAGCATTTGCACTGCCCATCACTTCCCCCATAATCTGATTCTCTCTCCCTGAGCATTGACACAATATGCTTTGGCCAAAAGATTCTATTGCACAATGGGAGCCAACACACATTTCTCTGACCACAAACTCTCTCCCTGGAATAATATTTTTTAACAACCCAATTCCAAGTTTTGGGTTATCAATTAACAAAACAATGAAATACGTGATGCTCTTGGAATAGGTAGAAAAGAAAAAAACCAAACACCACACAAAACCCCCAAAAACAAAAGGAAGAAAAAAAATTACATAGTCAAACCAGGTTGCCCGTGACTACCATTTTTTTCAACTAAAGTGTCACAAATTATTTTCTTATGCTTCTTTTCATTGTATTTTATACAAAATATTATTACCAAGAACAGAAGAACCAACCAAATGAGACAAGGGAATACCTTGTCAAAAATAATTATTTCTAGCTCTCTCTATATTTTGCTGTTTCTCTTAACTTTACTCTAATTGGATTTCCACTTTAAAATTGAGGAAGAGAAAAAAAGAAAAAAAGGAGGAAAGGAGGAAAGGAGGAAAGGAGGAAAGGAGGAAAGGAGGAAAGGAGGAAAGGAGGAAAGGAGGAAAGGAGGAAAGGAGGAAAGGAGGAAAGGAGGAAAGGAGGAAAGGAGGAAAGGAGGAAAGGAGGAAAGGAGGAAAGGAGGAAAGGGGGAAAGGAGGGAAAGGAGGGAAAGGAGGGAAAGGAGGGAGCCTGCTTCCTTTAGGCTCCAAGACAAAAATCTTTAAAATTTTTTTCAGCACTTGTTATTCTCTGGTCTCAAAAATGAAGCGGTACCAAACCAGTAGAAAAGAATTATCACTCCATGAATAGCTAAAAACAGAAAGTGATCATCTAAATTAAAAAGGCTGGGAAAGATTATGGAAAGTTCAGCTAAGTTCAGCTGATATTTATGTCTGGAGAGGAAGCGATAGGAATGAGTTATAAAATATCAATCTATAAAACATCTTAGAAGAACATATAATACAGAGCTTGTAGAAGGGATAGTTAATATCGGTTTTCACTGCAACTTGTAGTTTAAACCAGTTGTTAAATTTGTGTCAGACACACACTCACTAAAAATTAAATTTAAGTCCTGCCCTATTCCAAATGCTAAGAACAAGTGCTTACTTAACATTATGTAAATGCATTCCTGTTTTGATCATGACCAAGCAGATAATGTTCATTAAGATGCAAACGCAGTGCCCTGAGAAAGCTCAGTCCACTTCTTCTGCAAATTATTCGCTAAGTCAGGTGCTACATTAACACAATTAAATTCCAACCACAATAAATACACACAGATCTGATGCTTAATGCGGGATGAAATGATGGGAACGCTCCCAATTTGAGACCAACTTTAATATATTGCTACATAAAGCTTCATGACTGGTGATGGTCTGATTTACGTTTTGTGAACCAGCATATTCAACAGAATTCTTTTGGCTCTTCCCCAGGAGTGCTATCAATTGAGCCAAAAGTTTGTAAACCATATTTGCTAAAAACTCTTGGAACTGGATGAGCTTTAAGGTCCCTTTTGACCCAATCCATTCTATGATTTACCATTTTGATACAATAAACAATAAAACTACTACTGCTACAGTCAAAGTTTTAATCTGATATTTAATCTGCACTGGAAAAGAGAAATCAAAATTAGTGAATGAGTTTATAAAGATTACACAGCCAATGTGCTTTTTCATAGCTTTTAAATGACCATTAAAAGAAGAGAATAAATGCCAGTCATGGAACAGATATTTCAAAGTACAGAAAAAATTAATACAGCTTCTGGTTTTCAGCCTTTTTCTTGTAAAAATCTACCTACCTAGGTCTGATCTGAGGAGCCCTTTGCCACGTCAAAGGAATCTGAAAGACACTCCACAAGAAGGATACAAAGTTTTCATGTTTGACCAAGTCTTGCAATGTCTCAATGCACAGAATTGATCCCTTCCCTGCTCCCTCCACTCCCAGATTCCACAACTGGGAGAGCAGTCAGAGGAGATTTACCAGGCAAGAACTTCAGTCCTTGCAAAACTAATTCCCATCTGAGTTTCAGAGAGATCACAATACTTGACAGTACAACTCCATTCCCAAAATCCTCTTTCCAAATCTACACAGATTTTTTTTCCTTTCTTTGGAGTACCACAAAAGGCTGGAATGTTGCAACAGAGCAGCTCTTTCCTCCCTGGAATCTGCAGTAGTTTCATAGAATCATGGAACGGTTTGGATCAGAAGGGACCTCAAAGTCCAGCCAGTTCCAACCCCCTCACCATGGGCAGGGACACCTCCCACTGGATCAGGGGCTCAAAGCCCCATCCAGCCTGGCCTTGAACACCTCCAGGGATGGGGCAGCCACAGCTTCTCTGGGCAACCCGGGCCAGGGCCTCCCCACCCTCACAGCAAAATGTTTCTTCCCAAGATCTCATCTCAATCTCCCCTCTTTCAGCCTAAAACCGTTCCCCTTCATCCTATCCCTGCACTCCCTGATCCAGAGCCCCTCCCCAGCTTTCCTGGAGCCACTTTCAGTACTGGGAGGCTGCTCTAAGGTCTCCCTGGAGCCTTCTCTTAGCTTCTGCTTTTTCACTTCTACTGAGAGGGAAACAACCCCTGACAGCGTAATTACCACATTTATGAATGAGTGCAACTATTTACTGAACGAGTACTGGCCTCAAAGCTTAAATTCCCAGGAAGGAGAGTTGTCTTAATGTTGATCAGGGACTGTTCCATAGAAGAAGGGAGAAAGAATAACAGCTGATGCCAAAAAAATTTCATTGCATTCAATTCCAAGCTGGCATACTCCTCAAATGAAGGATGTTCTGTATAAAAGATTTTTTAAAGTAGAGGGAAAAAAGGGATTATTTCTAGAAAGAACCTAACCAGGCACACTGGTCCTTGATCGTTTTAGTGCAGGGTGGTGCTTTCTTGTATCTCAGGAGTTTCTGGAAGGACCGTGATGGCCACACCTGCCATGAAATCTGCTTGTCTCCAGAATTTATGGATTTAACCTCCTAAAACTCCTTTGAGATTGAAAGAAATATCTTTCCATTTGATAAACACAGAAACATAGCACAAAGATGCCATTTGTGCATGTGCACGCACACACAAGGGCACGTAAAGCCAGTAAAGCCAGACTGCACAAATCCTGGGCTCACACCTCGATCGTCATTATCTGTTTTGAGTTGTCATCATTCACCACAGCCCTAACTGACTCAAAAGAGCAGCTGATATTTCAAAGAAGGGTGTCTTGACATCCTATTCAAGTTTGTTTCTCAGAAGAAAAACTTCAGCTGTAGACCAGAAGGCACATATTATTTTCTACTTCACCAGAATGTTCTGTCAAACAGCCAGATAGGATTTATTCTGCCGCATTATCACCTCATGCCCTGTTTTGCTACTAATGCGGCTCTCTAATGCACTCAAAATCACCTGTTTAGGCACTTGACACTGAAGTAGCTGGATTAAAAGGATATATTGTGCTTGGTTTGAATCGTGCATATTGCAGAAAGTCAAGATAGCAATGAAGCCGACACTCAGTACAGACAATTCTGTTCCATTATTGCATGAAGTGCAATAGCTTATCAAAATCAGTCAAGTCACTGGTGTCCTCTGAGGATGACAACAGGCATCACACAACTACCAGAAAATAAAGTTTTAGCATCAAAACTTTACCTTTCTGCACTCATTTCTCTGGTGAACTTCAAATTACACAAAATTAGTTACTTGAGGAATAAAAAAAACCCAAGTGGGCAAGTGTTCAGTCCCTGAAGTGTCAGGTCTGACAAGAAGTGACACTTTCCAGACTAATTATAGTTGTAGAGAATTGTGCTTAGTTAAACTTAACTTTACTAATGAGGCCCTTCGAGAGGAAGAGGAGAGCTGGCTTTCAAAGATTTTATCAGCGTGGGACCAAGTTGCTGATACTTGTTATAAAGAGACTGAGAGATTGCTACATACCTGTTAGTGAAGGGTTAGCGGGAGGGGAAGTGATAAAAATCAGTTTTGCTATCAAATACAAAGTTTATTCAACCAAATTTTAAGTTGCAGTTATCAGACTTCTCTTATCTAGACATGTTGTAGTTCTCCCTGAGATAAGGCCCAAGATACCAAGGATATGCTACTACACTGCAATTAGATGTTCACTAATAAATTACTTGAGAGCTTGTCCTTGTATTTTAGTTCCACCAACATGTTTTCTACGTGGACAGAGTAACAGATTAAAGAGAATACACAGTAGTGACTGTACACACCCAGAATTCACGTACTTAGATGTATTTTTCTGAGTGTCCCTTGAAACTTGTAAGCTTTACAGTTACAGCTGTAGCAAGGTCTGGTACCACACGATGTTTCTTGCTCTCTGTCAGAAAAGGTCTAGTGGAGTGGTCGAGATGTTTGGAAGCCAGGTGAAAGAAGTTCTGGCAGATGCATTCAAGATATATGTTCTCCCTTCCTTCCAATCACTAATTGTGCAATGATTTTTTGATGAGACTATTAATTAGGGAGTACATGACTATGAGAGATGAATATTTGGGAAAAGGGCATCTTTGATACTAAAATTGTTCACAATATTTATTTAAATTGTTAAGAAAGGGAGATTTGTTTCCCAGAAAGAAGTCCTTGTTAAGTGAAAGTCATGGCAAAATTGCCAAGGAGAATGCTGGCAGCCCCAAAACCACACGCAGTGCTACATGAGAACTTAGCTCTACTCCTCAGGTTGCTTTGTGGACAGCAGCTGGTTTTGCAGGGGAAGGTTTGCTGACCTTTGCAAGCATCCCACTTGCTGGACTGAGCTCATCACTGCTTTGTTTTTTCACCTTGATACTCAATGTTAAAAATGATCTTGAAAACACTTCAATCATTTCTTTGTGCTTCTGGAAATGAAAACAATTCTTTGCATCTCGCAGCTTCCAGGACCAATCTGTCCTTTCAATCACACACAAAATGTGCTGTGTTTTTCTTGGAGGCATTGGGTAAACTCACATTCTGAGAATAATAGTCATTTAAAAAAATCCTTACACACCACTGCATGTTCACCCTTCACAGGATTAAAAACTGAATTAAAAGTTTTCATAACAATCATAAAACCTATCTAATACCATAGTTTCTCATCACTCAGTAGGTTTCACTTGTTGGCTAAAATAAGAAACCATCAATCCATACTTTAATCTATCCAATTAATCATCCAATATTAGCTAATCATTTTGGAAAATAAAATCACAAAACTTGAAGGTTCTGGAAATACATGCTGTGTATTTTATCATGCAGGATACTCCAAAGGGCAGTGACAGAACTCAGGACAATAACCCACTCGACCAGCCCCCGGCTTCCACATTCACTTCCATGCCTGAAGGGCTGTGTAGCTTTTACAGCTCCCTACAACAATTACTGCTTTAAGAACTTGATAATCTAAATCACTGGTTTAAAACTACATGCCCCAAAAGTCAATTTTTCTCCTAATATCCCAATATTTAGAAGAATGTAGAAGTTATGACAGATTTCCCTACTTTCATGTTCTTCTACAATCCTGATAAGGAACATTTACAAACAGGAATCAATAGTCTCACAGCAGACACAATCAATGAGATCAAGAATTGTAATTTATCTACTTGCAAATTACTTGCTGTACCTGGCAGTACATAATCACCTGTTCATTGTTTAAAACAAATACAGCCTTACTGTAACGGATGTCATCAAGCCACACACGACTTCTGTCTGTGCAAATCAGCCCCAGTTGACTTCTATGTATTACATACACATCATTTAAATTAATTTTTCATTAAGGATTTATTTATAATCAACATGTAACAACTCTATCAACTATAACTATACCAACAAAGCAGCACAACTAATATAGCTGGAAATACCACTATAAACCATACTGAATTTTTCTGGCAGCAAAAAGCAGCTGAGCTGGAAGAGTCAATGTAAAAAACAGGTCCTCATTTAGCACCATTCTCACGAGAAATTATTGTTATGACTAGTGTGCTGTACATTTAAAACTAACAGAAGATACTCCAAGAGAAACAGCAGGCACCCTACTGCAGCCCTAGGAGGAGCCTGTCAATGTCTGGAATTTCATTAAGATTTAGAGTAAATCAAAAGATTTCTTCTCACCTAATTTTTTTCAAGAAAGAGCCACCTAATTTAACATTATAATCCAAAATTCTATGAATAATTTAAGCATTACTGCGTACCAGATATGATCTGAATGTTCTTATCCATCTCTTATTCCCATGAATGGGAAAGGTAAATATTTCCATATATATTTTAGAATACTTTTTTTAAAAGAACTTTGATTCTTTTTCACTTTTCCTGACCAAATCAATCATGAATGTGTAAGTAGGAAAATCTGACATTCTACCTCTTAAACCAAAAGGAATTCTATATTTTGCATAAGTTGCAGAAGAAAAATGAGCGAAAGTTGCAATATGAGCAACCTATTACCCCGATTCCTGTCTGCAGCAAATATCCAGAGTCTCCGTTTCATGAATACATTCAAACCCAAGCACTTTGTCACTGACCAAACAGTTCTCCACCAGGGATTTCCTGCTCACCTCTGCAATAAAATGGTATTTATAGCCACAAATTGGAGTTGTTTCTCTCTCTCTTTTATTTCCCATTTTGCTTTTGTTTTGTTTTTTCCCAGAGATAACTTCAATGATGTCTTTCCAAAGCTGTTTTCTTTCCCTTGTGACATTGGCTTTTACCAACAGATGCATCCAAGATGTTCTGGTGTTACGAGATGGGATGGGGGATTTCTTTCAGTACCCTCCCTGCAGACTAAGGGAATCAGTTCAGCGATATTAAAAACAATAGTCATCAACCTGATATCTAAAGAAAATGCAGAGAAATAATTAAAAATAAGTTTAGCAAGCTTCCTCTGAGGAAGCTGAAGTGTCCTGATGTTAGGGACGTGCCCATCAACCAATATATTAAATCATGGAATCACAGAATGTTCTCAGTTAGAAGGGACCCACAAGGATCATTGCGTCCATCTCCTGTCCCTGCACAGGACACCCCCAACGCTCACACTGTGGGGCTGGGAGAGTTGACCAAATGCTTCTGAAATATTGTCAGGCTTGGTGCCGTGGCTGCTTCCCTGGGGAGCTGTTCCAATGCTCCACCACCCTCTGCATGAAGAACATTTTCCTAATGTCCAGCGTAACCTTCCCCTGAAGCATCTTCCTGACATTCCTTTGTCATTGGTCACCAGAGAGAGTGGATCAGCATGCGCCCGCTCCTCCTCCTCTTGTGAGGAAGCTGTAGACCACAACAAGATCTCCCCTCAGTCTCCTCCAGGCTGAACAGACCAAGTGACTTTATCTGCTCCTCATACGGCTTCCCCACTAAACCCTTCACCAACTTTGGTTGAAGGGGAAGACGAAAACCAAACCGTTGTCCTACAATCACAGACACAATTTGCATTAGGCTATTTCCAGAATTTGTGTGTCTTTATTCTTGTAACCAAACACTGAGGGCCATTCATTACTATTTTACAAAAAAATCAGATGAAAACAGAGCAAGATTTAATTGCAAGTACAGAGGAAGAAGTAAAAGTGCAGAAAAGTATGCGTTAGAACATCTTCAGGATCGGCAGCGCCAGTAACGAATAACGCAATACATTCACCACCCAGCCGAGCACAGCGCGCTCGGCAGCGCCGGAACAGGCCAAGGGGTTTTCTGTAGAGAAGAAATACTTCCAAAGTATCTCCTCAAACACGCTTGTCTAAGTCTGTATATCCAGCTGCACAAGCTGTCAGACCACAAATAAAGCAGACCATCTGGCAAGCCACTTACTTCTTTGCTCAGACGCTCTTTATACGGTTGGGTTTCCTTTTGAAGGGCTGGATGTGCAAAGGTATTTCAGGTTATGTGTGTCAGGAAGAACTATTCAAGGTATCAACAGTTACACTGACTTCTTTTAATGGCAGTAACAGTATTCATAGATCTTAAGGTTTACAGCCTGATGTTTGGTTTGAGGGTCTTCGAGGGGGTGTGATATCAAGTGTGCATAAAGTATAGAATCACAGAATGCTTTGGGTTGAAAGAGACTTTTAAAGGTCACCCAGTCCAAGCCCCCTGCAGGAGCAGGGATAGCTTTTAGGCAATTAGGTTGCTCAGAGCCCCATACATCCTGACATCTAATCTAAATCTCCCCTCCTTTTCAGCTGAAAACTGTTCCTCTCATCCTGTCCCCGCACCCCCTGATCAAGAGCCCCTCCCCAGCTTTCCTGGAGCCCCTTTCAGTACTGGGAGGTTGCTCTAAGGTCTCCCCAGAGCCTTTTCTTTTCCAGGCTGAACAACCGCAACCCTCCCAGCCTGTCCTCATAGCAGAGGTGCTCAGCCCTTGGATCATCTCTGTGGCCTCTTTCGTACTTGTTCCACAGCTCCAGGTCCTTCCTGTGCTGAGGACTCCAGAACTGGACACAGGGCTCCAGTTGGGGTCTCCCCAGAGCCGAGCAGAGGGGGAGAATCCCCTCCCTCCCCTCTGGTCCCACTGCTGTGGATGTAGCCCAGGACACGGGTGGTTTCTGGGCTGTGAACACATGTGGCCGGCTCATGTTGAGCTTCTCATTCCCCAGCATCTCAAGTCCTTCCCCTCAGTGCTGCTCTCAAGCATGTCATCTCCAATTCTGTACTGAAACCAAGGATTGCCCTGACAATCCTTGAATCCATTTTGAGACTCCATTTATATAGTTTTCAGCATTTGCAAACTGCATATACAATCCCTATACTCTTCTATTTTTACTGCTGTCAAAACCGAAGCCTTATTTATTAATGAGTGCAGAACCTCAAATATTTTCAGAAGCTTAAAAATAGTGCAATTATAACTACAAGTAACTGCAAGAGACATCACCAGTTGCACAATGTAAAAAATAAGCACGAAAGAAATTATGTCCAAGATAGAAAAATGTCAGATGGGAGGGATCTCAGTAAACAAGGAAGCTAAAAAATTACTAATCCACATAGGCAGCTCAGATCGATGTATCAAGACTTGGAAATGGTTAAGATTCAGGGTCTCATGAAAACCAGAATGGTCTTAATTGAGCAGTTTGCTCATGTGCCCAGATATATATATATCAATATATGCCACATAAAGTCAGTCTTTGTGTATATGAACCGTCAGATAACCAAATATTAAGCAATTCCAAGACTAAACTCATAAATAATGCAAAACATAGAGCATGTTAGATGAGCAAGCGCAATTACGAGCAGTTTCACTCGGAAATGCTGATTAGAGCAAAATGTCAGGCATAAAGTATGTAAAGAAAATGTGTGCTACAGTCATCAAGTCTAAAAACGACCAAGATGGATCCCTGCAGTTCTGTTCAAACCCTCAAAGAAAAGCTGCAATCACTTGGCCACCTGGAGACCAACATGTTTTCCTGACTTTCCAGGGTATCCAAAGAACAAGTACTAAAGCTTTCACACATCAGACCACAGTTCACCTTCACATTGAACTGCATTTACCAATCCAGCTGGCTTCTTAAACTGCTGCACCTTCTGCTCCAAACCATCACTGTCTTTAGTGAAACTCAAGTGCGTGTCAGCTTGTTTTCTGGCTCCTGATCTTTTTTAGATACTAGGAAGACAAATGGTGTTCAACAAACAGATGGAGAACAAAGTATTAGTAGAGGACCTCTATGGACTTCCCAGGGAACTGTTACTAGGGAAGATGCAGATGAAACAAGTACTACGAAATAACCAACACCTAATGCTGGAGAAAACATAATAGAACAACTAAGACTTTTCCAAGTCCTGAACTGTCATCATCCCTCTTTAATGAAGTCTTGATTCCAGTGACTTCTAACATGCCAACCTAAGGCAGAGGAAAACTAGAAGTGGTGGCTGTCCCATCGCTGGAGGTGTTCAAGGCCAGGTTGGATGGGGCTTTGAGCCCCCTGATCCAGTGGGAGGTGTCCCTGCCCATGGCACAGGCTTAGAACTGGATGGGCTTTGTGGTCCCACCCAACCCAAACCACTCTATGGCTCTATGAGTCTGTATTAACTAGGAAACAGTTCCTCCACATGCTAAAAGCTTTTACATCTCAAACTCCTTTTGTCACCTTTTTTGCTCACAAAGACTTGAACTACTGCAAAGGAATGTTACAAAGGGTAAATAGTCAAACTAATGGAAAAAGACTTTTACATTAAGGAATTGTTTTCCATATTAGTCTGGTTTAAATCTAGACTATACACCTTCACCATGAAAATCAGACCCAACGTCCACCAAAACACCTGCACAGTCCGAAACGGTCATTAGGAAAACACATTCTGAACTGAATTAAGTTGAAAAGCTACTTCTCACTAGAGTAAAGTAAAAAAGACACAACAAATCACAGAAAGCAAGAAACTCCATTTCATATAGATCCAAAGTCCCGTTTACTAAATTACATCGAAGGCGAAAATATAATCACAGCGAATTGATTATGCAATTATGAGAGGATTATGTTACGTTTTCCCTCTTGGTACAATTTGATAACTGTATGTTTATTCAAGCGTTAAGCAATATTCCACAGGTAATGCAAGTTACACTTTTTATTATATCTTTATTGGAAGCATCACCAAAAAAGCAGGAGTTATGTGTGCACATTTAATGCCTTACTACAGCAGATTATTTCCAATACGCATGACTGAGAAGGGATGAACTGTCTGCATCATGACTATTACATCTTAGTAAATTTGTACTTGTTTTAATTTATGTGTCTAGTACCAAAAAAGCTGAAATTCACAAGTCTGCAGTAAACTCAATAGTCAAAACTGTAACAACAAAGGGAGATCTCAAAAACGGAGGTGAGAGGATGAGTGGATTTTGGCTTTGGGGTTTTTTTAATAGTAAGAAATACACAAAATTGGATTTGTTAATAAATCTGTCTGGTTTGCAGGCCAAATAATGCCCATTTTCCTCATTCCTTTGCTTCTAAAAGCACAGATTTGTGAAGTCCCAAAACAGAAATAAAAGAGATCTACAACTTAGTCAGACACCACCAAACAGCATGAAACACAGTGAAGTATTTTTAAAGCTCTGAAAAAGCACAATTCCCATGTTCAATTGCTGCTCTTAAAAGAAAGGGAGAGATAATCTGGCAGTGAGTTTTCAGGATAATTATTTTGCATCATCCTCCTTTCCAAATAGCATCAATAGATATTTGTTCTTTTCTCACAAATCTTTATTTCCTGTACTGATTAAAACCACTTTCTAGACAGGTCAGGGAGCACTTAAACACTTTTCAGCTGGATTGTGAGGGGAGATTGAGATGAGATCTTGGGAAAAAATGTTTTCCTGTGAAGGTGGGGAGGCCCTGGCACAGGTTGCCCAGAGAAGTGGTGGCTGCCCCATCCCTGGAGGTGTACAAGGCCAGGCTGGATGGGGCTTTGAGCCCCCTGATCCAGTGGGAGGTGTCCCTGCCCGTGGCAGGGGTGTTGGAACTGGATGGGCTTTGAGGTCCCTTCCAACCCAAACCATTCCATGGTTCTTTGATCTTTACTTTATCCCTTTCTTTGGACAATCCTTATTTACATTGATGGAACACAATACCTGAGCTATGAAGCATTAAGTTCATTATAAAGCAGGTCCTAAGTCACAGCACTATGTGTTCTTACATGATCCTAACAGAACACATAAAGCAGTTACAATGGTTTAACCAGTAGTTTGAGTCCTTGCCCAGAAAGTAGGAAGCTTCATTCAATGTCCTCTCCTCAGGACGTAAACTCCGATGGGCCAAGGGTACAGTCAAGTCAGTGCATTATTTAGATGGTGAACACCATTAAAAAACAACTTACAAAGCATAAAGTTGATCTTGATCGACCCAGACTGTTATTAGAAACCTCACAACTTGTCACTGCATTAAATATTTCATTATGCAACCTCAGCCAGAGGAAGCCCCAGGCTAATCTTGCCAAGATCAAATCTCTATTTAAAACCAGCATTAGAACATGTAAGTATTCCAAGATATTTCAAAGTATCTGTCCCATGTAGACTTCCAAATTCCAAAGCACAACTGGCAAGCTTATACTGATGATACCAGACAGTAACAACCTTGTAACCTATGTCTATACAAAAAATTTTACTTGGCAAAACCCCAAATATTACATCCATTTATCTTCTTTCCACCAACTTGCAGCAACATGTAGCATTCACTATTAAAGTCTGTGTTTTAGTGATTTGTTTTTCAATGATTCACCTAACCTTCATTTACTTAAGTAATGAATCCTATTACAACCAGATTTCTGCTCAGGACAGAAGCTCAATTGACTTGATTGAACGAACTCTTGTAAACATAAAAGAAAAAAACTAAGTATAAGTATAGAATCATAGAATCACTAAGGTTGGAAAAGATCTCTTAAGAGCATCCACCCCAACTGTCAGACCAACTCTACTGTGCCTACTAAAACATGTCACAAAGTGTCACATCTACATGCTTTTTTAAATCCCTCCAGCGATGGAGATTCCACCACTGCCCTGGGCAGCCTCTGCAAGGGCTTCAACACTCTTAAAGACATTTTTCCCAATAATTTTTTCCAATCTAAACCTTCCCTGGTGCAACTTGAGGCCATTTCCTCTCACCCTATCACTTGTTACCTGGGAGACAAAACCAACACCCACTTCACCACAACCTCCTTTCAGGGAGTGGCAGAAAGCGATGAGGTCTCCCCTCAGCCTCCTCTTCTCCAGGCTGAACGACCCCAGGTCCCTCAGCCACTCCCAAAACCCCTGGGCTCCAGCCTCTTCCCCAGCTCCATTCCCTTCTCTGGACACACTCCAGCCCCTCAGTGTTCTTCTTGGGGTGAGAGGCTCAAAATTGAACCCAGGATTCAAGGCACAGCCTCACCACTACCAAGTACAAGGGGACAATCCCTCCCCTGCTCCTACTGCCCACACCACGGCTGATCCAAGCCAGGATGCTCTTGGCCTTCTTGGCCACCTGGGCCACTGCTGGCTCTTGTTCAGCTGCTGTTGACGAGCACCCCCAGCCACTCTTCCCCAAGCCTGCAGTGCTGCATGGGGTTGTTGTGACCCAATTGCAGGACCTGGCACTTGGCCTTGTCCTGCAAGTAGTAAAGTACCGAGCACTGTGATCCCACTGTACAACGTGGTGGTGGCCAGAACCGTGTCAACATCAGCAGCTTACTGTGTAGGTGGCACTTCTAAATAAAATTTTAAGTTGCATCCACTTAGCTAAGCAACAAATAGTTTGTTCAAGACCAGATGAGGTGTCCAAGGCCAGGTTGGATGGGGCTCTGAGGAACCTGAGCCTGCTGAAGGTGTCCCTGCCCTCGGTAGTGGGGTTGGAACTGAATGAGCTTTAAGGTCCCTTCCAACCCAAACCATTCCATGATTCTATGATTCATGAAACATGCTTGTATTACAATTTAAAACTCTGGAAGACAAAGCTTTTGTTGTCTGCTTCCCTTTCAGCTTATAATGTAAAAGACAAGTGCGCAATCCAGACATCATGCACTTTTAAATCTCTAACAAGCAAAAATACAGCTTGACTTTAAATATTTTGGCCAGACTTCACTAACAGTAATTAGAAAGATATGGATTCTGAATTGTAAAATGATTCCTCATGCATTTAGTAACACCTGGAATGAGGATATGCAAGGTTTAAGAGCAGTTCTCATTTACATTCTCCCCCAAGCAAAAATCATTCTTTGGGAAACACCTGAAAGCAACAGTAATTGAACAGTGGCTTTGTTAAACAGCTTTATTTCCATAATTAAAGAAACAAAACATAAGTAATGGGAGGATACGGAAGTCTTAATGATACAAAGGGAGATGGGATACACAAAGAAATACTTTCTCAGGGGAGAAAATCATCTTTGCCAGGGTAGCAGTTTGTTAAGGAAGACCTCAGAAAAGGGAAAATGCTACATGTACGGGACTTCAGGGATAGAAGGTTCAACCCAATACAGTAACTCAAGCCCATCTATGCTTCCGGTACTCAAATATAACACTAACAGCCTCGTCAATGGCATTTACTCCTCTCCCATCAACCCTCCTCACTTCTGAATCAGGCTGGGATAGGATGTGCCTCTTGGTAATCAATGTTTAACCATTTTAACAGAGACATTGGAATTCTATATTGAAAGATTACTTTCAAAGGAAGTTCATCAATTACATGCACTTTACTAAAGCAAAAGATCATCAGCTGCTCTCAACAGACTTTCGATCAACAAAATGGAGCCTGAGAAAGCAGTCATGAAAAGCCCATTTTGAAGTCTGGCACAACGTAAAGATTTTTTGCCATTAAATGAAAACAAAGAACAGAAAAAAATGTTGCTCTTCTATACAAGGATGTGCAGAACTGTGACAGATGACAGAGCGTGCACAGTCTACAACCCTACATCACTCAAGTATATGTGGAGCTTTGCTGTGATGTGGTCTCATGGACTTTATAGAAATTGAGGAATATCACTGGAGCTTGGAGATAAAGAAACATTGAAGTGAAAGGCTGTATTTTCCAGTGTACTGGTTCTGAAAACAGTACTTAAGGATTTTGGTTCAGTGACATCCATGTTCAGTCTGTGAGAGATCTGTAGCACTTAAAGAACCACAAGAAAAATGTTTCATTTAGGTGGCACTTTTTCCAAGAACATCATCTACAAATTCAATTTCAAAACATGGTGCCTGAGCCAATACTTCAGTGACAGAAGTTAAAGCACATTCTGTTATTGCAAGCAATAACAAAGACGAACCGTAAAACCATTTGCCAGGAAATAGAGCTTCATTTCTAAATATGAGCCCCAAAATCAATGTCACTTAAAAAGCCAACTGGAAACTTCTGTTGAAATCTTCATCCATAACTTATCAAAGCAAGAAGGTAGCATCAAGCACTGACTTTAGGAGAATGGGGATAACTGGCATTGTCCACAAAAATCTTCCAAATTGTAGAAAGGAGAGTATCTTTTGCTAGGCATTTATTAATATTTTTTATGCTTTTCCTGTTATGTATTAATAGGTTTATTAATGAATTCATATTGTATTTGGAATACAGCACTAAGAGGGCTCTGGGAAAGCTGGGGGGGGGCTCTTGATCAGGGAGTGCAGGGATGGGTCAAGGGGAACGGTTTTCAGCTGAAAGAGGGGAGATTTGAATCAGATATTAGAAAGAAATGCTTTCCTGTGAGGGTGGGGAGGGCCTGGCCCAGGTTGCCCAGAGCAGTGGTGGCTGCCCCATCCCTAGAGGTGTTCAAGGCCAGGCTGGATGGGGCTCTGAGCCCTCTGATCCAGTGGGAGGTGTCCCTGACCATGGCAGGGGGGTGGAACTGGATGGGCTTTGAGGTCCCTTCCAACCCAAACCACTCTATGATTTTATGATTCTATGAATTTTCTGACCAGTTAATCTAGTCAGACATTCACAGGTCCATACCAAGACCATGAAGCCTCTCTCTACACTGACCTCAATCCCCTTGAGTTACTAGTGATAGAATTGCCTAAATTCATCTGAACACCCAAAGCCCAATGTGCATGAGCAATGCTGTTCCTTCAGCCAAGAGACTCCAATTCTGGTCTAGAGTAGAGTTCGGGTCAAACCTTGAGGGATAACAGAGTAAATGAGACCACGAGCTGGCACAAAAACCCTTCCACCATCTCTACAAAGGCAGATGGGAAGGTCAGGCCCATGAGTCAGAGATTCCCTTAAACCAAGTGAGCAAAATCCATCTTGGAATACGAAACAGAGCCCTTTAAACAAGGAGGGCATCAGATTTCTAAACACTGAGCTTCCAACTACTGTGCCTACGCTGATTGCCAACCACCACCAGCTCAGTTCTCACCTGGATTTACAACAGCGCATTTGGAAAGGCCAACTCGTATCACCTGGGGATTAAATTTTCTTGAGTTATAATAGTATTCCAGAAATATGATGATCAAACTCAATTACTGCCACTGAAATACGTTACTGCAGAGGAGCCAGGGAAGAAAAAAGGAACAACTCTACTATTAATGCAGGCTGTCCCAGAAGAAAAGGTTTGAAATCTCCAAATCAAAGTAATGTCAACAGTTACAGTACTGAGGCTACTGAAATTTCAATTACATCCTTAAGAGTTTTCGTGAATTAAAAGTGTTAATTGGAAAAAAATACAGTATATTCTATACATTATATTTCCTCCTTTTTTAAGTAATAGGGCTTTTGTTCACCAAAATTAAAATCTCTAAATTACCCATTTTGTAATTTTAAACTAAAGATGTTTAGATGACATTGGAAATTAGCCAAAAATTACTTGAAATATTTGTTTCAGTTGAGTAAAATAAAGCTTCTCTGCTGGGAAGCCTGGATGAAGGAAAATGACTTGTAGATAAATTTGGTTATTCCACCCTTGATTTATCTCTGTGTCTGGATACCCGAAAAAAAAGAGTAAATAATCTCATAAAATTTCTGTTCCAGTATCAATCTAAAATCCAAATTAAGCTGGAGTTAAGCATGATAAATAGACCAGTGCAACTGTATGACCACACAGAGTGGCTGTACTTAGTGAAGTGAATGAAACAATATCTTATCTTGACTCAGTGTGGCCAAGACTCACTCTTCCTATTTCATAATGACATGAACAACTGCCATCAATTAAATTAATTTTCCATCTCACATGACTGAAATACAGTGGCACAACAGCAGAAAAGCTGAACAGCCTGATTTTTCCTGTAATCATGGTCAGAGTTTTTGCATAGAGAGAATTTGGTTATGGCTATTCCTATAAACTATTCAGATTAGCAAAAGCCCCTCACTGTCCCTCGCCCCCAAAATGTAAGAAAGAAATGCTCCTATTTTCCATATAAAACCCCTCTTTGCCAAGGTGGCATTGCTTCTGGGTTTGCTATTCCCACCTGCAGCGTGCCAGACAAATCAATTGGATGTCATAAAAGTCCTGTGCTCCCTTCAGTGTGCTTTGTAGGCAGCAACAGGAAAGCAGCGATGCTCGAAGTTCCAAGTGGATGCAAACATAAATAGTACCTCCCCAGAGATCTATATGTGGACCCTAAAGCATCCCAGGAATCAGGTTCCCAGACGCTGAACTTTAGCTGCGCAAGGCTGCTGCTTTATGAAAAAGAACTCTTTGCCTCAGCTACAGTTGTCATGGAAACAGCAGGTTTGATTTTTATATCTTTGGTATATGCGATATTTCAGCCATATGTTGCGTGCATTGAAGTTCTTTGCAAATTCCTGCTCTTTAAAACCCAGGGAAGGAAGAGAGACCGAATGATTCCAAAGTTCAAGTAAATGCACGCAATGTACTTCTCAACATGAACAATCACAGGATGGTTTGGTCCAGGTTGGAAGGGACCTCAAAGCCCATCCAGTCCCACCCACTGCCATGGGCAGGGACACCTCCCACTGGATCAGGGGGTTCAAAATCCCGTCCAACCTGGCCTTGAACACCTCCAGGGATGGGGCAGCCACAGCTTCTCTGGGCAACCTGGGCCAGGGCCTCCCCACCCTCACAGCAAAACATTTCTTCCTAAGATTCCATCTCAATCTCCCCTCTTTCAGCTGAAAACCATTCCCCTTGACCCTATGTCTACACTCCCTGATCAAGAGCCCTTCCCCAGCTTTGCTGGAACACCTTTCAGTACTGGAAGGTGGCTCTAAGTTCTCCCTGGAGCCTTCTCCAGGCTGAACAACTCCAGGTGGGATCTCATGAGAGGTGTCCAAAGCAGTGGGACCAGCAGGGTGAGGGAAGTGATTCTCCCCCTCTGCTCCACTCTGGTGAGACCTCACCTGGAGTCCTGCTTGCAGTTCTGGAGTCCACGGCACAGGAAGGACAAGGAGCTGTCAGAGCAAGTCCAGAGGAGGCCACGAAGGTGATGCAAGGGCTGGAGCACCTGCCATTCAGGGACAGGCTGAGAGAGTTGGGGTTGTTCAGGCTGGAGAAGAGAAGGCTCCAGGGAGATCTTAAAGCAGTCTCTATGATTCTGAAAATTGAGAATCTTGTGAATACTGAAGCTCAGTGTGTGTAAGATCCTTTACAACAGTTGAACACCGTACTGTAGCTAACTCACAGCTTCCTAGATTAAGCACAAATCCCCTTCTCACAATGCATATATTTGAACTTTAAAGAGATGCCCTTGTTTTATTTTGCACATTTTCATTAATGAGGCTCAGTTTTAATCAAAACTATATAAATAAACCAGACCCAGAGGACTTGGGTCTTTTGAACTCAAGTGCTATTAGGAGGCATTCAGCATGCTGCTAAATGAAGGCTTTTTCACTCTAAACTTCTTCCTCGCCACTCCTGGGGATAAGTAAGAAAATGGATCAATCAATGTGGAAGAAAAAGACAAGATAGCAAGTTGCTTTGCCATGGGAACAACCCTTAAAATTCAAAATAGATCACTTTCTCCTATTTAAATATAAATGCAGTGTAAAGCAGTTGCTACAATGAATGACATGTTCTCAATGCAGATCTACCACAAGGGTTTCCAACCCCTGATGTGTGACAATATCAGCTACGGAACAGAAATACAAGACACAAACCACTTTATCTCCAGCTTAAGCACACCATAAACAGAACACTCAGGTGGGAAAGCGACTGTTGCTCTCCTCTCAAGTAGAAAAATTAGAATTTTAAACGTTTAAGGAAGTCAAACAGTAGAAGTACCACTTGTCAACTATGAAATCCAGAACATCTAACTATCTTCTCAAGGAAAAAGCAGGGAAATCATTTTCCTTAAGGAAATACAAAAAAAACTATCCAAGAGATAAAAGTGTAAGCAAGCTGCTTTCTCTTTCGCTGTACTATTACAAGGAATGAAGAAGAAACACGTTATCTAAAGATCTGTTAGTTATTCCACCAACACGCTCTGAACGTAGTCCATCACTCATCCTTAAACGCGTTCCGTCATGTTTCGTACTGTTATAACACTGAAAATCTATGCAGTGTTTCACATAAACACTGAATTCACACACACTTAAACATTCTCCATATGCTACTTGACACTTGACTAATGACAAACAAGGGGTCAGTCTAAGTCTTCAGTTGCCTTCTGAAGAGACAAAATCAATGAACCTACACCTTGCTGCAGAACTCCCAGGCAATTCCTTGCATGAAAAGGATGGATAGGATGCATGAAGGGGCACGTGCACATATTACCTGATGAGCTTCACTGGTTCAGAGCAAAGCTCCAGTGTCCTGTTCCTGATAAAGGCCAACAGATGTCTGGAGAGGAGTATCCTCACCAGTCATATCTCTTCCAACTCTGCTATAACCTGTTCTGAAACGAAGGGCAAGAAAGGACAACACCACAGAACAGCTACACCCCCAAAAATCCCCCTCATATAGTTGTTCACTTGTTTTTAATGGTTTCCAGCATGCTAAATACGTTTTTGACCCTGTTGAGAACTGATCTGATGTTTGCATAGAGCTAACTTCTCTAACTCCAAGACCTCGAATCCTGGGTTCAGTTTTGGGCCCCTCAATACAAGGAAGCCATGGAGGTGCTGGAGCATACATTGAGGAGCAGAATGGAGCTGCAAAGGGTCTGGAGAACAAGTCTTTGAGGAATGCTTGAGGGAACTGGGATTGTTCAGCCTGGAAAAGAAAAGGTTGAAGGGTGACCTCATCGCTCTCCACACACCTGAAAGGAGGTTGTAGCAAGATGGGTGCTGGTCTTTTCTCCCAAGTAACAAGCAACAGGACAAGAAGAAACAGCCTCAAGTTGCAACAAGGGAGGTTTACAGTGGATATTAGGAAAAATTTCTTTAACAAAAGAATGGTGAAGCACTGGAAAAAGCTATCCAGGGAAGTGGTGGAATCTCCTTCCATGGAGGAGTTCAAAAAGCATGACATGGTTTAGTAGGCATGGTGGTGCTGGGCTGATGGTCAGACTGGATGATCTTAGAGGTCTTTTCCAACCTTAATCATTCTCTGATTCTGTGATCTCCTTCCTCAGTGATGACAGCCCATCCAGAATCTAACACACATAAATTAGGGATTGCTTTCCTCCAAACTGATTTCGATATGACAAAATTGAGTTTCACCTGCCACTACTCAGTCACCTGGTATTGAGTTTCTTCCCCTGAATTGTTCATTAACATCAAACTGTCACCTCACAATGCAACATAATCTCCAAAACAAAGAGAAAAGTACATATCACAAGTTCAAACCATGAATTAATGCCCAGTAAAAAAAATACAAGTAACAATTCTAATCACGACCTTCAAAAGATTCCCATTTTTTTTCATCTAATTAACAGGAGACAAAGGGTTTTAAAAAACTGCACAAACCTCTCTCAGCGACCATTCAGCCCTCTCTCCAAAGCAGTAGGAGGAGCAGGAATCAGATGTAAAGAAGGAGACACCTGCAGAGGTCACACCGTGTGGTTATTATTTATAAGCCCACACAGGCCCCAGCACTCGATGGCTTAAACTCCACTGTTCCAAAACGCATTAAAGCAGTTGCTGAGTAATAAGGTTTAGTTTTTAAATTTATTTTTTGGTTTACTTTAACCAGACTTCTTCAGAATTTCTGTTTAAGGGCACATATGCACTTAAATAAAATGCAAAAGTACTACCATATCCAGGGTGACTACACCAGAAACTTAAGAAATCTAACGGCACAAGGACACTCCAGATTAAACAATTCTATCATTAAAAACTGTGCCTTCCTCATATGACACCAAAACCCTCAGACTTAAACAAACCCTACAACGTGGCTTCATTAAAGACTGGCAGGGCAACACTTCTTTTTTTTACTGTTGAAACTTTAGCTTTCAAAATTTTTAGTATTTAACATGCAAGGTAACGTTATGATGCTGAGACCACAGTCCCAGTCAGCCTGGAGACACCACTGTCCTCCCGTGGCGAAAAGGTTGTGACACTGCACAACAACAGTTTCTGATGGGCTGAAGATGAGAACAGCACAAAGGCAATAGGGAAGGGGAGGAATATCAAATTCCCTGCCCAGCTCCCATCTCATTTCAGTAAATCTGTGCCTAACATGCCGTTATAATTTCCATGCAACAACACATCTGCTTAGTGGTTTATGTTCTCCTGATAACACCACTTTCTGAAAGAGTTGATACGACACCGGAGTGCAGCAGCCTGAATTCATTTTGTTCTCAGGCATTTGTGACATTATTAACCAACTGGTTTTCCTATGCATTGGAAAAGAACAAACATTCTGGACATTTAAAGTTTTCAAAACTTCAAGCTATGTGCTTTATAATGGGATTTTGTTGGTTTGTTTCATTCATTCAAGGCCCATTTCCCTGACATAAATTTCACTACTGTAAGATTTAAAAACACGGGCCATGCAGACATGTCTACAGTTAAATTATTTGTTGATTTAATGTTAAATTGATACTGTGTGGTTTCCAAAACAGAAAAAACTGTTCAGAGACTGTAAATTTAACAGGTTTGGTTTACATTACTTAGACCTACTGTTTTGCTGTTCTTCCCTAAAGCCAAGCTTGCACTGACTCTTGACATTCTTCAGCTGTCTATCCTCACCCTGCAGATTGTTATGATGTCTAAAAATACAGTAATTCTATTATTGCATATACAGTGCCCTGAGTTTGAACAGCCAGGCTAAATTAATTTAAGATGCTATTTGTTACTCTTAAACTCATGTAACTCATCCGTGGGTCCACTGAGAGATCACAAACACATTGCCATGTTCCAAAGCACCAGCTGAGGTAAAATAACATGAGCCTGGGAAGCACCAAAAATTCTACACTGTTATTCTGACTTCCTCTAGCTTCCTTTGTTTCCAGAATGAGGCTTAAAAAGCCAGCATAGACCTTTGTGTATTTGTTTTATGATTTTTCCCTTTGTTTCTTTCAAAGAGAGCAAAAAGATCTCTCGTTAATGGTAAGACCTATATTTTTTTAAACTTACCATGTTTTTAGAGCAGCAGCAAGGCTTACATAGTTATCATGGAGAATCACTAACAGGCAGCAGCTTTTAAATTCATTGTCTGGCAAAGGGGGTAGGAGAGAAGGAGAAAATTGCCAGCAGGGCAAGAGAGGTGATTCTCCCCCTCTGCTCTTGTGAGAGCCCCCCTGGAGTCTTGCGTCCAGCTCTGGAATCCTCAACATAGAAGGACACGGAGCTGTTGGAATGGGTCCAGAGGAGGGCTACGAAGGTGATCAAAGGGCTGGAGCACCTCTGCTATGAGGACAGGCTGAGAGAGTTGGGGTTGTTCAGCCTGGAGAAGAGAAGGCTTCCAACAGCCTCCCAGTACTGAAAGGAGCTGCAGGAAAGCTGTGGAGGGACTTTTTACAAGGGCCTGGAAAGACAGGGTGAGGGGGAACGGCTTTGAATTGGAAGGGGGAAGATTTAGATCAGACATCAGGAAGAAATTCTTCACGATGAGGGTGGGGAGGCCCTGGCCCAGGTTGCCCAGAGAAGCTGTGGCTGCCCCATCCCTGGAGGTGTTCAAGGCCAGGTTGGATGGGGCTTGGTGCCCTCGATCCAGTGGGAGGTGTCCCTGCCCGTGGGAGGGGGTTGGAACTGGATGGGCTTTAAGGTTCCTTCCAACCCAAACCATTCTATGATTCTACGAAACTGTCCTCTCCCTTGCTCTGAGGGAAATAAGTGTATTATCACTAACAGAATAGCCTAACGTGGCTCTAACAGGAAGGTGTTGATCACTTCGCCAGTGATAAGTGGAGCATCAGGCCAAAAAGAAAACAAAGACTTGTATTCCTACAGAAGTTCCTCAATACTTCTCTCCCATTACTTTATTCTGGAGCAAGCTGGTAGTGTTCTCCCATGAAGCACGACTAAGGATTCGCATCTGCTGAGGTCTGCCATCCATTCACAGCTGTGGCAGGGAATATTCCATTTGCAGCATCTCATAAGAGATTTTCAGAGAAGTCCCTCGCTGCCTGTTTCACAAATTCCAGTAACAGAAACACTGCAGCAGGTTTCCCCCTCATACGGCAGGGCCATATATTATCATTAGAGAAGGAACACTGCTAAAATACAACCAATTTCAGCTCTGTGGTTTCAGATCAATACAGCAAGTCTTCAAGGAAGGAATAAGGCTCCTTGAAAGACCACATTTCATCTTTGTAGATGGGGAGGGGGGGAAATAAAAAAAAAAAAAGAAAAAAGAAATCAATAAATGAGAGGTTATTTTCCCGAATGTTATGAAATGCTATCATCTTACAAGCGATTTTACATGTCTTTTCTGTTACCAGCATCATTTTCAGTCTGCTGTTCTCCTCAGCTGATTTTATTTAACGTTCTGCTGAGTAAGTGGTATTCAAGCTGCTCGCAGGAAGAAACCATGGAGGTGTCAAAGCAGGTTAAATTCTTGAAAGAGCCAGTGGGCTCCCAAGGCCGACAGCCGACTGCTTAAGGAAGAGAATAATAAGCATAACATATACATGTTAAACATAGGGAAGTCTTTAATAGCATGATTTTATTATGATGTGTAAAGCAGAAATTCTGTACTGTCCCTTAAACAGTCATCAGTCTTCTAAACATACATTCAGTCTTCCAAAACATTCATTTTATGAGCTTAATTCCAATTAATCTAAAAAGTAACTAACTTTACAAAGGTTTTATTTCAATGCCTGCATTTATTTCAATGTTTTCCTGTGAGGGTGGGGAGGCCCTGGCCCAGGTTGCCCAGAGAAGTGGTGTCTGCCCCATCCCTGGAGGTGCTCAAGGCCAGGTTGGATGGAGCTTGGAGCCCCTTGATCCAGTGGGAGGTGTCCCTGCCCATGGCAGGTTTTGGAACTTGATGGGCTTCGAGGTCCCTTCTAACCCAAAACATTCCATGATTCTGAGTTTGCTTTAGATCAGACTCCCTTTTAGTCCAAAACAGAAAAAGGACTAACTTTTACACTTGTAAAATCAGCACTGCTGTCAGGGCAGCAGAGCACAATAAAACAATAGCCCTAAAATATGTATTTATTGCATTAAGTTCGGTCATAGTTTGCCAAAGCGACAGCCGTTACTTGTTGGCTAAAAGGAATTGTTAAAGAAAAGCAGTCACCCTTACCCAAGGATACTTTTGGCCACTAATTCACATGTTCTTTGACATCTGCTAACAATTCCTGAGTGATACACCTCCTAAAACATTTGCATTTGGTAATAATTTCAATACCACAATTTTCAAGGAACATTGGGATTGTTTTAGCTGATTTTGACCTTGCACTTTGATGAAATAGAAAGCAGTGAACTTAAGAAAATAATTATCTTCAACCCATTAAGTTCTTTCTGTCTCTGAACTGCCCAAACCAAAGCTGCTTTGCTCTGAAACCAAGTCAAACACTCAAAACCTGCATGAGGACGAGGGCTCATACAGAACCTGTTCCCATAAATTATATTCCCATATTCCATCTTGTACAGCATGCAATTGGTTAAAATGCCATATATTAAATATGGCAAGTAAATTATGAAGAATGCTACTGGAAATACAAAGAAAACAAGCTGAGTCAAGTTCAAAACTAATGCATTTCCAAGCCTGAAACTTCACCAGTTTTTGAGCTCCTCAAATTCTTTGTAACAAAGGTTTTGACCAAACGCAAAAGAACAATCCCTTGTTATAGTTTTATATCTGTACTCGGTTAACCCTTACCGGTTGTCAAAGCTTTAAACTACTTGGCAGGTCTTCCTGATGTGTATTTGCGAGGTCTAGACATTTTTGTGTAGAGAAGCCAAATATTCTTGCCAGTTTAAGTCACTATTTAATTGTGAAGCCTCATGTAGCAAAAAATTACAGGATTAACAGAATTTGTGGAGAGCTTGTAGATAAACGATTCCACCAAGGGCAGAAAATACACCCAAATCAGTCATAGAATCATTAAAGTTGGAAAAGACCTCTAAGACCATCAAGTCCAACCATCACCGTGCCTACTAAACCATGTCCCAAAGTACCACATCTACATGCTTTTTGAACACCTCCAGAGAAGGAGGCTCCACCACTGCCCTGGGCAGCGATCACTCCATAGCTGAGAGGATTTTCATAAAGGTTTCTCTTGCATACGAGTTATCTCAAGTACTATCTCATGTTTACATTAACATGCACTTCATTAAATATACATTAAGTAAAGTAGAGAGATGTAGAAACAATCCTTGTATTTCACATTCCTTCTGCTATATATTTGGTCAGGCATTGGAAGAGGCTGCTCAGTGAAGTGGTGGAGTCTCCATCCCTGGAGGGGTTCAACAAAGTGCAGACGTGGCACTTCAGGACATGGTTTAGCAGGCAGTTTGGGGCTGGGCTGATGACTGGACAGAATGATCTTGGAGATCCTTTCCAACCTTAATAATTCTATGATTCTATATGAATTTTTGATATATTTTGTCATTTAAATGTCATGTTGTCAGACGTTTAAGCAGTTAAAAAGCACATAATGTAAGCACTATTTGTATTTCCATATTAGTTTAAGACAGCATAATAAGGAGATGAAGCAAGCTTAAGAAAAGTTTACCCTGTTTTCATTCTCGAAAAATATTATTTCAATCTCAGTTAAAACCTTTTCTCATCATCACCAGCAAAGCAAATATTTTGTATGCAAATTTTATAGCACCAGTTTAAGAAATTTAAGTTTATTACATCCCATTATTTATCACAAAACAACACCTGCTTTTCACTGCAACCTTGACACAAGCTTCCATCCAAAGAGTGCCCATATTTAAAATTACGCATAATCACCACTAATCCTCCTGACAAATATAAACACGGCCATTCATTTTTTCCTATGGTGTAAAACAAGAAAACAAAAGGAAAATACCTCTTGAAATATCTTCATCCTCTTTCAAACGTGTGTTTTTTTTCTTTCAACTCGATATGTGAATAATTTATCACCTATTTCTCTTCCCTAATTCCCATATTAAGACTGCCTCTGCCATCTGTATTAGGCAATCACACCAAAGCAGGTACATAAAAATCCCTCAAAACAATGCTTTGGGTTGCTCTGGTGACCACAAATGTTTATAAAATGCTCCCACAAACATGTTAGCAAGACAATGTTGCGCAGAACATGGTTTGGGAAGCACAGACAGGAAAACCAGAAGAGGATACACATAAATGTATTACTATTTGATTTATTGTTTCTAAAACACCACTTCAGTTTTATGTTGGTTTTTCACATTGGAAAGCAGAGGAGGGTTTAACACTGTTGTAGAGGGTAAATGACAAAGCAATAGGAGTCAGAAGCAAGAGGATTTTTAGGGTGTTAAGCCAGAGCAAAGCCAGTCTTGAAAATAAGTGCATTCCCCTTTTTGCTGGGATCAAGCAGACTGGAGAACTCTCACGCAGACACTGCGCTGAGCCTCACACACACATCCTTTCTACTTCTCATTTCCCCTCTTCAAAAGTTCATTTTTAATATTGTCCTCTAAGCTTGACCGCGCACTTACAAGATAAATTTGCCCTTAGGCCAAATGCATTTAATGTGCTTCATGAATAACTAAGACGCCTGACAAATACCCTCTACCAGTTTTCTCTGGGCTGGACATAGGGGTGGCTTTCTTTTCCTGACCAGAGGCAAACATATGCCATCTCTGCAGCTCAAAGTCCAAAGCATTACACTCCAGTGAAATCAAGCGCGCTTTAACTTCACGCTCCACACTGATCTCTGCTGATGGAGGAGCAGGGCTGAACCACAGAATCCACCTCTGGTTTCCACCCTGCCTAGTGATGGGGTGATACCCTTCCATGTTTGTGCTGGGTGTGGGGAACCACACTTTCTGTGCCCACTGCTAACTTTGACAGCTCTTCTGTTGGGTCTTGTGACAAGAAGGACATGGAGGTGCTGCAGCATGTCCAGAGGATGGGAATGAAGCTGGGAAAGGGGCTGGAGCAGAAGTCTTATGAGGGGTGGCTGGAGGAACTGGGATTGGTTTAGTCTGGAGAAGAGGAGGTTGAGGGGAGACCTCCTTGCTCTCTGCAGCTCCCTGGAAGGAGGTTGTGCTGAGCTGGGAGTTGGTCTTTTCTCCTAATTAACAAGTGATAGGAGGAGAGGAAATGGCCTCGAGTTGGAGCGGGGAGGTTTAGACTGGATATCAGGAAAAATTTCTTTACAAGAAGAGTGGTAAAGCACTGGCAGAGGCTGCCCAGGGCAGTGGTGGAGTCTCCTTCCCTAGAGGTGTTTAAAAGACGGGTAGATGAGGTGCTTGGGGATCTGGTTTAGTAGTGGACAGGTATGGTTGGACTTGATCTCAAAGGTCATTTCCAACAAAGTGATTCTGTGATTCTATTTATGCAATCTTACCACATCTTCAACAACAACATATCCCGAAAAGAAAAGAAATACTGAAAATGAAACAATACACAGGAAAAACAATTAGGAGGAAAAGAAATAATTATGATTAAATGGGATGGATTTCCCTCTCCACAGAAAGTGAGAGTAACAAGTGTAATCTCTGTTCAATTGTTCTTGTACCTCCAAGTACCTTCGTGTTAACAGCCTTTTTGCACTTTTTGCCTAAGGAAGATCAGTCCTTTACTACAATACGGGAAAACATGCACAACGGGGGTGAGAAATATTAGGTGTATATTCATTATACTCCATATAATTGCATACAATACAAATGTATTCCTTACATATTCCTTACTCTCCCTTGTGTGTGCATTTTTTAATATATATTAAAATGACAGAAGAATAAAATCAGACCTTCTGAGAGAAAAAACACTACAGAAGGAAAAGGGGAAGATATGCATTTTAATTTAAGGAACCTAAGATCCCATCCCCACACTCTTTACAGTTTTACAGTAATTATGCACAAGGTTTGCATAAACACTTCAAAATCATCAAAAGCTGTTTTATCAAAACAGCACTTAAGTTTTACATATGTTTCAACACAAATTAGTATTCAGAATTAAACAGCAAGTTGATTAAAAAAAGGATGTCAGCTGTCATTTTAGACTCTAAGTGGATACAGAGAGAGAAGGGACGTAGAGGAAGGCAGACAAAGACTGGGCCGAAGTGATAGATTGCTTCTTCCCAAATACTTTTTGTAATTCAATTATCTTATTATTTCTCTGCCTGCCCTGGACTCCTGGCTACTCATGATGAATTTTATCACTACCAGAAAGCTTGAATAATAATTATTGTAGCAGTAATGTTATTGGAACTGTGATGACACGAGGATATTGCAAAGTAAGGACAACAATAACACACTGAATAGCAGAGCCAACTGAAAGACATGAAGATGTAGCTGGCCTTCCTGCAGACACGTTGGCCAACACCACTTCTAAAAATACGCTCTTAATTTATAGCCATAAAAAGTTAAGCTATAGCAATGAATTAATTACTTGGGAACACACAGACACTCGGTATGAAGTCAGATGCTGATGCTCAAGGGCACATCCTGCAGTAACACTGGTTTGGTTGGAAGGGACCTCAAAGCCAATCCATTTTCATGCCCTGCCTTGGGCAGGGACACCTCCCACTGGATCAGGGGGCTCCAAGCCCCACCCAACCTGGCCTTGAACACCTCCAGGGAGGGGGCAGTCACAGCTTCTCTGGTCAACACCCTCAACTCCTCCCAGCGGGTGGTGGAGCACTGGAACAGCTCCTCAGGAAAGCAGTCACAGCCCCGAGCCTGACAATATTCCAGAAGCATTTGGCCAATGCCCTCAGCCACACAGTATGAATGTGGGGGTTGTCCTGTGCAGGGACAGGAGCTGGACTCGATGATCCCCATGGGTCCCCTCCAACCCAGGACATTCTGTGATTCTACAACTCAAGACTTCTCTAAATACCACCCTTCTCAAGAGCTTTGAACACGACAACTTCATGAGGCCACAAGTCTTTAGAGGAGTTGGCAAACCCAACAGAACCAAGGGCCTTGAGCATAACACAAAGATAAGGGTTGGACTAAGACCCTGCCTTCCCCCCACCCAGAGAGCAAGGAGCACAGATCATAGTGAGGAGTCCGCACATATTTAGGAAAGGCTGCAGCCAGCCAGACACATTTCAGATGCCTCTCTCCACACAGGACTCCTTTCACTCAGTCTTTTATTTCTGGTTGAAAAATAATGCAAATACTAAAAGTGCAGCTATTTTCCTACAGCGTGGCACTTCCATTTCACTTGCTAGGGTAGTATTTCAGATATCTAAACAGATAAATTGCACCACATTCCAAGCGAAGCACTTACCACTATTTTAATGCTGCTTTGCCAAGGTTTAAATACACTTCAGACAAGCGACAAAAACTAAAGACCGCACACAATTACACAAACCCAATTACGTGATGATATATGAAGGGCTCCACATGCAAAAGCCATCTATTTCAAGCAAGAATTTGAGGGAAGGCGTTCATTACTGGAAGATAAGACAAGTCTGGCCAGAAGAAGCCTAACAGTGAGTGACTCACGGCTGCCAGTATGTAGGTATGGAAATGACTTGTTCATCAACTGTTCACATGGCCCTAACTCCAACAGCCAGGGGCAATACAAAGCTGTGCAAAAAAAAAGAATCCTGCAAATCACTGCAAATGTGTCAGTTTTCTGAAATAAGGAAGAAAAAAATATTGCTATGATTTATTTCCCTTCAGATGTACATGATAACCTGGAAAGCAAAGGTTAGACTAATTCCAGAGTTTAAGGAGATTAGCAAGGGCTGGTTTGGGCTTTTTGTTTAAAATATAAAAATATATATTTAACACATGTTAATATACATACATATCCACATATATGTAAAATGCACAACCAGTGTATTATAATTTAGTGGAGTATTTGAGGGATCCATGATTTTGTTAGGATTTTGCTGTGTTTTAAACCAGTTCCTTTGATGATAATCTCCAGTCAGGACTAAAAATAAAAAGAGACCGTAACTTCCAACTGTTCTATTCCAAAAGCATAGTGCAGACCTGAAAGTTTTAGTTACTGTCTGCGTGATCAGGAGGAGAAAATGGACAAGGAAAACAAAGGGAGCACTGGTGTGGCATTATGCCATAACATCACTGGTTTAGTTGCTTTATCAGAGTAAATAACAGCATTAAAAGTAGCGCTTTTTTCTGATGGCCGGTGGTGCTGCTGCTTTTCCTTGTACAACGCCAAGCACATTACTGAAACCTGCTCAGTATTTCATTACTGAAATAACCTCATCTCCCTTCCCTCGCAGAAAAGCAATGATATGGAAGAACAGGACCTAGACCTCCTTTGACGGCTTTCTCTGGAGCTTTTCAGCCTTGAAGTCAATTCTGGAGTCCTCAGCACAGGAAGGATGTGGGTCTGTTAGAGCGAGGCCAGAGGAGGCCACCAAGATGATCCGAGGGCTGGAGCACCTCCCATGTGAGGACAGGCTGAGAGAGTTGGGATTGTTCAGCCTGGAGAAGAGAAGGCTCTGGGGAGACCTTAGTGAAGTCTCCCAGGACTGAAAAGGGCTCCAGGAAAGCTGGGGAGGGGCTCTTGATCAGGAAGTGCTGGGATAGGATGAGCGGCAACAGTTTTCAGCTGAAAGAGGGGAGATTGAGATGAGATCTTAGGAAGAAATGTTTTGCTGTGAGGGTGGGGAGGCCCTGGCACAGGTTGCCCAGAGAAGCTGTGGCTGCCCCATCCCTGGAGGTGTTCAAAGCCAGGTTGGATGGGGCTTTGAGCCCCCTGGTCCAGTGGCAGGAGTCCCTACCCACGGCAGGGGGTCAGGACTGGATGGGCTTTGAGGTCCCTTCCAACCCAAACCATTCCATGATTCTATGAATTCACAAAGAAGAAAAACACAGCACTTGCATTTCTTTGACTGTCCAACAAGTCAAAATCCTAACCAGCTGATTGTAATCATGTCTCTCTCCCAGGATGTTGCTGGAGGTTAGCACAGCAAATCTTTGTGCTCTTCACCTTAAATTTGTGTGTTAGTAAGTACAATAGACAGGTATTTCCACTGTTAGCAACAGATGCTGGAGTGCCAGCGAAGCGAGACCAAAAACCTCAGAGCCCGTGAGCAAGTCTGAACAGTCTTGGTACATGCCTGGGAATGCTCACAGCCACTCCCAATTTCACAGAAAATGCAACAGCAGCAGCTGCAACACTTCTTCTGCAAAAACATTATAAATAAATATAAAACCACAAACAGCAATGTAATTAATAAATGCAATTCATACACTTGCTCTGTATCACACTTTCCAATGGAAGTACCAGCATAGGACAGGAGTAGTTTAATTTATTCTGCAAGTGTCTGGAATGATCAGGAGCATGGAGCAGGGGAATGGTAAGAGGGAACTGAATTAAAAAGTAGAATATAACCAGCAAAGCAAAGTGGAGGAACGTTTCACCAGCTGGAGGTATCTTGAGGAAACAGTATTAAGACTCTTATTTCAGGAAAGCCGGTACACAATAGATTCTGAAAGGATGCCTCGGGCTCCTCTGCAGAAAATAATAACTATTGGGCAACAGAGCTATATTTAAAAGAAATGCTAGTAAATTATTTGCATAGGTGTGTGCAGCCAGACTTGCCAACAGTCAAAAACTTCTCTCTATAAATTAAGTTCAAGTATAAATAATACAGTAAGGAACCACGCATACTCTCTTATGAGAGAAAATTTAAGTGTTTTCTGAGGGATCTTCCAAAAATATTACTGGCAGTTCTACTGACAGGAGAGGGGTTTTTTCCCCCATGAAAGAAGGAAACATAAGATGCCTGTTATTTCAATATCTCCCCACAGGCAGAAACTCTTCTATTTCTAGAAAGCATACGATTTAATCACTGGGAAATGAAATCATTTCACTTCAAAGGAGTGGTGGTTTGGTAGGTACTTGTCCATGTCATGCTTAGAAGGAGGCTACAACAGCTAGGAAACTACCTTAAAAAACATAATAATCCGGCAATCATTTAACCAGCAATCCAATTTTCTTCCCTGGTCCTAGGAGAAAAGCCTTAGCCTTTCAATTTATTCAAGCATTTTCAAACAAACAAACAAAAAATTACCAAGTAATCATTAAGAATTTCTTTCAAATGGCAGAATTCAGATCCTCGAGCAGCTCACCTACTCATCTTCTAGATAGATCCAGGGATAGTGACTCCACTCCTGCCCTGGGAAGTCATTCCAGTGCCCAAGAACTTTTTGGTGAAGAAATGTTTTGTAATATCCAATCTAAACCTCCCCTGGCACAACTTGAGGCCATTTCCTCACATCCTGTCACTTGGGAGAAGTTATAGTTCATGTTACTGGCAAGATATTTTAAGATGTTGAATTAAAATTGCCCCCTCCCAATTATTCAGTACAGAAACAAGTCACTCATAGGAGAGGAAATTGGATTAAAACACTTCCTATCAGAAAATATGACTGAATGTTATTAGAACTGCTGGTAAAATTGGGGAATTCTTCTATTTGCAATCAAATCTGAAGTCATTTGGGTTTCCTAGTCGCAGCCTAACTCTTACAATGACTTTCCAAGATGACAGTTTATCACCTGACATATCAACACAAACCACAGCACAGTTCAAAGCCAAAGAATATGTGACGGCACTTCCAACATAAAGCACTCGCTGAAACACAATTAAAACCCCCAAATCTACTTTGTCATTACCATAAAATTACAGCATCGCTGCCTCTGATACACACCTCATTCTTTTTGGGGCATGGAGAAAGGCTGCAATTCAAGTGCATTAAGCCAACTAATTAGTTTGTTATGAGAAAACCATTCCCCATATTATAACTCAATAGAAATATCCCCAACCATGATGGTAAAACCAAATCTGTAGTGAAACCTTATTTGCTCATTTGCTCAACAAAATACATGCCAAACACATAAAAGGGAGACATTCAGACAGCTAAAAGCTTTTTAGCAAAGCACACTCACATTACAACAACAGAACCCAAGCTCAAAGCTGCTGCAAAAAGCCCTTTTCCCCCCTCCTTACACATGTTTTAGAGAATCACTTCCAAGTTGCTCACTAAGCAAATCTTGCCATTGTACCTTTAATAAACTTGACAATAGTTTTCCCTTCTCCTTAAGAAATAAAACCAGCCGACCATAGTAATTAGATTCTTGTCCCAAAGCAGTGTGAGCTGTGTATTTGAATTCTCTAAATATCGAACTTAATCATGTCCCTTGCATATATATTAAGGAGGAAGAGAAAGTTTTACCAGCAAAATTCTTTATTCTCACATGCATTATGTTAATCTTTGCGTGCCAGAAGGTGGATATCCCTGGAGTAACATATGCTGTCAGCAGCAGAGGCACTGGAGTCACTGGTACCAACCAACTAGTTTAAAAGTTGTTTTAAATTTGGTTTAAAATTCCACTGAACCTTGAGCACTATCTTAACACCTGCTTGAATTATCTCCCAATTTCATTCATTTTTGTCTTCAAATTTTTGTTTACAGTTATTGAGCCTCAATGATAACTGGTACAGATTTTCCGTTGAAAAATAGGCAGAGAAAGAGTGTCCTGTAATTCAAGCAGTCAATCACTTCCTTTCCCAGGGTCCTGAATATCCAGTTCAGAGAGAGCAAGGTGGGAAAGAAATGCTGAGAAGCAAAATCTCAACAGCATTCACACAGCTCCATGTTAAACTATGCTGCCTCTGGCTCTGATAGAAGCTCACCGTGAAAGTTCCCACGCCACTCCAAGTCCACTTACAGTTTTAGCATCAGTAGGAACAAGACGTGCAATTTTCTACCTACAAACTTGAAGTGTTCATATAAATATCTCAGTACAGTCAAATAATATAAAAAAAGCAAATCAAGGTTTGTAAACCAGCCTGTGCTTGTATACAGAAGTCCCAGTGCTCTGGCTTTACAGCTCCTAGGCACCACAAACTGGGTTCAGAATGGTGTTTTTGCACATCCTCGAGACCTTTAATTAAGTAATGTAAAATCTGTACAAGTTCTGCAGCCTTAAGCACAACAAAGAAATAAGATGTTACCTACCAAACATAAATCACTCTAAAAGCTCTTCTTAAGGCAGCAAATGTAAAATAAATCGTACACAAGAGTTTTTCAAGTTGATCATTATTCTGCTTAACTCCAGCTCTGTGCCAGAGTGGGAGATCACCGAGTGCACTCAGCAAACTGCCGAAAATAATACCTTATATTCAATGACAGTAAAACAAATTACCCACTGGTCATTAAGAAAAAAGTCTTTGGGGGTTTTGTGCCTCTTTTTTTTCCTCACTGTGCTTTTCTTCACAATGCCAAGTCTCAATAAAGCATCTGAAGCCAAAAATTAACTGTGATGAAGATGCTGACCCACAGCCAGGCTGGACTTTGGGCACAGCTGCTTCTTCCCTTCTCCCTTCCCAGGTGCCTGTGAGCAGGGACGCCAGGCCAGCGCTCCTAACAGCTCCCAGCACCGCTACTCTTCCAGGAAAATCCATTTGGACGCACAACAGGAATATTTACCTTCCTCACACCGCGCTCTCCAGCTCCCATGACCCGCAGAGCACACAGAGAGATGAACTCAAAAGGCCAAGGCTGCCGCCAGCCCCTCATGCGGTGTTTCCGGACCAGATCCACCGGATCCTTTCCCGCTCCGAGCACGCACACGCGGGATTAAGCAGCACCGGGGCCATTCCACTGCCCGGCCCGGTGGATCGCCCAGATGGGGAACCCCGGTTCCCAGCCCTGTCCCGGCACCTGGACCCCCGCGGCATCCCCCTGCCCCAACCCCAAATCCCGCGGCATCCCCCTACCTCAACCGCCCCCCCCCCCTCTCCCCGCGGCATCCTCCTGCCCCAGGCCCGGCGGGGGGACCCCAGCTCCCAGTCCTGCCTTGGCCCCTGCCGCACCCCCCCTGTCCCTGCTCGGGCTCCTGCTGCATCCCGTGCCCCTGCGCTGGCCCTGCCGAGGCGATGGAACCCCGGCTGTCTCTGCCGCATTCCCGGCTCCGGCTGCATCCCCTGACCCTGTCCCAGCCCGGGCGGGGAGACTCCAGCTGCCAGCCCTGCCCCGGCCCCCATCGCATCCCCCGGCCCGGTTCGCAGCCCTGCTCGCTCTCAGCCCTGCCCCGCTCTCCCTGCACCCCCAGCCCCTGTCCCTGCCTCATGCCCGGCCCCCTGCCCGCACTGCACCCCCTGCCCGCTCTGCAGCCCCAACCCCGGCCCCTGTCCCTGCGCCGGTCCTCGATGCCTCGGGCCCTGCCCCCTGCCCTCTCCCAGCCCGCTCTCCATGCCCTGCCCTGGCCTGGCCGAGGCGGGGGGAGCTGCATCCCCCCTGCCCCGGCTTCAGCCCGTGCTGCATCCCCTGCCCCAACCGCAGCCCCCGCGGCACCCCCTGCGCTCACCCAGCTTCCCGCGGGACTCCTCGAGCTTCTGGATCTGGTTCTCCAGGAAGAGCACGGCCACGCCGAACACGAGCACGGCGAGCAGCTGCAACTTGGGCGGCACCATAATCCTGAGCAGCCCCATCGGCGGCGGCGGCAGCGGCGCCCGCCCGGGGTCACGGCATCGCCCGGGACCCGGCGGGAGCAGGGGGAGCGCGGCAGGGCCCGCTGCTGCCGCCGCTCTCACATCGCCCCGCGGCGCCGCTGCCCGCCCGGTGTCCGCTCCCCGCTCCGCCCGCTGCGTGCGCTGCTCAGCAACCGCGAGCCCGCCCCGCGCCGCCGCCGCCGCGACCCGCCATTGGCGTCGATGCCGCCACTTCCGCCTCCCCCGCAACGCTATTGGCTATCATCTGACGACGCCCCGCCTACCGGATTGGCTCCCGCC